>OY730195.1:22512167-22897167 GCA_963422505.1 Pseudognaphalium luteoalbum | reverse complement strand
ATCAAGTTAGTGTGATTAGTACGCGTACGTTATATCATTTTCTCAATGATCAAGCTGTTATTGTAATTTATAGTCAAGATGTTGGTTTTTTTTAACAATAGTAATTATTTGACATGTAAAGCTTTTAATTTCTATTTGGATATTGTTAATGACTATTCTAAGGCTGTCAATAATGTATAATTCAATTGACATTCATGCGGGTATGTTAAAATTCAAGGGGTGTCAGAGATTATTATGGTATGAGTATAAATATTAATACATTTTATCTAAATACTCATTAACAGCCTTTAAGGATATCGTTATCATTTTCCCATTACGACCATACTTTATGTATAAAATAATGAACTTTTTGGAAAACAACGGGATGTGTTTTATTACGTGAACCACATACTCACTATCATTTGATGATTTGATTAGAAATACATATAGTCATTAATAATAAAATAAGTTCTGGTATAGTATTTTTCTAATTTTTTTAGAAGAAATTACTTTATATATATGCTCTAAGGATAAGGATAATAGATTATCGAAGATTATTGATGAAATTATAAGCCTAGAATAGTCGGTGTTTGTCAAAGGGCGTCAAATTCTTGATGGTCCTCTTATTTTAAATGAGTTGGTGAGTTTGTTAAAGCACAAAAAGAAGAAGGCGATGTTTTTTAAGGTAGATATTGCAAAAGCATAAGATTCGTTGAGTTGAGATTATTTATTTTCAATCATGAGATTCATGGGGTTTGGTTCGAAGTGGATTACTTGGATTAATTCGTATTTATCTTCAGCACGATCTTCAGTGTTAGTAAATGGAAGTTCATCTAAAGAATTCTCTTTGGAAAGAGGTCTCCGGCAAGGTGATCTGCTTGCGCCATTTTTGTTTCTAATAGCTATGCAGGGGTTTCATGTTGTTATGGAAGATATTAAGGAAAAGGGTGATTTTCGTGGCCTTAATTTTGGTGAACTTTCTATTTCTCATTTGATTTACGCGCGCAGATGATGTTATGTTGATGGGGGAATGGTTTGAGGTAAATCTTCTTAATGCAAAAGTGGTGTTTGATTGTTTCTATCTAGCTTCCGGTCTTCATATTAATCTGTCAAAATCAAAGCTATGTGGTACATGCGTTTCTAAATCAGAATGTACCAGGATGGCGAGTAAAATTGGTTGTAATGGTGAAGCGATCCCCTTTATCTATTTAGGGGTCCCGATGGGAGCAAACATGTCTCGAGTTAGATCATGGAAGCCGATTGTGGACAAATTTGAAAAAAGGTTATCAAAGTGGAAAGCCCAAATGTTGTCGAGTGGGGGGCACTTAGTGCTAATAAAGTCGGTTCTTGGGTCTTTGGGTGTGTATTATTGCTCTCTTTTTAAAATATCAATCTCGGTTTGCAAAAAATTAGAATCGATGAGAGCCCTTTTTTGGGGGGTTACAATGGTGATGGCAAGAAAATTCATTGGCTGAAATGGGATTCGATATTGGCTAACATAAAGTTTGGTGGTCTCAGCATAGGGAGTTTATCAGCTCTAAATCATGCTCTAATGTATAAATGGAGGTATGTTAACTCATCTATTGCATTGTGGGCTCGTGTCATTAAGGTTATTTACAAGCTGAAGCATCAATTACAATGGGATGACAGAAAGTTCCATTATACATCTACATGGTCAAATATTAATCTGGTGGCGAAGGAATTGCATGATAATAATGTTGTCCATTTTTCTTCAATTCGAAGGAAGCTTGGGGAATTGCATGATAATAATGTTGTCCATTTTTCTTCAATTCGAAGGAAGCTTGGAAATGACAATAACATTCTGTTTTGGACTGAAAATTGGTATGATCTTGGGCTTTTGTGTAACTTGTTCCCTCGGCTATATCAACTAGAGGTTGAAAAAAATTGTGTAATAAGTGCGAGATGGAATGGTGCTAATTGTCAATGGAACTGGCGAAGACAAATAAGGAGTGGAGTTGAGTTATTAGAACTTGCCGAGTTGTCTAAAATGCTTATGGACGTTCAAGTGTCTCAACACCAAGATAGCTGGGCGTGGAAACATAATTCGATCCATGAGTTTTCGGTCAAAGGGGAAAAGGAAGAGATCGATGCTCACAAATTGCCTAATGAGTTAGACAATACCAGATGGAACAAGTACATTCCAAGTAAAGTGAATATTTGCGTTTGGAGGGTGTTACATGACAAGCTCCCAACTAGAATGAACCTGCTGACTAAAGGTATTGATGTCAATTCCATTATATGCCCGCATTGTAGTACTAATGTCGAGATTGTGAATCACATTATGGCGGGATGTTATATTGCTAGAAAAGTGTAGGTTGCTGTGGAAAAATGGATTGGTGAAATGTCTTTTTTGGACTTGGATCCGAAGGATATGATGGCGTTACTAGAGTCAAAAATATTATCCCGGCAAAAGAAAGATTTGATAGAAGCTGTTATTTTTACGACATGGTGGGCTCTTTGGAAATTCAGAAACGAGGTAGTCTTCAACCCGGATGCAGAGCAAAAGGAATTATTGTTTGATTCAATTCGTACTAGTGTTTTCTTGTGGTATGGTAATAGATATAAAAAAATCTCGATAGGATGGGACGATTGGTATAACAATCCCTTATGTAAGTTGTAATTGTTTGTTTGGTTGGTTGAGCCTTTTCAATTGATCATTTTTATATATTAAATTTTGTGTTGTTAAAAAGGGGATAAGGATAGTATGTTATGAAGCTAAAAGAACATAAATTTTGCATAGTTAAGTTGCAAGAGTATAATATTTTGCATTGCAGCTATCGTCAATAAGTTACAAAATATTAAAATCGAATGGCATACGCGTACGTTGCTTACTGATTGAAAATGCTAGCTGTTTTATAGGTAAAAGTCGACAATATATTGTATTTTATAGACTTAAATATTAAAGTAAAGTATGAAAGTTTCAAACCGATAACAAAAGACTAAAAGGACAATATTTTAGTTAAATAATAAAAGTCATCTCTTCTCCTCTCTATTAAATAAAGCAAAACAAGTAAATGAGACCTAACCCTCCATTAGTTCCCTAATAATACAATCTAAAGATTCCAAAAAAAATAATTAATTAATCGATGTTTAATTTTGCTATTTAGTCCTATTTAAGTCCTCCATCGTTTAATGTCTTTATCTAATTTCTCCCCACATATATTTCTTTTTTATCCCTAAAAGAATTTGTAAGATGACACTTATTCCCCTTAATTTCCACTTAAGCCCTCTAGATTTGGTTAAAAGAAATTTTTTATCCATTTTTTAAAAATACAAAAATGAGATGTGATGCATTCTCATAATCAGAACATCTAATTAAATTATATATTAGTTTTATATTAAAATATTAATAGCATATTCACATACTAGTACTTTAATTAATTAATTACTAATATAATATAAAAGATAGATACATATATGAAGTACTCATAATAATAGACATATATGTTTTGTAAAATATAATATATGTATCTATATTAATTAATATGATAAACTTTATTTAATATTATTATTTATATTAATGTATGTATATACCAATATTAATATTAATATTAATATTCCATAATGCATATTTTTAAAAATAATAATCTACACCTACGTAATTAGTATATATTAATCATTTTGAAAAACTTCTACAACAATTATCTATAAATACTTATAAAACATGTCCAATGTTGATACTTAAAAGTCTTAAAAAATTAATATTCTCAAAATGCCCCTACTACATTAATAATTAGCTACGATATCAAAAAGAACCAAATCATATTCAATACAATCAATTACTATACTTTAATTTAGTAAATAGCTATTATAATTAATTATCCCAATTATATTTATGGAAACTATACATAGTTATCATCTATAAATCCATAAATCCATAAATACATATAAGGCATATAAGGCATGTTCACATAGTTGAATCTTAATACTTAAATGATAATCACAATTACTCATATACAATCGGTGAGAATAATCTATACTTATTTTTGACGCATTTGACATGTTATACAACTATTCAATTATGATACTCCGTTAAATTTTTTATTTAACGAACTTAGTATTCTACTTAACAAAAATACAAAAACTAGTTGTTACCGTCGCATTGCGTGGATAATATACTAGTCCTCAACAATATTGCTTACTTAAGGGAGGTTTAGTATTCTACCCAATCGTTGACATTTTTAATAGGGAGTTGATAAATACAACAAACAAATTAACTTAAACACCAAACTGTACAATCTTCAGAGCACAAAGTACAAACACAGTGAAACATAAATTTGGTGTACAAATCAAATTTTGTGTTGTATTTATCACTCCCCTTTTTAATACTGACATACATTAAATATGCCTATCCTATATACATACCGGACATATCTCTTTTAATTTAAAAAAATATTAAGTGATATCTAGCTATATAAATAACTACCATGGACCACCCCAATAGACCACGAGAATTTTGAAAATCACGTAAAACTCGTGATCCATTTGCAAAACTTCACGCGTTTTCACTTTCCTTTCCATTGTCCACGGTTCAAAATTTTAGCGGAACGATGGAACACGGATCTATCTTGAAAGTCATGGTTCACTTCTTTGTAAACACAAACCACGGTTACATTTGACGAGGGGTGGTCTACGTTTTTTACATGGATCACGGTTCTTAACTACAAATCGTAGTTAATTTAATTGGACTACGGTTTTTTAGAACAAACCATGGTTTATTCGAAAATATGATTAGTAAACAATTGAATCCATGACCAATTGTATTGTAAAATGCATTTCAACGTGAGCCGTGGGGTGTGGGTTGTTGGCTTTGAGTGCACGCACGTTTTGTCCCAAAGCTACATGATTAAGTCTTATATATATATATATATATAGTGAGTATATATGTACTCAGAATATGCAGTTTCTTTACAAACCTCCTTTATAGCGGTTGGATCTTCAACTCCACCGACTCGATCACCAACAAAATCTAATGTAACACTAATTTGACTTAACGTGAAATATATCGGTAAGATCTTTAGCTCAAGTATTAATTATGCATACATCCATGCATGTTAATAAAAAGGGTATAAACTAGCTAGAAATAATTGAATGTCAACTCTACTCAACTCGATCATATAGTGATCACGAATACTATCATCAACTCTGCTCAATCTAATGTGCACGTACGTTTTGTCCCAAAGCTACATGACTAAGTCTTATATATATAGTGAGTATATATGTACTCGGAATATGCAGTTTCTGTACAAACCTCCTTTATAGCGGTTGGATATTCAACACCACCGATCGATCACCAACAAAATCTAATGTAACACTAATTTGACTTAACGTGAAATATATTGGTAAGATCTTTAGCTCAAGTATTAATTATACATACATTCCGTGCATGTTAATAAAAAGGGTATAAACTAGCTAGAAATAATTGAATGTCAACTCTGCTCAACTCGATCATATAGTGATCATGAATACTATCATCAATTCGAGAAGATTATAGTGATCATCACTATCATCCAATCTGAGCAGGTTATGTTACTACCACTGCTAGCACTGAACCACTTAGCCTTCACTCCCGGTAGCAGGGAAACCACGAGTATTTGGAACTCTTAGCCTGCCTGCATTGGGACCAAACAAAGGGCCTCTTTGTTGGATCGGGTATGTAGTCGTCGCATTCAAAGGGCTACTTGAGTGGATTACCCAATTATGGTAGTATGCTACTCCGTCCCCTAGAAAAATTTTGTCTACGGATGACGGAGTATTTAAACTGAGAAATCACAGCCGGAAAAGACACTCTAATTAATATGATCATGAAATAGATAAGATATCCATATGATGATGTCACTGCTTCATATCGTAATTCTAATGTAATATAAGTAGTTAGTGTACGTTTGTATATATGTTTGTTACAAGCACCGAAAAATCATATAGACTTATGTCTTAATTTAAAATAGCAGTAGTACTGGGGCTTAAAACATGTATTTACTACAAAGTAAAACTATCCCACTGATGATATAATTATAAACCATGGTACTAGTGTCAAACGTAAAACCGCGGTTCGTTTTAATGAACCGTGGTTTAAATAAGTGAAATTTCTTTTTGTCGACGTTACTTAAATTAAATCTTCAGCTTTTATTATGACCAGAATAGTGTTTATGACTTTATATATATAGAGATCCATATGATCAAATTATATAGACGGTTCTCATAAGTCATGAAAAAACACTTCCCTTTTTTATCACATAAGACAAAAAACATATTAGTTTATACTTTATATTAAATATATGTCCATTTAAATATTATATTTACATATTTATAGTTTTATTTTTTTAGAAAAAGCAGACAATATTATTACCAAAAAAAAAAAAAAACCTATGTCTGTGCTTTCATATCTTATGAGCATGCTCATTGTCAAATTACTTACCTTTCAGGCTTTTCGCTATCTGGTCAGACCAAAGTAGCCACTAAAATAAAAAATTCAAACTGGCATGATTAGTTGGAGTCCTCCATTAATAGGGCCCTCTCCAAAAATTGGCATATGCCACGGTATTCTTTAGTAAAAAGCGAAATAATAGTTTGCTTTGTGCTCACCGCGTGCCTGCGTGATAATCTGCAATCAGCTGCTTGGTTTTTATAATCACTTCTGCGCGACCCTTATATTTTCTCACAAGGAGCCGATGTGGGACAATTTCCAGATTCACTATATGCCAGTTTTCATTCCCCCGGGGCCCTACACTTGTTTCATAATCGTTGACCCCTGTAATTAATGTTCCTGTAAATATGCAACAGAACATATGGAGTATAACACAAGCAAGATACTTCAAAGACTTGAACGAAGTCTATTGGTGTGCAATCCGAAAGCTGTTTGCTACCTAAGGTTTATAAAAATGGAACCTCACAAACATGCACCGGTCGTAGAAGATGTGAGATCTTACTTTAATGTTCTTACGATATTTTTTATCTGCAGTATTTTGGGTCTTTAAAATTAAGTTGGGATGTTTTTGTATTTTGTCAGTTGAAATATTTTCAGAAAATGATTAGTGAAAAGAACTTCGACCAAGTATGATGGGAAATCGTAATCATCATCATAATAATAATACAGAAAACTTTGTTTACGCAATGTCTAGGTATACAAAGATACAGGACTTGCTTAATAACATGGATCAACATAATCATAACTAGCTGATCTGTTTGGTGTGTTCATAATTAAGCTCATCTTGTTTAGTTTTAGGATGAAATTGGATAAGAGCCCAGTTCAAAAGTCTAATGCTATGGATTTTGGTTTATATACGCAATTTTGAATCAGGTCGCACCCAAAACCTGAAGAAGCGTATGACCAATCTATTAAGTTTTCGACTTCAGGTTGAATACGACTAAGACCCAAAATCTCTACGTTAGGTCAAACACTACTTGGACCCAAAAATCTCTTCCAGACCGTTTGATGATAAATGGTGATATTTTGGTTAGTTGATCGTGGTATCCGCCTATGAGTTTGGGTAATTTGTTTTGACCCAGGAAGATTGGTTATCCTCCCTCCTAGTTCAAATAATACAATCTGAAGAATACCCCAAGGTTGAATTATATGGCAACCCATATCAGCACACGTCAAACCGTCTCAACTCTGAAGAACCTCAACGTCTACTGCATGAGAAGTAAATCATTCACACCTTCACCAAGATCTTTTTTAAAATAAGTCACCCTGAAACCCCGACAGAGTTGCACCCTGTGCACTTTCCAGATGCCCTAAGCCCCTAATCACCAGCAAGCTAGACTACACAGCCAAAGGCAAGACCTGTAAATTTCTTTCCAGTGGCATCACAGTGAAGTTCTTCATATCATCCGTAGAAAGATTTGTCCTCTAACTTTCGCAATGTTTGTACATCCAGAATGCCCATTGTAGTGTTTTATATAATCTTATTTGGAAAAACAAACGATTAATCCAATTATTGTGCATCCTATATATGCGCCAATACTTTCTGTTTGGGATTGAGAAGCCTTTCAATTACACATCAGATTGCTGTAATCATCTCAGATTCTCAGCTAACTCATTTACATCATGTATCATATACTAGTATCGCATATATTATCAATATTAAATGTTCAATGATACTGGTAAAAACCTTCACTTCATGAAAATACCATAAAGGCGGAAACAATATACAATTCCAACATATGTTCCCCTTTATTATCTTGACAATAAAACTTAAAGGGAGGATTTCTACTTGGAGATTCAAACTTGTCTCAGCTTCTCTATCACAAAACAAAATTTAACAAAACATCCGTCCAAAAAAATTATCCCGGTACATATCAGTTTTCTGGAATATAGAACTCCCGATGCACCCACCACCATAATCAACAAATTATTCAATTTTTCCAAACTATAACAAGAAAAGGGGGAAGGTGTGTTCGTCTAGGCATTGTCCTTGGCGATCTTCTCAGCCTTAGCAATGACCTCGTCAATTCCACCAACCATGTAAAATGATTGTTCTGATAAGTCATCATACTTTCCATCCAACACTCCCTGTACAACAAACGAAGTATTTTTATTCATTAAAAACAATTAAAAGATATGGGTAGTAACCAGCTTCTGAAAGAACTGATTGTCCAAATTTTTTAGTCATTAACTCACGATAACTATTGAACATTTGCTACCTTAAGTATATTTTTCAAGGTTCCTCATAACAAAACAAAACTGGTTACCTTTTTATGTCCTTGAAGCATTTAGAAAATTACATAAAAAATTAGCATCTAGTGTATGGAGATAGAGTTTAATGCAGTGAAATCAGCACTCCATCTTATAATTTAAAGCAGAGAACAAACTGACCTGGAAACTACCAATGCTTTCCTTCAACTCTACATATTTACCAGGGGCACCAGTGAAAACTTCAGCAACATGGAAGGGCTGACTCAAAAACCTTTGAATCTTGCGAGCACGAGCAACGGTCAACTTATCATCTTCACTAAGCTCGTCCATTCCAAGAATGGCAATGATATCTTGAAGATTCTTGTAGTTCTGAAGAACTTTTTGAACCCCACGAGCTGTGTTGTAATGCTCCTCTCCCAAAATATGAGGTGAAAGCATACGGGATGTAGAATCAAGAGGGTCGACAGCAGGATAAATACCAAGCTCGGAGATCTGTGAAATAATAGGAATCACTTGAGTGCGTTAACAGGAAGGCACTGAACAGCCCACAAAACTACCTGTTTTGATCATTACCAAGCCTAACCAGGCCCACCCATTCAGTGAATGAAGCATACCTGTCGCGATAACACAGTAGTGGCATCCAAGTGAGCAAAAGTTGTTGCAGGAGCAGGATCGGTCAAATCGTCAGCAGGCACGTAAATTGCTTGGACAGATGTAATGGAACCCTTCTTGGTTGTTGTGATACGCTCTTGAAGGCCTCCAAGATCGGTAGCCAAAGTTGGTTGATAACCGACGGCAGATGGAATACGACCAAGCAAAGCAGACACCTCAGAGTTAGCCTACAGGATATGAAGATGAGACTTAATCAATAAGACCTTTTTTTAAGAAATCGTAGTGAAATACAGTCTCAGTGAGACAATGATACCTGAGTAAAACGGAAAATGTTGTCAATAAACAAGAGCACATCTTGACCTTCAGCATCTCTGAAATGTTCAGCCACGGTCAATCCAGTCAGCCCAACACGAGCACGGGCACCTGGGGGTTCATTCATTTGACCGTACACAAGAGCACACTTGCTCTCACTCTAGAAACATTAACAAGAAGGTAAAAGTAATCAGATAAAGCAAGTCCAAACCAGTCGGCATATTACGCAATATGAATAACATGAGCCTCGAATACACGTACCTGCTTGTCACCTAGCTTAATGACACCACTCTCCATCATTTCTCTGTACAAATCATTACCCTCACGGGTACGTTCTCCAACACCAGCAAAGACAGAGAAACCACCTGGGCAAACAAAATGAACAATAGTTTAAAAGCTGTGTCGAGCAAATAAAAGTGTTCAAACCTATTAATACAATCCACCTACCATGGGCCTTGGCCACATTGTTAATAAGCTCCATGATAAGCACAGTTTTTCCAACACCAGCACCACCAAAAAGACCAATCTTTCCTCCCCTTTGATATGGTGCAAGAAGATCGACAACCTATGAGATCATAAAAGATAATTTCGTTACATAACCATGTATTGCAATTAACAGGGTAAGTACAGAACACTTTCTCAAAGAATCAAAGAGAGACTACTAATGTGACTCTTCCATTCATGAATTACCTTAATACCAGTGACAAGAATCTGTTGTTCAGTTGCCTGCTCAACAAAAGCTGGCGCTTCTCTATGAATTGGCAAGTAGTGATCGGTTTCTGTTATGATTGATTGAAGGTATGTTACATGTAAAAAACACTTTTTTCAGAAAGCATAGACAAAAGTGATGCTACTCAACGGCAAACAAAAGTCTTACTAATTTCGCCTCTATGATCAATAGGCTCTCCAATAACATTAATGATACGTCCAAGAGTAGCTCTTCCTACAGGTACCTATCGTCATAAGAACAAACAATGAATGTTACTGTCATGAACAAATAAATCATCTTATAGAGAACAAACCAAGTAACCAATGTTAATAAAAACAATCATAACATGATATGCATCATGTTACAAAGTCATTCAATCAGCCGTTCATCCTAACTTTCTCGAGATTACCACATCTTATATACAGTATAAAAACTTCAAAACTCAACTCACACACTAAACAAGATCACACACTGACTATACCATCTAAAAGTCACAAAATTTCGCTGCACGCTAACCTACATTGGCATATAATACGATAAAAATACTGATTTGAAACAAAACAGCAAAGAACCATAGACACATCAATGTAACTAAACATACAGATCGCAAACATCAAAACCTAAAATCATCAACTTTTATTAATCATATATACTTCTATAGATATAAAAAAAATGCTTACAGTGATAGGAGAACCGGTGTTGAGAACACGTTGACCTCTAACAAGTCCTTCAGTACCATCCATAGCAATAGTCCTAACCATATTTTCTCCCAAATGTTGTGCGACCTCCAAAACTAACCTAATCGAGTTATCCAAAACCTCTAAAGCCGTAAGGATCGGAGGTAACCCTTCACTAAACCTAACATCAACAACAGCCCCAATAACCTGACAAACTTGACCGATGGAACCAGCGCCGGTGAACTCATCGGTGATCTTTCCGTCATAAGATCCGGAAGCGGGAGGAGTTGCCGGTGGTTGAGATGGTGCTGCGCCGGCGGATGTGGCGTAGTTGACTGCACGGTTTAGGAAGTATCCGGTAGGGTTAGATTTGGATTGTGAGCGTGTGCGTGTAGCAGATCTGGTGGCGTGAGTGAACGGAGATCTGGATGGAGATCGGTGGACGGAGGAACGGAGGAGGGTGGCGAGTAGCCGCCGTGAAGACATGGCGGAGTTTGTGTGTTGTGTGCTAGGGTTTGAAATGTGTGGATAGATTTGTCTCGCGTGAGACTCTGATCTGAAATGAACAAATTTTGGAGGGTTTTTTCTACTTTACTTTTTTATTTTTTTTACACTCGCAGAGTCGTACGCAAAAACAATCGCTAGATATATACGCCTACTAGTAAAGGTTGCAGTAAAATAGGAAATTACTCCGTATCATTGATTTCGTCAGCCCAATGCAAAAAAAACAAGCACGAAAATATTAACCATATGTAAATGTTCTTAGTAATTTTAATTGCATAAATAGTCAAACAATGTGTAGGTAGTAATAACGAATCTGCCAAATAAAACATGTATGAGTAATTATGGCCCAAAAGTAAGAGTTAATTATTGCACCTTTAAGTTAACAACATTAATTTATTCAGCTACGTACAACTTATACACATAATTGTAATTTTCAAACGTATGTGCATCACACAGACATAATACCTAGTACTAATATATTAAACATCTTAGCATTTTATTTTTGAAAAAATTATTGAAATTAAGACTCAACAATTTCATATTTAATTACCTAATTCTCATTTTTACAATATAACCCTAGTTTTTTTTTTCACTTCTCGGCAATTACTTCCCAAATCTCGAACTCTACATATGATTAAACTATGATCAATTTACAACTAGTTTAGACCTTGCAAAATTTGCGGGACTCTTTAATGTTTTATAGTGATTAGTGTGATTAAAAAAATAGTAATTACACAGTTTAATTGATGTTGATTCGCCATTGTTAAAATTGAAAGTCAATCAAAATTATATGTATGACATGAGATAATGATTTGCAAGTAGGTATGATCGTTTGGGGCTAGGATACATATTTATACTATCATTGACCTAACAAATTTGAAATGCATATAATTAGATTACAAGAAAAACTTAATTTGTTGATGAGATAAAATCACGTCCCTATTAAGCTTATATTCAAATGATTAATATATCTATTTTGGTGGAAATCACCCATTAACCATATATCATGCATTTTTTTTATGATTTAAATGATGTATATTCATAATATCAGCTAAGATTTAGAGTTCACATTATTTGAATTTTAAATTTAAATGGAAGATAACTAAATTAATTATAGCAAACTAAAAATAAAATCTCACCAGGAGGAAAACAAAGTATAATAGTAAAGAACTACACGTGGTAATAGAAAGGTGATGGTGAAGGGGTTTGCCGGCAAGGAACGGTTGACGGGGTAGGTGTTCCGGTGGTGAAGGGGTTTACCGAGAGGGTTTTTTTCCTTCGACTCAAAAATAAAATAATTAAATATTGAAAAGCGGCGGTGAAGGTATTTATTAATTGTTATTATAGATGTTTTTTAAAAAAAATTGGAGAAAAAGAATATGGAAGTTTGTATGTGTGTAGATCGGCCCCATTTATTTTTTTAGCCTAAATGTAAGGGTTGGTTGTTAATATTGAAATTTGTTACAATAAAGAGAGATTAAGTCAAAACATGAAGGGTTTATTATAAGAAACAAAAGAAAATTGAGGATGATAAGTTTAAAAAAATCAAGGGCATATTAATATTTTATTATACAATTAATGAATTAAAGTATGACATGTTCTAATACAAAGGTTGATCATAGAAGGATTAGCTTCAATGTTTTAAGATCCGGTTGGACCGTATTTTCAGGGAATTCTGACTCAAAAAAACTCTGTTTTTTCGATACTTTGACTAGTAAATGACCCGGTTGACCCGACCGGTCGGACCGAGAACCGGACCGACACATTGACCCGGTTTCATTTTTTCTTTTTACAATTTCTTTGTACATTTAATCATTTATAAGTAGAGAATGGTGACTGATTGTGTATTTAAGAATAATGAGGGTAATGAGGGAATCTTTGACTGATATGTCATCACCATTTATCACTGTATGGATTATATAATTATCATATTAATGTGTATTTCAAGAATAACGAGGGAATCGATGTATCATCACCATTTATTACTTTATAGATTATAATTATTATACATGATATAATTAATAATTATAAATATATTTATAAAAAAGAAAAAATTTTACTAGATACTACTATTGTATACGATTAATAACTTCAGTCTGACCTTCCAGCTCAATCGATCCAATCAGAAATTAACACTTTTCCATGTCGACTAAAAACACGGGTTTTAAAACACTCATTAGCTTGAATTTAATGGAGGAGATTCTTCAATGAATTTTCATATCTTTATCTTATATATGAATATATATATAGAAAGCAAAAGTAATATTTAATTATTGTCGAGTCACTCTTTTTACAATAAAATACTACTACTATTAAACAAGCTAGCATATATGAATCCATATTCAATTTACGGTCCCTATATCGTAGTCAAGACTTTTTATATACGTAACAAAAAAGTTGACACCAAGAATTCATTTATTGATTTATCGCATATAAAGTAAAAACACTTCAACTTATATAAACTAACGACTACAACTACTCTCACGTTAACATTCGTCAAATCACCCAGAAATATCATTCTAATTTTAATAATACACCGTTTCCTTTACAACAAAGAAAAGCCCGCACAAACACCAGTTCACACCACCATCTCTGTAAAATCAATCAACCAACCAATCCGATCCGATCCGTCACCGACACCATGTCATCTCCGGCGTCATCATCGTCGTCGGCAACTAACATCATGCTCGCAATCTACGAAAAGAAAACCGTCGCTATCGATCTCTACCGTCCCTTACGCAACTACATAGTCTTCAATTACTCCGAACGTCAAGCTCAAACCCTAGAAGACGATCTCGAATCCCTAAAAGAAATGCGTAACAACATCGAACGGTCCTCCGCCGCCGACTCACTCCCTGCCCGCCGTGACCTTCTTCAAAACTATTTCAAAGCCCTAACCGCAATCGAATCTAGGTTTCCGATTTCTTCCGATAAGGATCACGTGAACACCGTGACCTTCACGTGGCACGACGCGTTTAAGAGTAAACAGAAGGCGTCGCAACAGAATATCCATTTAGAGAAGGCTGCGATTTTGTTTAATTTAGGGGCGGTGCATAGTCAGATAGGGTTGACTTTTGATCGGTCAACGGTTGAAGGTAGACGACAGGCGTCGCATTCGTTTATTGCTGCAGCTGGTGCGTTTGCGTATTTGAGAGATAATGCTGCTACGAAAGCGTCCATTGGGAATTCGACTACGCTGGATGTTTCAGTTGAGTGTTCAGGGATGTTGGAGAGATTGATGCTGGCTCAAGCTCAAGAGTGTGTGTTTGAGAATACTATTGCTAAAGGCAGCACTCCTGGTGTTTGCTCCAAGATCTCCAAGCAGGTTAGGGTCGATTAGTATTTGCGGTATATATATTCTTTAAATTGTATATATGGTTGTGCTGTAATCTACACATTATGAGCTAGTTTATCATAATTAAGTAGTAATTAAAGCCTTTCATCTAGAGACTTTAGACAGTAGGGTACTCTGCATTATGCATGTAACTTAATGTTTAAGTCCATGTTCGCAAGTGATTCTAGGTATGTCTGCTAATTAGTGACCGGAATGCCCTCTCGAAATGTGTTGCTATTTTCATCCTTGCAGTAATTCATGATCTTGGAGCAGAGATGTTGACAACCTGTGCGTTTTGTCACCTTAACTTAAGTTCTGCAGATGTTGTGTTGGTGCCAATATGAGTTGGAAAATTATCCATACATATGGAGCAATTGTGGCTCCGTGTCTCATACGGTGAAATCTGCATCTTGTCAAGATATGCTGCAGAGTGGACATTGTAATATTCTTAAACTGATTTGAGTTGGAGAATTTAAGTGTAAAGTCTGACTAAGCTATCATTGCAACCATTCTTTACTAGGATCATAACTCATAAGTATACTAAGCTGCTTATATGATGTTCTGCTTTTGTTGCCCAACTTCTTGCTGGGTTTTTTCTTTTAAAGACTGACAACCTTAAATTCTTCTAAGTTGTTACAATGATGGTTTGCTCCAAGGTCCAACCTCTGTCATCTCTTACCCCCTTTTGTTAGCATTTCAGCAAAACAGTTGTTTTATGGAATGTAAAGTTCTTGATGAATTCACTTTAAAGTACCGATTTAGATGTGTATAAGAAATAGTAACACATTATCTCTTTTAAGGAGCATCATAGTGTTTAATTGTAGCTTATAAGAACCAGCTACGATAAGCACACATCAAAATATCTTTTTTGCCCTCACTGAACACATCTTTATGTACCTTATTATATTGTCAGATTTAATGCAATTTTTTAAAGAGGGTATAACTGGTTGATATAGGATGCATATTGAAGGTATGATGGACTGTTACATGCATCCCTGACAGTCTTAAACGGTGCAATTCGTGTTCAAATGTAGGTGGGTCTCTATTATGAAGAAGCCTTAGCTGCACTACACGTGGCACCCCTTACTCAACATTTTGACAAGACATGGTTGTCTCATGTACAGCTAAAGGCAGCTTTGTTCTATGCAGAGGCTTGCTATAGATATAGTTTAGAGCTTCATGAGAAAGAAGAGATTGCAGAAGAAATTGCACGGTTAAAGAGTGGTATTGGTGCTTTGACTGATGCTAGAAAATCATCCCCAAAGGGGGCTGCTCAGCAGATACTTGATGCGATTAGTAAGTTAGAGACTAATCTTAACCGAAACCTAGAGAGGGCTATGAAAGAGAATGACAGGGTGTACCTTATGAGGGTCCCTCCAGCCAGCTCCTTACAACCTCTTCCTGCATTTGCAATGGTCAAACCTTTGAACATGAGCGAGGTGTTGGATGCAAGCAGAGAGAAAATGTTTGCAAGTCTAGTTCCTGACAGCAGTGCAAAGGCTCTATCAAGGTACACCGAAATGGTTGATGATGTCATCAGAACTCAAGCTGAGAAATTGCAACAAGGAAGTGAGCTTGCTCGAGTGAGTCTCAAGGAAATGGACTTGCCTGACTCAATTCTTGCTTTGGAAGGACATTCTGTGTTGCCAACACCTTTATGGGAAGATGTGGAGGCGGTTCAAATTAGTGGCGGTCCAGCTGGCTTGGAAGGTGAACTTCAACAACTTCGCGATCTAAGGAGGGTAAATCATGAATTGCTGGTCCAGACTGAGGAGCTTCTCCAAAAAGAAGCAGCAGAAGATGCACAATTTAGAAGCCAATTTGGGACACGGTGGACCAGGCCTCAGTCTAGTACTCTCACTAAAAACTTGCAGGATCGGTTAAATAGGTTTGCAGCAAATTTAAAGCAAGCTGCAGATAGTGATGGTAAAATTGAACGCTCGGTGAGAGACAATACTCCCCTCATGTCTATTCTGGATCGTCGTCCGGTAAGTCTTTTCGAACTCATTATTAGTTTGTTGCATATCTTTTTTATGAGTTCAACATTTTTAGAGTTTGTCAATATGAGATTTGTTTGATGTTCCTTTTGTTTGCCTCTTATCAAGAGTCCCATTAAAAAAAGGATTAGTTTTTTGTACATGTCAGGTTAGGTTGGATTGACCCGAAATACTTTTTCTCCAAATCTTTTAAAGTTCTTATATATAACTAGTGTGTGGCATATCCCTATAAAAATTATATTGAAAGGGTTTTATGTATTATGCATATACCTTAGGTGACTTCCAATCGATTTTACCCATATCCTATTAGGCTCTTTTTCTTTAATCATATCCATTTGATCCATTAATGATTATATGTAACCCAAGATAACCCATTTATAAGTTAATGGGTTGAAATTGCCACCCCTATTTCTCATAAGTACAAGGATAACTGATCATGCATGCTAGAATCGTGAAAGTGTTTGATGGTCCATTTCTTACACTTGATTTTATGGGCATTTAATTAGGTATGATAAAAATAACCTATTCATTTAATTGTGAATTTAAGTGTGTTATTGTACATACAATCGTGTGTCTTAAGTTACTCTTGCTCATCTGTGCTGTTGGAGTATAGCTATATGCACAAATTAAGTAATAATGGAGCTGCTTTAGTATCATGTTGTTGATAGTTGGGCTCGTTATTTCATGAATGCGATGTGTTTAACATCTTCTGTTAAACACATGGTGTGGAGTTTATTGACCAGAAAGTTGGCTTGCTTAAGATTCACTATGTTAATTAATTTCTGCATTTTTTTTATTTACCAGATTGAATCAGCCCTTCCAACCTTAGCTAAGCCAATCATGTCATTGGATGCCAATGAAGATGCTGTAGTTGGGACCCTGAAGCAGAGCTTGGTAACGTTACTTATAAGGCTCTAAGTTACTGCAGTGTTGAGTTAAGCAAGTCAATACATATCGTATGTGTGGATATTACACGAAAACATAGTGTGATAATGTGTTTATACTATGAATGTGCACCCAAATCTGTCAACATGGTTACCATTGCTCACACTTGTTTCCTCGATATATGTGTGAGAGAATGTATGTATACACTCTCCACGAGAGCCATGAAAAGTCAAATTATTTATGTTTTGGATGAAGTTCAATCTATTAAATATCATCAGAATCTTGAGTATTAAATTTTGTTGATGGAATCCTGGTAAATAAAGGATAAGAGCATTTTCTGATTGACATTTGTTATTTTTCCATAGTCGTTAGTCTGGTTTACTTGCCATGGTTTTCTTATGTCAACATAGTTTTGTTTTTGCAGAGACAATTAGAGACATTGGGTGCTCAAAGGGCAGGTCTGGAAGACATGCTGAAAGATATGAAACGAAAGGTGTGCTCAATTCTAATCGAAATATATTTACAAGTTCGTTATTAATGTCAACTGGGAATTGGTATCATATCTGTTAATTCAAGTTGATACATATGCTTGTCAGTTGTTTATATAATGTTTTGTTTTACAATTGTATTGGCTTCAGGATGATATTCTCCCGAAGCTGATGACGTCCACAGGTTCATATGAGGATCTCTTCCGAAAGGAAATAACAAAATATAATCATATATGTGAAGAAATATCTCAAAACCTTCAGGCTCAGGAGCAATTATTACTACATATTCAGGTTTCCTTTTAACCTCTATTTACATCTACTATTTATGGTTTCAGATGCTGTTACTAATATTTTGTTTTCACATTATCCATGCGAGTTGGTTTTCATAGGTCTAACTGGTGCTTTTGTTTGTAGGCTCAAAATCGTGAATTTGCTGGCACCTTCAATATTGAGGATTACAGAGGTAACTCTTGCTTTTAACAAATATATGGACGTACAGTTCTATTCTTGACTTCTGCTTTCTTTTGACAAATTTTTTTGAAACTAACATCTCATGTCTTCATACTCATCTGCAGCTGCTTGTGAGAAGTGCTATAAACAGATTGAAGCTGCTGTAGCCAAGTACCGAGAAATTAAAGAGAATATCAATGAAGGACTCAAGTTTTATGTTACTCTTCAGGTAACTACCAATCCTTTTGTTGTTGATTTAGGCTAAATTTTGTCATCTTAAAGCTTAAATTGTTTCATTACTTGGCAAACAGGACGCAATAACAAGTGTAAAGCAGCAGGCCAGTGACTTTGTCATGACACGAAGCATGCAATGCCGAGAAATGATCGAAGACGTACAAAGACAAATGTCAGGTCTCAGTTTTCAAGATGGTAAGAATTCAAACACCTACAATTACCCTTCTGCTGGACCCCCTCAAAGAACATCTTCCCAACCAGAACCGACCAATATTCCCAGCCAACCTCGCCCTCAAACACCTTATTACCAACAGCAGCAGCCGCCACCACCAGCATACGCCCAACAGCACCCTCCACCTCCTGCCGCCACCGCAGGATATTCACAGCACCCATCCTATACCCATCCGCAACAGCAGCCACCACCACCTTACCATAGTGGGTCCCCATACCCTCCTCAGCAAGGCCAACAACCACCACCTGCTGCAAACTATGAGTATGGGCAGCCTGCTTATCCAGGTTGGCAAGGTTCATACTACAACTCACAGGGTCAGCAACCTGGGTCGTTTCCTAGGCCTCCGTATACGGTTCCTTCTCCTTACCCTCCTAACCAGAGTGGCTACTATAATAAACAGTGATTTTTCTTCTGGTAAATGGTTTTTGGTCTCCATTTAATAAATAAATTGTTTGACTGAGCTACTTAGTAATATTTCTGTTACACCGATCTTTTTCATGTATACAAAGTTTGTAAACGAGCTGCGTAGTATGTAGACAGTTAAGTCCGTACGTACATAAGTATTATGAGGTAATTTACTTGTCCCACATCTGTAAACTTCACCAATTAGACGCAATTGTTGTGCAGGTTCGTTATCTGAACGGTATTATTCAAAGGAGTTTTGGCTTGTTATGTTTAATTCAATGAGTTTAGTATGGTCCAGATTCGCTGTACACATATAACCACCACTCAATTGAACTCAAAATATCTATATCGTGACTTTGTCACTCGGGTCTAATGAATGACGTCATTGTTTGGCCAGTGGCGTATAAGGTTGCATATTCTAGAATCATGAAAAACGAACCGAATAAAAGACTCGGAAGTGGCTAAAAGAGAACTACTGGGTATCAATAAGTGTCGTCAAAGACACCTTGTCTAGTCAGTCCACGACTCCACGCTCAATAGTTTTCTATAATCCAAGTTGTGTTCGGTTCGTGGTATTCAATGGAATTCGAATCTCAATTCCATTTAACAAACTTGTTTGGTTCACAAATGAATTGAGTTGTAAGTCATAGAATTCCCCTATTCAAAGGAATTCACTGAAATTCCAATTCCATCAAAAATATTCCGCGAACCAAATGCAACATAAATCTGTGTTTGTTTTGCGAAATTCAATAGAATTGAAATTTAATTTCATTCCATAAGGTTATTTGATTCACGGATGAATTAATTTGTAAGTCATCAAAATCATTCGCTTAGAGGATTCAAATTCATTCATATTCCAATTCCTTTATTAAATTTCAATTTCACAAAAGAAATTTCACGAACCAAACGCACCATTAAATTTGGTAACTGTATTTGTCATTAGGGACCTGCAAAAAAGTTGTACGGTTAGCGAAATG
Organism: Pseudognaphalium luteoalbum; assembly: GCA_963422505.1. Lineage (NCBI taxonomy): Eukaryota > Viridiplantae > Streptophyta > Magnoliopsida > Asterales > Asteraceae > Pseudognaphalium > Pseudognaphalium luteoalbum. The sequence continues at coordinate 22,876,713 of OY730195.1, read as the reverse complement.
TTTTAAATTAAGAGTTAGATTAGATATCAATGATTAATAAAAGCATCTCCAATGTGAGCTTTTTACAAAATATGGTGCAAGAGTTTTTTGAAAAAACTTTAAGTCCAACACGGAAAAACTTTTATTCAATAAAAATCTTTATAATATAAAAGAGAGAGTATGCATTGACTTGAAATTTATCAAGTCTGTGAAGCTATAACTTCATAAAATTTGAGCTTTTCATATGTTTTAAGATGATTAAAAACTTTTCTTAATTGGGCTTAAAAGCCTTTTCAAAAGCTTATTTTACATAAAGTTCTCACAACATATTTTCGTAAAAGGCTCACATTGAAAATTCATTTGTAGAAAAAAGCAAACACATTGGTGCAAGTAACTTTGATTTTAAAGTCATTAAAGTGTTTGGCTCAATTTTTAGCTTGAGAGGTTATTGCTTATTTAAACATAAACTTTTAGTGCTTGAGAGATTATTGCTTATTTAGTTGGGAGTTCTATAAGTTGAAAATAAGCTTCAATATTTTAGCTTATATGTTTATAATAAAGGGTTAATTGTCTTGAAATGTACATAACTAAACATTGACTTTCATATGTAGTAAAAATGACCGCTATGTATTATGTGGACAGAACTATTAATTTTTTCCATCATATGTACGTATAAAACGGGATATATCAGGTCATCATAAGATGTTTATGCGTAACAGGTTAACTTTTCGTTTTGTTTTAGTTTCACCAAGCAAGCAAAAGTTATAAATTTCAACTTTTTAAACACGATTGAATAATGATGTGTCATGAGTATAATAACGTGCATGCTTATGTGAATGTCTACGTGGATCATGATGTTAACTAAATAGGGAAAAATGATAGTTACATGTGCAATCTATGGGTTGGGTTTATCTTATACATACACAATGTATAAAATTTATAGTTTCATCCGCATAATAACACTCATTCTTGTTACGCACATTATGTTAGTTATATAACATTTCCATGCATGCAGTTAACTCTATAATAAGTAAACAATAAGCTCAATCAAACACCCCCTCATGCCACGTGATTAGCGAAACTAACGTTCATTCATTGGTTGATACAAAAGACGTGGTCGTTCATAATGGCTAACGTCGGATTAAATATTTTATTTTAGGAGGTTAAGTCTAATCGTGACCAGAATGGATGAACCAAATGACTTATCATTAATTCATTAAAACCACACATTGTTCCCAGAGGCTAAACGGTCAATTATTTTAGTATAATTCTATGTTATTTATTTTAAATAACAAGCAAAAACAGTTATATACTACCAAACGACAACTTTTTAAAAAAAATAAAACAGTGATAGTGGCCTGATTTGTTTTTCATGATGAATTGGTCTTCTTGTACCTACTACAGGTCAGTCTTACATGTGTGAAAGCATATATGCTCACTAATGCACATAAACTGCAAACCATTGCAAAGATGAAATGATACGTCAATCGAGTTATACATCGTTTTGCAATCAATAGTTATATGTATAACCAATTAATATAATGAGTAATGTTATACATGACTACTTACACAGACTTATAAATAGACCTAACTTTCTAATTGGTTGGCTTTTTGTATATCTCTTAATCTCCACCAATAAATTTTTCACATTAACCAATCAAATTAGTAGGTTTATATTTATGCTTATCAATTTAGGCCTATAAATCATTTTTCTTTATCTTAGGAAGTTAAGTAAACCATAATAAGAAAAAAAACATATTGCAACATTAATACAAAAGGTTTAGATAGAATACTAGAAAAGAGTTTAAACATAAAGGTGACAATGGGTCAAACTGAACCCGACCCATACTAGAAGTACACTTTGTGACCTAAATCAATAATTATCAACATATATAGGTGTCCGTATATCTTTTTTTGTCCTCTAAAGTAAGCTAACAAAATGAATGTCACCACTACACTGTTTTGTTAGTGGCGTATAAGATTAAACAGTTAAATTGACCGTGTTCTAGAAAACTTGAAGTGGGAAAAAATATATAAGTTTTCAAAGAAAATAAAAGGATTTTTAAAAGGGAGTTGATAAATAACATAGAATTTGATTGACACAACACAAATATGTATTAGGTAGTTGTACTGTATGCTTTAACAGTATGAAATCTTGATGTAGGGATCAGATATCATGTTGTATTTATCAATACCTTTTTTGTAAAATCACTTTGACTAAGGTGACAAGTATGGTCAAACGACACCCACCATCTAGCTAGTCTACAACAAGAGGCAGTCGAGTCGAGTCGACGCCAACTTTTCTAAATAAAATTCAACTCCAAGTTAAAAATTCTTTATTAATAATTGTTTGTCACCTAATTGTTATACTTTATAAAAAATATTATATTATTGTTTTTCAGTAAGTAACATGTGCTCAATACAAATACAGTAGTATTTTAAGTGTACGTAATTAGCTTTAAAAAAGAGTCACTGGGATTCCCAACTAATCAAAGTAACAAAATAACACCAATGAATTATGAAAGTGATAAAAGCTAGCTACCTACCTAAATATCAAAGGCTAATGTTTATCGAATTTTACATATTATTCTAGACATCGATCATTACTATTTTAAATAAAGAAATGATATAAAACTAAGGATATATAATTTTGTTGAACGATGTCTAATTTATTGATCTTTCGATTCATCAGTCTACATTGCGATTCTTATTTAGGCTCATGTTATCATCATTAGCTAATCCTGCTTTCTTGTATTCCATTCATGACCTTTTTTGTTACGTCAATTATGTTATCTATCGGTTTCAAGACTCATTTTTAGTTATATAGTAGTGTCTCGGTGTCTCCTAATTTCAATTCGTTGAAGTTCAATGTATCCCTAATGAGTTGACTATACTAGTAACTAGTTTGCGTTACAAAAATGAAGAGGTGTTGATGTTGTGATGCTAAGCTAGGTTGACGTATTCCTAATCAGTAGATAATACCGACGATACTCAAAACTGATATACAATGTTAAAATATACACTTCATATTTACTAAGTGATCCACTGAATTAAAGAATATGAACCAAAGTGTTACTAATATCGAGGTGACCCTTCTGACTATAAAGGTGGGTTTTAAAATGATATATATTTATAGATTAATTTATATAGTCACGGTAGTGAGTATAAGTAGTTACTTTTCAAAAAAATAAATGAATTAATAAAATTTAAAGAATGTGTGGCCATAAAGTGGTTAGTAACTTAGTATTGATTTATTGATATGGTCAGTTACTTAACTCAGTTTTCTACCACGATCTTTTAACCTTTTCATATCAGCAACTATAACTTCCTACTTAATAAAATAATTATTTCTTGGAAGGTAGAACTCGTCACGATTATCTTAATTAAATTAATTAACCAAAAACAAGATTAGATTGACCATTTCATACACACGTGGCATAATAGTAGAATGTTACCCTTTCACTTTCCTCCTAAACTTTGACCAAGTATTTTATTTTCCAAATACCATCTAAACCACAATTAACCCCACACCCCCAAGTGTGACCATAATTTTCCTCATGCCCAATAAATCCACCCCTCACTTTCCTACCCATTTCCTTCACACCCTCATCACACGCAAATCTTCTAAACACACACATTTATATATATTTATATTTCCACGCATTCATTCCAGCACTAACGCAACGAATCCCATCATCACCCAAATAACCTCTTTACAAATAGTACGTTATTTTTTCCTTGTAACTTTCAAGAAAACGGAAATGGGAAACTATGCATCAGCATGCAGTTTAATGATCTCTCCACTAATGAAAAGCAACAAAGCAGCTAGAGTTATATTTCCTTCGGGCGAAATCCGACAATTTCGAGAGCCTATAAAGGCGGCCGAGATCATGCTCGAGTGTCCGAGTTTCTTCTTAGTCAACACAAGATCCTTAAACATCAACCGTCGTTTCTCGCCGTTGTCAGCTGATGAAGACTTGGAGTTTGGGAATATCTATATCATGTTTCCAATGAGAAGAGTTAACTCGATGGTTACACCTGCGGATATGGCTGTTTTTTGGATGGCCGGTAACAATGCGAGTAAACGGATTTCAGGCAGGATATCGCCTGACACGACAACGAGCGGTGGTGGCGGTGGTGTGACGGTGGTAGAGCAGCCGAGATTGGTGGTGGATGTGCCGGAGTTTAGTTATAGGTTATCGGTTTGTAGGTCGCGAAAGCCGTTTTTGGATACCATAACCGAGGAACCGGTTGGTGCTAGATAATTAAGGGTAAAATAGTAAATTGGAAATAATATGTATATTTTCTAGTGTTTGTAGAGTTAGGAAAACAGAAAGAAAGAAAAAAAATATTTATGAGAATAGGTTCATATTTTGAGTACTAGATTAAAGCCAATTTATGAAAGAAACTTGTGTTACTGTTGGTAAAATATGTGTCATTGTATTGTATATGACTTTTGGGGTGTATAAAAATAGCATTACTTATCAATTTATCATTGTATTGTCATCTACTTGTTATTTTGACAACGATGTTACTATTAACATATAACATAGTGTGTTATTGTGAGAGCTGCGTTTTAAGGGGAAAGTAAGACATACGATCTCAGACGTAGATATGATTATTGTAATCAACGTCTCAGATTCACGAACTTTATATGAATTTTTATAATATTTGTTTGACGTATTCCATTCGCGATGTTTGCTTGCAATTTAACAAGATTAAAGTTGACAAAAACTTTAAGAGCAAAACAGGGGTTGACCATTAACATGATGCAAATTGACAACAGGTTGATGTAGGTAGTACTTATTCATGAATTTGTCAATGTCGTAAATACATTCATCTTTTAGAAAGATTGACCATTTCTTAAAATATTTGTAATTTGCGTGGGTTGACTTTTATACATCTTCAAGTAAACTTTACATTTAAAAAGTCTCTCACAAGTTAATGCCATAATTAACGGATGAATCAGACGGACGAATCAGCATTCACACCATAACACTTACACGTTTATTTACATAGTGCAATTTTTGTAATTTTTCGACTTACTGTTTGTGAGATATTTTATTTTTAAAAATGTGAGAAAGATAGGTTTTATGACACGTGACGCATTCTTATTGGTTTCTCCATTCTCCAAATTTTCCATTCTCATTTCAACCTCACTCTTACATAATTTTAAAAGTTTAATAGCGACTTTATGTATCTTGTAACAACCTTAAATAAATTCAGTCCATATCTAGTATCTAGGGAAAAGTAAGTTAAGAATTAAGATAAAATAAAAGTGAAGTCCAAGTTCAAATGGGCCAAGCCTATTTTTATGTTTCTTTACCCCTTTACATTAATTTGATCCAAGTGGAATCGACCCATCAGCAAGGAATTAAATACAACTTCAAATGGGCCGGCCCAATTATAATTGTAGATACTAAACCTCCAGTCCTCCACTAATATTAAACTCGACTTGGTTTTCGCTTTTGTTGGACACAATATGCGTGTTAAGTTGCCTGTAATATGTTATCCCATTTACCATCTGTAATATGATGCCAACCAAAACGACAATATTATTGAACCTGATAATATTATTGTGATCGAAGCGGGACATTATTGGATCTTGAATACTAGCTCGACTACATCTTAGATCGCAGTCGATGTTAAATATATATTACAACAAGAAGCGGGATATCGAAACCAATTTTAAAATCTAATGATTTCCAAGATCTCAAACTTCAGTTGTTTGACATATTACATTTCTCGATTCCATATCAACAGTATGATCACCGCGACAAAGCTTTCCGTTGCATTTACCTTTAATCTTGGATGTAATCTTAGCAAACACTTCCTCCCTTTGGGGGCGGTTTGCGTATATTATCCAAAGTGCAAGACTGAGCATTATTCCTACAGAGACAAGGGCTAGACCTGCATTCACCATCTGTAGGTAGTGTTGTAGCGGCGGACAGTGGTCAGAGGTGATGGTCGTGAATGTTTCTCGAACAAAATTGCAGTCCTGGAAGCTGAGTAACGGTGGTGTGTAGTGTTGGAGGGCGTAGCTTATGTCTACTGCACCGACTAGTTGTTGGTACATATCGGGAGTTAACCGTCCTGTGGTGATGCATAATCCAGATTCGGAGACTGAACATGTGTAGTTTTGCCACACCTACAAATTGAAAAACGGGATGGGTGAGTTTTGATCAATGATAAGGGTGTACCAATAGATTGGTAAAATGGGGAGGTCGGGTTATGAGTTAATACGGGTAAGGTAATTTTTATACAATTCAAAAGAGCCCGGTCGGCTGATCCGACATACTTTGTCTAAAAAATTAAGGCTTTTTTATAACAAATTAAGTGTCAAATATGATTACAAACATTGGTAATAGGAGCTTCTATGCATTTAAAAAATAATACTTTTTTTCTTCTTGAATTCTAATCATGTAAAACACACACTTTGAACATGTTTCATTTTAACTACGTTTATATTTTTGACCCGTTAGAGATGAAAGATAATCTGAATCAACCATTCATAAGTAAATGGGTTAATATGACCACTTTTAGCACAAAAACAGACCATATTTGACTCTTTAGGCCAAAGTAAATCCTTTTCATCTCAATTACTATATTTGTATGATCTATTAGAAACTTTTCAAGAATTTATTATATAAATATGCATAAATACACGTATCAAATCTGCAAAAAGATTTTATCATTATTAGAGCATAATTTATGGAGTATTTTCGAAGACAAAAAAAGTAGTCTATTTGACCAGAAAAGTCAACGTACCAGAGAGGCGTTAGCCATCGAGACTTCTTCGGATGAACAATCTCGTTCTTGGAGTTGCGAGTCATATGGTGTGCAAACATATGGCATCAGCGGGCCCGACTGATTGTAGTAATTAGAGTTCCCCGAAGGCATCCCATATGAATTGGCATACGAACCTATGAATCCATTGACAATATTTCCAAGATCACTGATCACTTGTTTACTTTTATATAATGTTTGGTTCGTCGTTCTTTGGTCAACACACGGAAGGATGTCACTAAGGGCAGTTTCGGCATGCGGGTGATCCACCCATTGTTCCATAGCCATACAAGTATCTGATATTGCACTGCACACACAATATTGTTCATTAGTTTACATATATAATACACATCCAAACACCCCCAAATCTACGATTAAGATTAATCCTTATCTTACTTGTTGAGGATCACAAAAACTCCACATAGAATGAAAGTAACCACGACAAGTAACCATCCACCAATAATGAACCTGCGTAAATAGAAGTTCTATCAAGAAATTTGAGCAACTAATGAGTGCTAGAAAAGGAACACGAAAGAAGAACTTACAAGTGGATCGCATTCCTGTGACCAAGAATCGACAAATCTGAATAAAAAATTGGAGATAAAAAAACCAGAAATGTAATGAATGGTACGATAAAATACGTAAAATTGAATAAGCAAGTTAACATATGAACTTCTTGTGAACACTTACAAAGGCCTAAAATGGAAACTAAAAGCATTACTATTGCAACAGTAATCATCGATGATCGCCTGAAATAAGCATATAAAGCAGCATTTTAGAATTTTGGAACTTTATAACTAAACTAAATATAGATGAAAAACTGGTAGGGCGGATTATACACAGCATCAAAGACGGTTCTTATTTTTCTTGAATTCTGATGTGTTTTTCGACCCAATCTTTCCGAGGCAGCATTTAAGTCAACATTTAGCTTGTCAATACTCTCTTTCACATCTGAAGGAAGATAAAACTGTGCTACATTGACACTTTTTGCTAGTGCCAAATATCCCGTGACATTTACTAGGGTCTGAACGGTGTAATCAGATTGATTAACAACGTAATTTAACGTGTCCACTGCCCCACCATGAAACTCATCCTGCCCAACTGAAAGAAGGATGCATCCAGTCCTGAAAGATAATAGGATTTCTTGATTAAGTCTTACTTAAACTCTGAATCTCAAACTGGCTTTTAACCAAGCCATAAAGATTCACATCAACTCTTTTTGTACTTCTTTAACCTATACATGTAATCACTAATTTTCCTTTTCAACTCAAAACATCCATGATGGTTATGAAATTGAAAATAGCATCATTGACATAAAAAGTCAAAATACTACACCTCGTTAAAGCGAAAAGGTCTATTTGAGTGAGTTATTATTTGTCAAGTCAAACAGTGAGAATCTGAAAAGGCTATAATGTTGGTAAAGATGATACATACGCTGCAGCACATGTGAAGACGATAAGTAAAATCAAACATATCATCAAGGAACGTTGCGATTCTTTGCCTTTGATATCTATTAATCTCCATCCACAACAGTGATGTACGATCATGGCTAAACCAAAGAGCACAAACCACAAGATAGCAAAAATCAAAGCAGCAGCCCCTGTAAATCCAACAGACTGTAGACATTGTCACAAAAGACTCGTATTTTATGGAAAAAATCAGCAAATCATCCAAAAAAATTTAGGTGTCTGTTTTAGAAACTTTCATGGTGCACAATTGCACATATCAATACATTTGTAGTTTATACAATACAGATTCAATATCAACCAAATCTATTTGTTTCTTTATGTTAAAATAAATTCAATCCATTTCAAATCGGACATTAAACATGTAGCTAAGTACCCAATCTTGACTATTAGGTACGGAATTGTTCTAAGTAAAATAATCACAGAAATGAACTATCCATAGACTTAAGCAGCAGGTTACTACTCGTAACAATCACTTTGAAAACGCACATCCAAAGTTCTTGATTACAACACATATATCCTCTAATAAATGAAACAGAAACAACTTACTGCCCAATAATGTTCATCAGTAATGTCCCATCCACCTCGATACCGCCTAAAGCGGTTAAGAATATCAGGCCTCTTTGTCCTTGACCCTGCTAACACAAGTGCACCAGATGGTTCACCACCAGGACCAGGAGCTTCAGCTGCTGCTGAACTCAAAATCCCATTTTTCCAATGACCCAAACTATCTTCCCCTACATTCCATCCATTATTCATATTATCAGCCCCAAAATGGTACTCCACCTAAAGGGTTAATTGTACAAGAAGTCAACTAGTACCAAACTTTACTAAATTTTCCCATCTCGAGTGCTTATTATCAGGATTAATTTTTTACTTTTGGAAGGATCACAAGACAATAATAATAAATAAAAAAATCTGGACTATTGCTGACAACATTTTTTCTGTTTTTACAATCAACATCCATCCAAAAATATGGAGTATAAACCTAAATTTCCAAATATCTTAAATTGAACATCCGAGACAATAAATTGGAGAAAGTTAGGAACTTTAACCTAACCTAAATTGATAAAACTTGCAGCACATTCTCTACTTTTTCAATCCAAGAATCCATCACGACTTGATCATAAATATCGAAACATTGATTCACAGTTCACTATTTTAACTAGTTCAATCAACAGCAATATTAAACAGTAAACAAGAAATTAATTAAAATGTAGTATACGTACCTAAGATTGAGTATGGTTGATTGTGTTGGTGTGAATTGAGAGCTGAAGCATTCGCACAGATAAAGTTGAAGAAGAGGAAGAAGAATGAGGTGATAATTAGGCGTTTGTTATCAATCTCCATTCTTCCTGCTTAAGTTGTTGTGGTGATGATGATGATGATGAGGACAAATTAAACAAAATCTGAGTTGATAAAATCAGACATCTGATTAATACTATTGCTAATAAGTAGTACTAATAGTAGCACATGGTGAGGTACCAGTTTTTGTTCATGTTACACTTACTGACGACTGTCGACTGTCGACTGGTACCATTTATTTATTAATCTATACATACAGGACAGATGTGTGTGTGTGTATATATATATATATATAGAGAGAGAGATCTAGATTCTAGAGAGAGAGAGAGGATGTGGTTTTGATTGAGGCGGTGAAGGAGAAAAGGCGGGTGAGTGATGAACTATATATACCGACTTTTTGTTGTCACCATCCCTATTTTACCTTTATCATTTACTCATATTACTAACTAAATAAACTATATTAACAAGAAGTAAAAATTATTTCTGAAAATGCTTTGGCTACTTTTTTTCTTCTCTTTTTAAAAAGGAAAATACTCGCATACTGGATAACGAATATATACAACAAAGTCACGAATATAAAAATATAAATTAAACAATTTGCCACAATTTCCGAACGAATATAACGATTTGCCCTCACAAAAATCCAAAATAGCTTGGATTACCAGCTTCCTATTACTCTACCTATCCCATTAGATTAGTCTGCCTCTCTTTTATGGAAGATGGGCCGATACCTTCTTCAAATTGAAGGAATCAATATATCAATCAAATCCTGGGAGGCTTCGTGAGGACCAACGCTTCTACTCTTCCACCCACGTGAGGACCAACGCTTCTACTCTTCTATCGAGGAGCTATTCGCAATGAAGACAGGCCAGTAGTGGTGACAATAAGAAAAGTAGAGTAACACAGGCCAAGTCAAGAAAAGGACTTCCATCATGAGCCTGATCAGATCAGACACCTGAGAGACCCCCACATTGCGTCAGCTTTGGATATAGACTAGGCTAAGCATAGTTGAAATTTCTTCCTGCGGCGAATAAAACCAATCAAACAATGATCGCTAACTTCAGTTATTGCTGCTTGATCAGCGGGGAGGAGCATCTTAAAGTATGGGGCAAACAATCACTGATTAGGAAGGTATTTAAGGAATGAACTTCTACCATGTGATCTGTCCTCGTTTACATACCCTACTGGCACTTCGTCAACATGTTACGAAGCCCCAGTCTGGCGGTCTCACGTATATACCTTTCAAAATTCATATTCATAAACAAATATACGATTTGCCCTACGAAGAAAAAAGTTAACAATCTGTCATACCCCTAAGCTTGTGACTTATGACTGGATGTTTGTGCTTGCAACCAGAACACGACTAGGTTTTGATTCAGACTTACACATTATTTCATCAGGTCTTGTGACTTGTGACAGGATGTTTGCGACTTTGTAACACCCGGTACCCGGACACGAATCCAGACATTGCTTGTTTGTAGCCGGGTTGCAAGTTGCAAACTTGTGACTTGCTTCCGGTACCCGGACATCTAATGTACGTTCTCGGTCACAATAACGGTTGTAGCCGGGTATCGTCTAACTTTTTCCGGATCCCAAATCGATATCTGTATTTGAAAAATCTTTTATAATTATATAGATAGATTCATATTCAAAATGTTTTGCTACTTTTTTTTCTTCTGAAAGACACATACTCACACACTCAAACAACGAACATAACATCAAATTCACAAATATATACATTCATCTATCTCAGGACTTGAACGTCCAACTTCCTAATTAAAAATGCAACACTATACGCCGGTTCAATGGCCTTTAAAATGCTTGGCCTACATAACCGGGCATAAATAACAATGAATGTAAGTTGTTTTGGGGGGTAAGAAAAATACCATTTATTTAATATATTTATGATGACTAACTAAAAGTTTAAGAAATTTAAAATAGTAGGGTCGCATATGCATTTGTGTAGAGTCCACATGTTGACCTAAAATTAGTTAAAAAGATTAGTTAGCTTCCTTTTAAATATTAGAATTGGGGTGGTGGTGGATCTGGGGCGTGTGGAGTTGGTGCACATTACCATTTAGATTTTAGATACTCACTTTTGTACTAATAATATTTTTGTGTAAAATCAATAATTATTATACATTCATTTTTTAAATCATATTCAGACAAATCTCGCACTTATAAGTTAGTCAAACACACTAATTTCTGCCTCTTCTTTTTGGAGTAAAACTAATTCATGCCTTTTATCATTTTCTATATTTTGGAGAAAACAAAAATATAAAAAGACACACTAGGGCTTAATAAGATAGAGAGTATCATTTAAGTGAAATACTGTACTGAACCACGTCAACTATAATATTGTGTCTCGACACTACGCGGTGTAATCTGTCATGTATTTCACAACACCTAGGCCACACTAATTCTTGTTTTTTTGGTTAAACGGGAAGAAAGTAAATAGAAAAAGACAAGAAACGGCAATGGAGCTTGGTGAATTTTCCTTTCTTCATCGTTTGCCCCAATACGACGGCGAATCATGATATTCTGCAAATCATGTGTCATGCCGTCGTGGTGGCACGACACTCCTCCACCACGCTTGCGTTTCAAGAGGTTAGTAAATGTTATACAAATTTAATGATTAAATTCTTTCTCATTCAAAGTTATGAGCAAAAATCCCAACAATAACGACACATAGAAACCAAGATAAGGACTACCAATATAAGAGACACTTCACGAATTTTGTTTTCATTGATCAATCTCTTTCAAGATAAATAAATAATCAATTTATCAATAGAATATAATTTATCCGAAAATGACATTGGCATTTACACAACTTTATAATTATTGATGATAGTAAGTAAAGAAAAATGATTGATAATGCACTTAAACAATAACTGATTTAGGTGGTGTTAGATATAAATAAGATATTAAATGTGTATATATAAGAAAATTAATTAAAAGGGTAAATATTGTGAAGTATGATACTTATGAAGAGTCAACTGCTCAAAATATTAACATGATAACATCACCAATATTATTTATCCCGTAAGTTAATAACTAAAAATAGAACAACGTATTATTTGACGCAGGTATCGTTTAACCATGCAACACATATATTAACCAGTTTGTAGTATCGACACTTTTTTGTTGAAGGATAATCATACCGATTATTTTTTGAGCTAAAATAACGAAATGTCAACAAATATCCTCTCGATTCCTGTAAAAAAATGGATGCAAATCCTCTCGTACAGACCCATTTAATTAAATAAAGTTTTATGTAAACAAATATGGTTTGCACCAAAGGAGGGCGGTTTATAGTATTTTTTGGTCCCATCATCAATCAATAATGATTCCATGAGCAAAGTGGTTGTGTGTAAATATAATTATATATATACGTATACCTAAATGAGAAATACTACCTATAGTTTAATTTCAATTTCATAGTTATTATTAAATTGGCGTTGAAGATTTAGAAGAATATTTCACAATTCAATTATTTTTCCACAAATAGATAAAGCTATTTTATTACGTTAGGTACACTTGTTCAGTCGTGAATACTGAATATATAATGGAAATGAATTACATGTGATATAGTGATTATGAATTAATAAACTTATTACACACTCCATGTGTAATTGTTGATAAGTGAAAATGATTGTTTTTTTATTTGCATAAAAGTAACGCGATAGAAAAATGATTGATCGGAAACTTGTAGGCCTGAATAACATTACCCCAAGCATTATATTGTTGTAGTTTGCACGTAAATACAATGTTATGAATTTGTACTCTTGATCACATTATCGCTGAAATCGTATGAGTCCGATCCCACACCTAAATTATTATGGCATATAATTTTAGTTCTATTGTAATTTAACTATAATTAAGGCTCCATTAGTAATATAATATAAGAACTTTTAAGTAAGAAAGGAAGAACAAGATGAATAGTATAAGGATACCACTAATGAAAGTGTATCATGAGGTGCATTTTACTCATTCAACTAATGTAGTATTTATACTACTTGTATACACTATACATTTCACACCTTGAGTAATTAGGGGGACAACTTACTTAGATATTATTAATCTAGCATTGACAAAAGTGGCAACCAAATAGACATGTATATATATCTCAAATGATATTTTATAACACTCCCCCTTGGATGACACTTTTCTTCAATGTAGAGTCAACTTTGATGTACTGTCTCGTTAAAAACCTTGCTAAAGAAAACCCAGTGGGAAAAAACTTTAGGTAAGGAAAAAAGAGTGCAGCGTATAGTTGACTCCCCCTCATGTAGATAACCATAATCCATTACATGTTTTGAACATGTCGCATTCCAATACTATGAACGTGTTTTCTGAAAATTGCAGTTGGAAGTGCCTTCGTGAAAAGATCTGCTGAGTTATTGCTAGATTGAACATATTGCATCTCAATCTGATTATTCTTGATAAGGTCTTGAGTGTATGAAAAGAATCTTGGAGGTATATGTTTAGTTCTGTCATTCTTAATATACCCTTCTTTCATTTGTGCAATACAAGCTGCATTGTCTTCATAAATCATAGTTGGCATCTTTTCATTCTCTAGTCCGCATGAGGATAAAATGAGTTGTGTCATTGACCATAACCATACACACTCTCTACTAGCTTCATTCAATGCAATGACCTCAGCATGATTTGAAGATGTTGCAACAAGTGTTTGCTTTTGAAAACGCCATGAAATTGCAGTGCCTCCATTCATGAATACATATCCAGTTTGAGATCTAGCTTTATGAGGATCAGACAAATAACCTGCATCTGCATAACCAACCAATCCTTGCTTTGAATTATTAGAATAAAATAGACCTAAGTCAGTACTTCCACGTAGGTATCGGAATATGTGTTTGATCCCATTCCAATGTCTTTTGGTTGGTGCTGAACTAAACCTTGCAAGCATGTTAACTGCAAAAGAAATGTCAGGTCTAGTACAATTTGTAAGATACATAAGTGCTCCAATAGCACTAAGGTATGGTACCTCTTGTCCAAGGACCTCTTCATTTTCTTCGCGATGACGAAATGGATCATTGTCTACATTTAGTGATCTAACAACCATTGGAGTGCTTAAAGGTTTAGCATTGTCCATATTAAAACATTTTAATACCTTATGTGTGTAGTTTGACTGATGAACAAGTATTGCATTAGGCATGTGCTCAATCTGTAAACCAAGACAATATTTTGTTTTTCCAAGATCCTTCATCTCAAATTCTTTTTTCAAATGCACAATTACTTCATGGATTTCTTTATTCGTTCCAATGATGTTTAGATCATCAATATAGACAGCAATGATCACAAATCCGGATGTTGTTTTCTTAATAAAGACACATGGACAAATAAGATTAGTTATATCTCCTTTACTCATCAAGTAATCGCTTAAACGTTTATACCACATGCGTCCCGATTGTTTCAACCCATATAAAGATTTTTGTAGTTTGATGCAATACATTTCTTTAGGTTTTGCACTTAATGATTTAGGCATTGTAAATCCATCTGGGATCTTCATATAGATATCGCTATCTAATGATCCATATAGATAAGCTGTAACAACATCCATAAGGCGCATTTCAAGATTTTCAGATACTGCTAGACTGAGCAAATATCTAAACGTGATTGCATCCATAACAGGAGAATACGTTTCTTCATAATCAATTCCAGGTCTTTGAGAAAACCCTTGAGCTACAAGTCTAGCTTTGTATCTTGTGATTTCATCTTTCTCATTTCGCTTTCTTGTGAAAACCCATTTGTACCCTACAGGTTTTATGGTTTTAGAAGTGAGGACAATACGACCAAAAACACTTCTTTTATTAAGCGAATTTAATTACGTTTTTATTGCTTCTTTCCATTTATTCAAGTCTTGTCTATTTTGACAATCCATGACGGATGTTGGTTCGGGATCATCATTTCCAACAATAATGTCACATGCAACAGCATAAGAAAATATTTCATCAACATTTTCCATTTCAAATCGATTCCACAATATTTTCGTGTGACCATAATTGATAGCAATTTCTTTATTGATGTCATTGACTTCCTCTCTTTGGGAAGTATTCACATTTTGTGTTTCTTCAAACACATCATCCGTATGGTCAATTGCATGTTCTAATCATTTTCTTTTTCTAGGATTTTTATTCTTTGAACCAATTGGTCTCCCACGTTTCAAACGTGCTTTAGATTCTTGAGTGACTTTATCATTAGTTTGATCACTTGGAATTTCTACTCGAGCTGGAGCATTAGCAGCCGGTATATAAGATTTAGTCACTCTTTTTGTATCAGTAAATGCATCAGGTATCTGATTAGCAATTTCTTGCAAGTGCATGATCCTTTGAACTTCTGTTTCACTTTGTTTAGTGCGAGGATCAAGATACAACAATGAAGGTTCACACCATGAAACATCCTTTTCTTGAGTTCTCTTTTCTCCTCCAAGTGCTGGGAAATTTTTCTCATTAAAATGACAATCAGCAAAACGTGTTGTAAAAAGATCACCTGTTGAAGGTTCAAGATACCTTATTATGGATGATGTTTCATACCCAACATATATTCCCAATCTCCTTTGAGGACCCATTTTTATACGTTGTGGTGGTGCAATGGGAACATATACTGCACAACCAAATATTTTCAGATGAGATATATTTGGTTCTTGCCCAAAGGCAAGTTGTAGAGGAGAATACTTATGATATGCACTTGGTCTAATACGAACTAATGATGCACCATGTAAAATTGCATGTCCCCAAATGGACACTGGCAATTTTGTTCTCATTATCAATGGTCTAGCAATCAATTGGAGACGTTTAATCAATGATTCAGCTAAACCATTTTGTGTGTGTACATGAGCAACTGGATGTTCAATAACAATTCCTACTGACATGCAATAGTCATTGAATGCTTGAGATGTAAATTCGCCAGCATTATCAAGTCTTACTTTCTTAATTGTATGATCAGAAAAATGTGCTCGTAACTTTATAATTTGTGCAAGAAACTTTGCAAATGCCATATTACGAGTTTATAATAAACACACATGAGATCATTTGCTTGATGCATCTATTAATACCATAAAGTATCTGAATGGTCCAGATGGTGGATGAATAGGTCCACATATATCACCATGAATTCTTTCAAGAAACTGTGGTGATTCATTTTCAACTTTAAGCGGTGAAGGTCTCACAATCAGTTTTTCAAGAGAACAAGATGTACATGGACTCATTTTATCATGTGAGACTTTTTGATCCTTAAATGGATGTCCATGGGTACTTCCAATTATTCTCTTCATCATTGTAGATCCTGGATGACCTAACCTGTTATGCCATAAACTGATAATACTAGGATCATTATGCTTTTCTTTAACTAGCATATGAGATTCTGTTACATTTATATGTGTATAATGTAAGCCAGAATTAAGCATTGGGAATTTTTCTAACACATTATTCTTATCAGTAATATGCAAATATTTCCCATTATCTGTAGTCACAGATTGATGATGATATTCATTAAAATATATGTCATTAAAACTCAACAGATTTCTCGTTGATTTTGGGGAGTATAAAGCATTTTCTACCAAAAACTTGGTATCATTTGGCAATGTAAATCTGGCTTTTCCAACTCCTTCTATCAAATCTGCAGGGCCTGATATTGTATGTATTATTACCTTTGTTGGTTTCAATTCAGAGAAATATTTCTTAGATTTCAAAATAGTGTGTGTTGTATCACTATCTGGTATACATAGATCTTCACCATTTGCTTCATGATCTAGCTCGTTGTAATTCATATCAAACTTCAAATATGAAAATATTAGAATGAGTGTAAATAAATAACAAGAAGGATGTAACAAAAGATACATCTTATTTCAGAAATATATTACATGAAATGACAGACCCATCATAAAGGGGAAAATATAGATAGGAAAACATAACTAATTAAAAGGGAAATACACTTATGAAAAACCAACATAGTTATGATAGATTGTTGATAGCCAAATTGATTCATATGTCAATGTCATTGCAGTAATCTGCAACATTCATTTCAACATTTGTGAACTCAAGGTCATCAGCAAGATTCATTTCTTTATTTTTTCCAGCAATGGATGCCTTATAGAGCTTACAAAGATGCTCCTGTGTACGACACATCTTAGACCAATGCCCTGTACTTCCACATCTATAACAGATGTCATCAGGGTTCTTAGAAGTACTTTCTCCAGCATCATGATTCCTTCTTTGTGGTTGGGACTTGTTATCATATGGACCATTGTGGTAATTACTTTTATAACCACGACCACGTCTACGTCCACGACCACGTCCACGTCCACGAGAATTACTGTTAGAGTTACGACCACCATTATGGTTGTGATTGTAACGATAATTTGTGCCACGGCCTCGTCCCCGTCCCCGTACATTTGTATTATTTTTTGAATCATCTTTATTTGTAGCATTTGCCTCGGCTAATGCTAGGGAACCTGCTGGACGAGCCTGATTTTTCATAAGGAGCTCTTGATTCTGTTCTACAATAAGCAGAAATGCATTGAGATCAGAGTATTTTTTGAAATTCATTAACCGATATTACTGCATCAAATTAATATTTGATGAATGAAATGTAGAGAAAGTTTTCTCCAACATATCCTCATCGGTTACACGATCTCCACAGAATTCAAGTGTGGCAACTATACGGAACATAGCGGAGCTATATTCATTTACTTTCTTGAAATCTTGGAACCTTAAGTTCCTCCATTGATCTCTAGCAGTTGGAAGTAAAACTTCCTTTTGAATATTAAATCTCCTTTTAAGAATTGCCCAAAGAACACTTGGGTCGCTAACATTTGGATATTCAAGTCTTAGCATAATATCAATATGCTTACGAAGGAAAACATATGTTGTTGATTTATCTTTTGATGAACTGTCATTGTTCTCATTTATGGTATTCAAGATACCCATGGATTCAAGCTTTGATTGCATATCTTGAATCCAAGACATATAATTCATTCCATTTGCATCGAGTTGTTCAAACTCTGTCTTTGCAACGCCTGACATATTGTAGCTATCAACAATTGAGTAAACAACAACAAAATTAGAATATATTATCAATAGTTAAAACAATACAGAGGAGTGGAAAAACCACAAATATAAACAAGCCTAAGAAAAAATACAGTTCTCCTCGAGGGAGAATTACAAGTGGGATAATGAGTAGTACTAAAATTACAAGGATCAGAACTAAAACTGAATAAATCATCTTGAAAGAAACCTTGAACTGAGATGATTGTGAAAGATTATATGTTTTGAAAGAAACTGAATATTGATTGTAGCCAATATATAGTGATAAAGATAGCCGTTATAACTCTGTCGGCAAACGTTTTGCAACGACCTCGTTACCGTTGTAAATTATTTTAAAATATAAAGTTAAATGGTGAAGCGGTAAACTTGTAAAAACATTATACTCAGTTATATAAAGATTTTGAGACATAATGAAATGTTTGTAAATAAAAGTTGGTAAGATGAATTAATAAGAATTAATATACAAATAAGGAAATAGATAGAATAAATGTTAGAATGCGTAAATAAAGATTAGTAATATAATAAAATGTTAGCTTGCATAAATAAATGTTAGAGTGCATAAATAAAGGTTAGTACAATAATAAAATGTTAGCTTGCATAAAATTAAAGTTAGCACAAAAATATAAGGTTAGTATGCATAAATAAAAGTTAGCATAATAATAAAAAGTTAGTAGTCCAAAATGTTAGTAGTCCAAATGTCCATAGTCCAAATGTCCATGATTAAATATAAGTTACTTTTACTAATTATGATGTATAGTTATAGTTATATATATCTTTCTAGTATATACGATAACTTATTATTTAGAAAATGTTTTCATTTAGTTTATAATAATAGTTATCTTTCTAGCATATATTATAACTTATTATTAAGAAAATGCTTTCATTTAGTTTATAATAATAGTTATCTTTATAGTATATACTATAACATATAATTAAGAAAATATTTACCTTGACTAGTTATCTTGATTAAGACGAATTGCTTTGATCTTCCTTAATTAGAGAACTTTCGTGCTGATAACGTATTGTAATTTTACTATAATTAAGGCTCCATTAGCAATATAATATAAGAACTTTTAAGTAAGATAGGAAGAACAAGATGAAGAGTATAAGGATACCACTAATGAAAGTGTATCATGAGGTGCATTTTACTCATTCAACTAATGTAGTATTTATACTACTTGTATACACTATACATTTCACACCTTGGGTAATTAGGGGGACAATTTACTTAGATATTATTAATTTAGCATTGACAAAAGTGGCAACCAAATAGACATGTGTATATATCTCAAATGATATTTTATAACAAGTTCTACTTAATTTACTTTTTTGATACAAAATGCTTGGGCAGTAGAGTGATAGGCCAAAAAAGGAGAAGCATTATAAAAAATTAAATCCGACCTGCCGGATTCGAACCAGCGACCTAAGGATAGCGATGAACACACTACAGTCCTCCGCTCTACCAACTGAGCTAAGGTCGGATCATATCGTTTTTCTCTCACAAAATTAATAAATACTCTTTTTCGTTAAACTCATTTCTAACCTTCTCTCACTCTCATCTTTCTAAGTTAAATCTTGGTAAAATAATTTTGGGTCGACTCATTTTATATCTTTTCAAGTAGTGGTGTTTGGATGATTTTGGCGCTTGGAATTACAATTAGTACTCACAAACTCTTTTTTAATTTTGGTTTTGGTTCTTGAAATATGGCAATGGAGATTGTTCTTTCAACAAAGCATAAACTGTTTGATCAACACTACTCGGCAACACGTAACCGAAGAATGGGCTGGTGGCATGACCATGTACGTTTAAACCTTTGAACGTCGATGTATGTACAGTTTAACCCCCACAATATATAGCTTTTGTAACTTATGTGTATAATGAAAACATATAGATGATTCCATTGATAAAACTTGAAGCCAATTCTTTATATTCTAGGGAAAAAAACATCCACTATTTGCACAAAACATCATTTGATAAAATAAAGAAACCAACAAAATCTGGAGGGATTTAATTAACGATCCAGTAAATAGGATGTGCTTATAAAGCTACAATCGGAAGTTTTTTTTTATACATGTAAATTCTGAGCTGAAAAGTTTTAGTAGAACTGCTACTGAGCTTTACCTAGAGGACAAGGTAATAGGTAATTGCATGATGTGCATGTTACTTATTTTTCCACCATTGGCAATATGCATATCCTTTAGATAGAACCTGTATGAGATCAATGAAACAAAATGTTTCGATATGCCCAAGTATAATCAGAAACCATCTAGGTCAAACAGACTAAGTTGGGCAGTAGCAGGAGGAGATTCAAGCTGCAGAGGATCGGGTTTACCTTGGTCAACGGTTGGAGTCTCGAGGATCTCGAATGATTGGCCAGGAGAGTCATCGCTTTCTACAGGCTGATCGGGCTCTGATTGTGGTTCAGTTTGATCGACTGGTGGTGCTGGTGGTGCTTCAAGGGGTTGGTATTTGGGTTTGTTTTTCTCTAGGAGAAGGTATGTTGTGAAGTACCAAAAGACAAGAATTCTACTTTGAGCCATCACCGTCTCGGATATGTTACTATTCCCAAAAGAAAGCCTCTCCAGTGCCTGTAACACGACATATCAACATGTCGGTTTTAGGCTATCAGATTACATATTTTTATATGAAGGCAACACTATTGCAAACATGTTACAATCAGCTTCAAGTACTCTATAAGCAAGCTTTATTTGAGTCAAGTGACTAAAGGTGGCCATATCGACCCATTTACTTACGAATGACTCAATTCAGGTTATAACTTACCTCTAATGGGTCGAACTTGTAAGATAAAAGAAATGGCAAAAAGCTAAACGAGTTGCAAGTGTTCAATGCATCAAACCTCATATATTGTTTTAACTAGATAATTAGATAATTATAGACATAATACTGTGTAACTTTTGCAATCACGTTTGACAAACTGATTGTTTATTTAAAACATCCAAGAACCTTCATATACGGTAGTATACTTTATTTCTGTTATAAAGGACCATAATAAAAGCCATGTAACAAAGGGTTTATGTTGTTCACTCACCTGTTCTCCAGATTGTATATCAAAAGAATTTTGATGTTCAAACTGAAGGCCTTTAAATTCATTGATGCAAAGCCCTTGGAACGCCCTGAAGGATTAATGAAGTGGGTTTTAGACATAACAAGAACATTTTATAATAACAAATATATACAGTAACTAAAGAATGTACTCAACCATCTAATTAGAGAAACACGAGGAATCCAACGAAAGATGATCGGGGTGTTATCTGCATTGACATAATATCCACCAAATACTATGAAAACCGTCATGAGAGATGGCCCTAATGCCAAAGCAGCTTCAGTGGTTGGAACCATAGCCCCCACCGTCAAACCCATAGCAGATGCAGCAAACGATTCAGCAGTCACTATTCCACTAAACTTTCCGAATCTGAAAATTTTGAACTTTTTTGGTCACATTTCTTCAAACCCAGTATTTGAAAATTTAACCTTCATTCAATTGATAAGATTACCTAGATAGGGTTGGATGAAGACGTGCCATGGGATAAAGGATAGTGCCGAATAATAACGGAAATGCGGCTCCAACAGGGACCTCAGCAATCAACTTAGATAATAAATAGGGTCCTAGCAAATAAGAACCCTTTGCACGCTCTCTATCAACTATTGCACGTTCCTTTGGAAAGACACCAACAGTCTTTGTAAGTGCAGCCATTGCAGTGTTTATAGCAGCAACCTAGGTGAGAAGCACCAACAAGACACATTAATAGATCCCATTTCTACAACTTCTTAAAAGCTATCAAAAGATTTAGGTGCACAATAGAACTAACACTAAGATTGGCATTAATATGTAATGAAGTGGCCATGGACATACCTGAAGCAAGCCCATTCTATCCTGTATAGATGTCTGAGATTTTCCCATTCTCCAAAATACGGAGCCAAATATTATAGCTGATGCAATTGACATCCTTGTCCGCACAATATTTGTTGGCCCATCACGGGAAGCCTGGTTATTCACCACCAATGTCAGTTGGACAACACATAAAAAATATGACTACATATACGCATAGATGGCATTTGGCAAGAGAGCAGGTTGCCAGGTTTGGTAATGGGTGTAAACAGGCCACACTTATTATGGGTCAGAATGAGACAGATCAGGTTGGCCTGACTCGCAGAAACTTTTTAAGCAATTAATTAATTTTATATAACTAATACCATTAATCCAGATTACAAACATTATTGTTACACCATAATCTACATCATTGGATAAAGACGATATACAAGGTTGCATGCAATAATATTAGACTTTGGGTGACTTTTAACCCACTTGAGCCATTCCAATTTTAGTTATTAGAATTTTGACACATAACAAAATGGGTTGAAATTGTCCCCTCTAATATAAACAATCAACTATTAAGTAATAAATTCTCATGTAAACAACAATTGCATATCATGGATATTAACTTTCACCTGCATCCATGCACGTTTAAGGAGCAATGAAAATTGCCTCCACCAACTAGCTATCCCTTTGCCTGCAGAATTTCTTCTCAAGTTGGTTTTATCATTCAAGACTACACTTTTGGTGAGTGTTGTAGCATAGAAAGTTGATGAAATTTGTTGAGAAAATGAATCCACAAGACTATCAATCCTTTTCCGGGAAGAATTAACACTATCAGATGAACTATAGTCGATCGATATCAAATCAGCTAGAAACTCAGCAGGGTTAACATGGTCTGGACAAATATACCTGTTAGACTAACCAACGATCAGTTTGTAAATTTACCAAAAACATAATAATGTACAGGATTTCAAATTAGCTAACAACCCAAATTTCGAGAAGTAAGTGAGTATTTCATCGCCCGCAGGACCAGCATAAACAAGTTCACCCTCTGTTAGTAACACAATGTCGTCAAATTTTGCATATACTGAACCTCTCGGTTGGTGTATTGAGCATATTACAGTGTGTCCATCTTGCGCAAGTTGTCTAAGAGTTTCCATCACTTTCTCTGCTTGAAATGCATCTAGCCCTGAATGCATAATCAACTTATAATTATGTATGCCTTAAACATGCATGTAGTTCTCTTTTCAGAATTACGATAATAACAAAATATTTGGCGGTTTCGTATAAAACTTGTTGATTATACATACTATAGATAGAAAATAGTGCATACCAGTGGTTGGTTCATCAGCAAATATCACTGATGGACTAGCAATGAGTTCACAAGCCATTGATAGCCGTTTCTTCTCACCTCCACTTACTCCACGAACTTTTGAATCCCCAACTTGGGTATCCGCACAACTGACCTATTAAAGCCAAAGAATGAACATCATAAGACTTAAAAAATGATATCACATTATCATCGTAATTAACTAGTTATCATCCAATATACTTCAGCAGACAAAATACTGAAAAAGCGATGAAACTAGATAAACTCACCAAGCCTAGTTTAAATAAAAGATTATTTATATATTCATCTCTATCTTCCTTCGAATACATTCCCTTCAACTGAAGTTCAGCTGCAAGAGACAACGTCTCTCGAACTGTCAGCTGCGAGAAGAAAAGATCCTCTTGTCTGACATAAGCAAATCTGCGCAAATTTCATCAAATAGAATCCATCAATATAAAGCTACAAATCCCATAAACAAACCTTCACGAAAGCTTAACTTACTTAAAAGACTTGTTAGACATAGGTTGTCCATTAACCTCCAAGAGCCCAGACAAATGTAACCGAGATGATGCAACCGTCTGACGTGCTAATACATTAAGAAGAGTTGTCTTCCCTGATCCTGATGGACCCATAATTGCAAGCAGTCGTCCTGGTTTTGCCTCTCCACACACATTCTTAAGCAAAAACCTCACCTGATAAGCCACAATGTTGCTTAAATCAACTAACTTTCAACCACACCAATTACTTCATTAGCAAAGGGCCCATTATCGCAAAAAGGCTTAAATTCGTAGCAAGTGCAGAATGGATTCTGGTGGCGACACACGTCATTTATATGCATCATGACACATGTCATCCGAAAATGAATCATACACACCGACACATGTCATGATGCACAATTTACTTATATTCGCATGAGTCATGATGCTCCATACATTATGATGCAGTCAGTACCAGAATCCTTCTTACCTCTCTACGAATGGAACCCTTCCTTCCCCAATTAGTATAAATGCATGTTTTACAACCAGAAATTGCTTCTTAATAGAACACGGCTGACCTAATTAACTAATTTCACGTACCCTAACAGCCAACATAACTCCCATACAATTACAACTAATCAGCAAAAATTCACTAAACACTAATCGTAAATCATTCCAAACGGTTAATACGGAGTATATAACTACTAAAGTACACTTTGTAACATGCAGTGGATTAAAATAACAACAAAAGATTATAAAACTAACCGATTTTGAAGCTTTGTCATCGAGAGAGCAAGTGATGTTCGTCCAGCGAATTGTGACCGGAAACACTTTATCGGAAACCGAAGCTTCAGAATCGGAAATTACTCCTTCGTTTTCTTCATCTTCAGTCTCGGTTTCCGGCAAGTAAGCCGGACCGGGACCAGAGAACAGACGGAGTAATATAGCTGCGGCGACCGCGGCGAGAATCTGGCCAACGCCACCGCCTTTGCCGGAGATTTTAAGCATTTTTCGTTTTGTTATAAATAAATTTTCCCGCCACCAAAAATGAAAAATGAAAACTGTGTTGTTATCTTCTTGTTTGTGTTGCTGCTTCACTGCTTGTAGTCTGATTATCTACCGAGTCCAAGTATATATTTCTACAAGATGATTGAATGAAACGTTGTCGTTTCAAGGCAAAATCGGAAACTGAAAAATTAAAATCAATTTATTAGGGAGTTGATAAATGAAAAAAAAATTGTTACGGTACAATATATTTGAAGCTCACTGTACAAGTATATAATAGTATAATGTCGATGTATCAATCAATTTATGTGTTGTATTTATCAGCTCTCATTTATTATAGCATCTCGTGTTAGCAAACACAGGTAAATAGTGTTTAGTCAATATTTAACAATTAAAATGTATCAATAAATCAATATAATGTGTAGTATTAATTATAAATTTATGATGAATATTTTTTAATATACTCAATATAATATTTGCAATCATATTTATTTATGAAACTTTCTATTGTCGTAGAACTATCATATTTTTTTTCCTTTAAAATTTATAAATATAATATTTTTTATTATACATGTTATGATAATTCAATAGCTATATAAATTTTTGGGTAAATTATATTTTTCATCCTTGTGATTTTTTATTTTTTCACTCGCAGTCCCTTTACTTCGTTAATTACAGCCGTCATCCTTATGCTATGTCATTTATCCCAACTAGGTCCTTTTGACACCTGAATTGGCCAAGATACTATTACTCTTAGTTTTTGCATAATTTTTAACTAATATTTAAGTTTTGATCATTCTTTTCCTTCTTTTTTTTTTTTACCATCTTCTTTGAAAACAACTGAACATTTATCTCTTATCACCCAAAATAATCTCAAAAATTAAAACCCCCATCATTTTTATCATCATCATTCTTCCAGCGCAATCAACCTGCTAATCTCATGCCCTCGGCTACTAACGGGATGGATCCCCAAAACCTTGAACCTCAATTTTCCTTTTCATTTAAGAACATATCACATCTATGAAAACAAACCCATTCCAATAACTTGATTGTCTTCTATGATGCACCTCTCACTGGAAAAAAGACCAATCCCCTAATATGTAAATTTCCTCGTCGGCGATATAAAGAAAAACATTGGCAGTGAATCGGTGATAGGGCTGCGATTGGGTTACGTAAATGGCGGCGACGGTGGGATTGTGGCGGTGGGGTTGAGATGAGGTTTTCCGGCTATGGGGTTACAGAAATGGTGGTTGCGGCCATGGAGATTTTGTTTTTGATTATGGGTTTCTTTAATGTGAAATTAGGTGTCATTCTGTGAAGGTTGTTATGGTGTTTGGTGTGATACAATTTGGGTGCAATGTTGTTGATTCTATTATTGATAGACAAAAGGGTAGTTAGATTCTGGCCGGAAAAGTTGAGGGTTAGGGGTGGGGTGGTGGTCTTGTAAAAGAATGAAGTGTAAATCAAAAGGAAATGGTGGTGGTAAATTATCAAGTTCGGTAAAAATGGTGGTAGTGTTTTTTCAGGGAAGATGAAATTAATAACAGAATAAATTAAATAATACTTAAAATAAGATAAATGAATTAGAAAGGGTATTTTAGCCATTTCAGACATCAAAAGGACGTACTTGAAGAAAATGACATACCATAAGGATGGACACTGTAATTAACGAAATAAAAGGACCGTGAATGGGAAAATGAAAAACCACAAGGATGAAAAATGTAATTTACCCTAAATTTTTATTACATCTCTTATGATAATTCAATAGTTATATAGTAAATATAGTATAATATTGTTTGATTGTGTATTTTAAATCAATTAAGAAGAGATTTAGTGTAAAAATTCACTTCTAATGCATTAGTGTACAAATTTTTTAGTATAAGCTTATTCTCAAAATATTCTCTTTTTACATAAAAATAGCGCAATTTGTTACACCCATTAGTGTACATATTGAAGATGTTCTTAAACATTTTATACGTCATAAACCCTAAACGGCTAAACCATGAACTTCAAACCCTAACCCCTAAACCATAAACCCTGAATCCTAATGCCTAAACCCCAAACCCTAAACCCTAATCGCAACACTTTAACACACGTGTGAGTAAAATGTGAAACCCACCTAGAAAAGGAAAATAAATCGTCGAAAGTATGCCTTGAGGGACGGCAAATCAAATAAGCTAAAATGCTGAATTTATGGTGCAATTTTCATATTTTTTGTTGTCGTTTGTGAGATAATTAATGTCGGAGGTAAATGGGGTTTGTACATGTGATACATTCTCTTTGTACATATGACACAATATCATTGACACTTTCATTCTTTAGAAAATTGTTGTACTCTAATGATCTCATCTCATTTTTAACATTGTGCAAGTTACTGTAAATGTTACCGTTGTTAGTTTGATTTCCTATATATCGGAGGAAATTAAAAGTTGTGTAGACACCAAATGTGATTTTTAATTTTATAAAAAGGGTTCACATTGTTGGTAATTAAAAGTAGTGAAAATTGTAGACATGTAGAACGATTAATATGAGAAATTGTTGTGTCATGTTGCCGATGCAACGATTACATATATTTATAGAATGTTCTCATAATGGCTTTGTGTATTGGATGTACGTATTCCTTCTTTAAAGTGAGCTTAGTCATGCATATTTTTTTGTATGTACCATTCGTATAGTTCAACGGATATTTTAACATCTAGTCGTTGATATGTAAAATAATAAATTAGAAGTATATGCGAGCCTCACAAGTATGGACCGTCCAAACTAATCTGGAATACAGTTTGTCCTGAACGGTTCCATGCGTATGGAGATGGAGTTTTGGTGCCGAGGACGAATTAAAAAGTAGATCACAAGGGTTGCTAACTTGCTATAACTAGTCAGGACAGATGAATACTTTGTTGCTTTTGAATCATTTTGACACAATCAACTGTTTGATATGACTTGAAATGTGAACTATTTACCCTAATGAGAATGGAAGTCATGTTACATGATCTTAAGGAAACACTAATAAAATGTTGTAACCATTATGCGTAACATATTAACATATTCAAATTAAAGTCAAACTTTTGTGTTAATTAGTAGCTAGCTTAAATGATATATACATTTTAAAATATAATGATCACTGCGATTTATGTTAAGTATTAAAAACTTCAAGTAAATACCTTGAGAATCGAAGGTATGAAACTCAACGAGGCTCAAACCTCTAATTACCAAAATAGATGATCTTTCACTTCAAATCTTGAAATAAGTAGTAGCAATGTATAAGGAATCAAGGACTAGCTCAAAGAAGAAGTTAGTAGTGAAGGTCTAGATCCCCTCTAAAAGAGGTTTCAAATTCAAGCATCAATTATTTTTGTAATTCATATCAGTTTTTTTATTTTTTAAGAAAGACAAGTACTAAAACACCTCACTATCACGGATATACACATTAATTCACGAATATATATATTTGTCTCATCTCATGAATTGAACCACAAACTCATTGGTTGGAAGGTCATGACAATACCACTAGATCAATAACCATTTGATATCTCCGCCTTCTAAAAGGAGATCCGGAGAAGATTTGTCCGAATTGTGTAAAATAAGCGTTTCACATAAATCTCGTGAATAACTATCCATAGAAAATGAAGTTAATTCTGCAATCATCGTGGAAAAGAAGGATTTTAGACCACTCCCATCAGTGATTGAAACCGACTGAAACTGACAGAGCCACGTCAGCTTTTTCCACAAACTGACTGAAACTTACTGACCACTCCCATCAGCACTCCGTCACTTCATTTTCTGGGACCCACTGACTAATTAATTAATCAATTTAAATTCAAAAATTCAAATAAAGAAAACAATTTAAATAAAACACACTTCATTAAAAATAAAAAAATTACAAATTTCCTAAAAATTAAAAATACAATAATGGGAGTGGTAAAAAAACTACAAATCCTAAAAATTAAAAATTACAATAATTAAAAACTACAAATCCTAAAAATTAAAAAGTGCAATAATTAAAAACTACGATTCATAAACTAATCTAATCGGAGCCCGATTCCTCGTTGTCGTTTGCGTTTTCCTCCTCGTCTTCATCGGACTCGCCGGCGGCATACTGTTGTTCGTATTGTGATACGACTTCTTGACGAGCAAATTTGATCATTTTGAGCTCTTTTTAGACGGCTTTTTTCCAAGTGTCTTAGCAAGAAAAGAAATAGCTTTGTACGCCGCCTTTTTCATTGCGTTTTCCTTAATCAACTTGATAGCTTCTTGTTGCGCTAAAGCGGTTTGTTTTACTGCATCAAGTGTGTCAATCTTTTCCGAACGAACACTTCGTGAAGACGAACCGGCGGAGCTAGAAGCCGTACTTTTGGCTGCTTTTCGGCCTGCTGGACGACGGATGTAGTCGTCTTGAAACAACCGTTTCATGTTTGCATCTAGAGCAGAATGAACCGGCTAGTCGTCTATGTCAAGATCAGTGACAAAAGGTGTGAAGGTGTCTTCGTTAGCCATCACCCCCGGCTCAACAAAGAATTTTGGGTAACGTTTCAAAACATTCCAAGATGATTCATAGATGAAAGCACGTTTGACTTGCTTTCGGAATGCTTTTCGGGCCGCCGTCAAGACGTCGTTTTCGTCGGCACCGCTTTGTGGTTGAATATCCTTGTAGTGTTTGTAGATGTCTTGGAAAGTCTTGGAATCGTGTGAAATCTTGTTCCACTTGCCGGTAAGTTGGTTGAGGTTGCACTCGCGTGAAGCTGCCACACAAGAGTTGTAACCGGCTTTGACTTGAGCCCAAAACGACTCGTTTGTTTGATTTCTTCCTTGGAACCCATTCTCGGAACAGTGGATCTACCTCTCCGCCAAGATTCTTGCCTCCTCATCAAGCCATCGTAGTTGTTTGCGTTTCGGGTCGCCGGCGGGTTGTTTACTCCTTTTTTTGGCCTTTTTTGGATCGGCACTGGGTTCGGTTTCAATGTGTAACATCCTCTCCAGGGGCCTGGTAATTTCTAATTTTAAATTGATTATTTAATGATTTTATGAATTATGTGATATTATTATTTAATTAAGAAACTTAAATAAGTAGATCTCAGGACTTATTGTGACTGGTGAAATAATATTTGTTTTAGTTTACTATAGTTGATAGTACAATAAAATAGATTTCTCGCGAGTAGTATTTAGGTTCCAAACAATAGAAGAAGAAGGGGACTAATTAAATGAGTTGGGTTATGAGTTAGTCGACCTACTACACTTAAACATAACTCAGAATTATTTCTTCTTCCTAATTGAGAAACACTCCAAAATAACCTAACCTAAGAACTGAAATTTCAAACAAAGGAGTTGATTTTGATTGTAATCCTTACTTCTGAATCTAGCATCAATTTAGAATCATCATCATCATCTTCATCTCCAAGTGGTAAGTGTTTTTGATTTATGAACTTAAGCCTTAGTTAGGTTGAATATAAAATTGATGAAATTGTTGATTTCTTGAATGTATATGATGAATTGAAGATGATATAGAAGCTTACAAGCTGAAATAAGATGGTTCTAATTGTGAATTCAAGTTCTTAAATGTGATAGTGAGTTTAAGCTAATGACCAAATGGGTTATATGTATTGAGTATGAAAATTTGATTGATTATTGATCATAGGAGGTTACTTGATGATATATGTTCATGCTTGATGTTCTTTTGATGTTAAAAAGGTTTATAAGTCGAATTGGTGACTGAATTAAAGTGTTAATGAGATTTGGGTTCGAGCTGTGTATTTACATGTCTGTTCTTGAGCTGAAGAACAGATCAACGCGATCCAAACCCTAGCCCGGATCGCGTTCATCAGTTATATTTTGAGCTGGACGAGTTTTGTTCTTGGGAACGCGATCCCAAGCATTCACCTGGATCGCGTTGCCAAGTGCAAATCTATCACAGAAAGTTTTTCCAAAGACGAACGCGATCCAGCCCTTTGTTCCGGATCGCGTTGCTTAGTGTATTTTGGTTACAGAACCTTTTCCTTCTTATGAACGCGATCCCACCAAATCTGATCCGGATCGCGTTTGCCTGTATAATTTTGATGATTAAGATAATTTGTGAACTTAAGTGTATACTATATATATATAGTATTGTTACTTATGTTTGAGATAAATTGAAATGTAATTACTTGGGTAAGGTGTCCATTTACATAAGTACTATTGTTGATGACAAGTTACTAACTTGTGCGTTGTGTTATATTTCAGATACTCCAAAGACTCAGTGATTAGAAGCTGAGTGTTGTGACTCCTGAGGTATCGGTGAGTGGATTTGGAACTCACCATTTGATTTAGTTGTAACTATTTGGTTGCAACAAGTAAACGTAGATATGCTGTTGTATCTAATATTCATAGTTGATTATAAATCTACGTGCTATGTGTGGCCTTCGGGCAACAGTTGTTAATGAGGTCAACAGGTTGAACTGGTTGGTTGGGCAAGTTGGTTGTTGTGTGAATGACACAGGGACTTGCTTCATTTGTTGTGTGTATAGAACCTGTGTCTGAGTATAGTAACCACTAGTCATCGGTCTTGTCCGTTATGGCCAAACGTATATGGTTGGATAAGTGTTCTTGGGGAGCCACCCGGGTATTATGGTTTTCCCCAAAGCCACCGATCCTCATTACTGTATTGTTGACTAGTTGTAATACATGTTTACGGTTGTTTGGGGTAAACAGGTAGTTAAGCTAAGTTGAGTTGTGTGTGAAGAATTCATTCACTTAGCTTTGTGCTAATCCCTCATCCTACTTCCTGCAGGTTTTGATATATATGTGGGTGTCAGGGAAATGATGCTTTCGTAGGGAATGTCTGACAGATTATAACTCTGATATGGTTTTGTTATAAACCTGGTTTTGTAATAGATAATACCCTGACATATGTAGTTTTAAACAGTTTTAAGTTGATATGTTTTGAATATGTAACTGTGTATGTACATTATCTTAATGTACAGTATATAAATATGTTTTAAATTCCTACGCTTCCGAGTAAAATAATATAATATTGATTTATAGAATGAGGGGTGTTATACAATGTCGGGTTCGGACTCGGGTACAACTTCTTCATTTTCGGGTTCGGCCTCGTCGGAGCTTTCTTCCAACATTAGAGGAACGGTGAAATTGGTTTGGTGAAAGTGAGCATTCGAAGTGGCTGGTGAAAAGTTGGGTGGTTGATGTGGTGACCATTGTGTGTGGTGGTAATGTGGTTGTTGTGGTGACCATTGTGTGTTTTGGTACCACCCGGGGTGTTGGTAGTTGTTTCTCGGATCATCGGCGCCAAGGTTGAATGGTTGAGCAATCGATGGGAAGGCGGCATATTGTTGATGTTGAGAAGAGGAACCGGAAGCTTGGGTGTTTGGTTGTGACGGGTTTGAATTCGGTGGGAAAACGGCATATTGTTGAGGTGGTTGGGAGGAACCGGAAGCTTGGGTGTTTGGTGGTGACGGGTTGGTGAACAAAGCTTGCCACATATCATGGCCAACACTTTGTGAATCTTTCTTTTTGGTTTTGGATTTGAGGTTTGATTTGTTGAAGCTTGACATTTTTGTTGGAGATAGATGAGAAAGTTGGATGGTGGGTGAAAATGGGTAAGTTGGTAGTGGTATTTAAAAGTGAAAAGTGTTTTTTTTTTAAAAAAAAAAATATTATTTTTTTGAAAAAACGGCCATGTGACCGTTTGTTTTTAAATTTTTTTTTTTTTGTTTTTGTTTTGTCAAACGGTTAGATTCTCAAAAAAAAAAAAAAGCTGCTGAGCCCCACCACCTCTCGTCCCCTCGTCGTCAAACCGAAGAAGTAAAACCGACGGCTGAACCGGCGAGTCCGTACCATCGACGTCGATCTCGTCGGTTCAAACCGACGGCCACCGACGAGTTGCAATGGGAGTGGTCTTAGGGACCTTTATTGTACCAAATACCAACCATTTACACTTGTTCTTTTTGGGATTTCATAATCTTGAGGGGGTAGTGATGAAATATCATGAATTGATTATCCCCACAGGCACAGTGTCACACCCCACATGAATAGTTTAATGCAAACTGATAGTCATATAATACTCATATACGGAGTACTACTAAATAAATAATGATAATAATAATTATAGTTATAGTTATATCACAAATAGTATTAATCTACTATAGAACAATTGTTTTCTTTTGAAGTTTCCCAACAAAATCAACATAGATCAGATCCATTCTTCTTCACAATTAATACCAAAATCCAACTTCTTGTGCATACATTCACACCTACCAAAAGAACCACCATTAATCCATTCAAAATAAACCCTAATTCACCCTTCATCCTCTTCATACCCAGATTTCATTTCAAGTTCCAAACTTTTTACTTGAATTAGTAAAACCCAGTGATTAAATGTGAATCCCAGTTGTCAATCACTCAAAAATTCCTACTTTCTTAACAAAAATTGAAACCCTAAAATCACCCCCTTTTTACTCCAATTTCAATCCACATGCTCCAAAGATTACAATCAAGTAATCAAAATCATAACTTGAATCATGGGAAATGAAAAAAAATGGCTGTTTACTCTGTTTTTTGCAGCAT
Organism: Pseudognaphalium luteoalbum; assembly: GCA_963422505.1. Classification (NCBI taxonomy): domain Eukaryota; kingdom Viridiplantae; phylum Streptophyta; class Magnoliopsida; order Asterales; family Asteraceae; genus Pseudognaphalium; species Pseudognaphalium luteoalbum. The sequence goes on along the minus strand of OY730195.1, from coordinate 22,842,909 downwards.
TCATTTCCTTACTACTATTTATCTCATCGATCTGTGGTTTCAATTCATCATACACATTCACTTCACATAAACCCTATTCCGCCGTACACCGTGGCCGCGGCTACCCGCCGGCGTTTGCTTATTACATTTCCGGCAGCCATGGTGACGTGGACAGGGTATTTAGGTTGTTATTGGCGGTGTATCATCCGAGAAATAGGTATTTATTACATATAGGAACTGAGGGTACTGAAGATGAACGTTTGAGATTGAGCTCGTTGGTGAAATCTGTTCCTGCAATTAGGGTTTTTGAAAATGTTGATGTGATTGGGAAACCTGATGCTACTACGTATATGGGTGCGAGTAATATTGCGGCGATTTTACGTGCTGCTGCGATTTTTTTGAAAATGGATGGTGATTGGGATTGGTTCATTACTCTCAGTGCATTGGATTATCCTTTGCTTACACAAGATGGTACCTTTCGTATATACATTGCAAATTTTGATGTTTAATATGAGTAATTTGATTATATTGGGTTTTATTTTGTTGTTTTACGTGGTGTTTTGATGTACATCAATCATTTTGTAGAGTTTGAGTGAACTGATTAGGGGTCAAAGTAAGAGAATTTAGATGACTATCTAAGATTAAGGTGAATGTATAATACGATAATTACTTTGATCTCTGATAGTGGTGATGGTGTTTGAAGATGTAATAATCGATGTGAAAACGTATATGTAAATGCCTAGTTAATGTCGGATGAGAGTTCTGGTTATCTGTTAAGATACTTAAAATAAGGAGACGATACTAGGTAGAGTACTAGAGTGTGTATGTGTGTGCGCGCGTGACATTGACCATTAAAGTTGTTGAGAGATTCAAATGTTCTATCTTGCACCTATATATATGATGTCATGAATGTCACATATGGGCCTTTCATTTACTATGTTTGACCTTCCCCTTATATTACAGTTTCATGAGGTTAATTATAGACATTTTTTAAAAGTGCTCTCATTTGGTACGAGGCACCCCAAAGTGTCAAGCTAGCTCCCAACAGCTTCAAGACACATATTTTTAATGGTGCCAGTAGTAATTGTGTTATATTTGATGACTAAAGTCGACTCATGTGGTCATGTGTTTGGGTCTAGTCACATCTTATGTTAAGTTAATCATGATTTTGTTAGAGATGGGTTTGGACATTATGAGGTACAAGAGACATTGATTTTTGTATGCACACTTGTCATTGATCTTTCATGCTATTGATATGTGCAATTGTCTGGAAATTGTAACAAATAGGTGTGATGGTTCTGAGCAATAAAAGGTGCAGACAAAACATTGGCTTACAGAATACTAATTAAATTCTCAATTTGATTGATGCTTGAACCAAGGTTTCGTTCATTTGACCGATAAACATAATCAACCTATACATAGATGGATTAGTTTTAGTCATGGTAGCGGAGGATTAATTGAATTCTATTTTGGGCCTTATATCACAGTTCTCATAGAATTTTTCAACTGTACTGTAAGTCTGTAACTGCTAAAATTGAGAACAACAAGCAAGTCTTTGCAATTAGACTGTCATCAAGCCATATGTATCTTGATTAATTGTTTTTTTTTATGAAAAAATTATGGGCGCGTTTAGTTACGGAAAAACTTTCTTATATTTCCTTTTCTGTTCTTTTAGAAATTAGGGAGTGTTTTACTTCTCTAGAAAAGCAATGAAAGCTTAGAAAACGTGTTCAGATGTGAGGGATGGAGTTTTCCTTTTCCAAGAGAGAGTAGAGATAGAAACTTGGAAAACCATAAAAACTAGTTTTTAAATTTTTAGTTATAAAAGGGAAAATAGGGATTTTTCTTTTCTTAGAAAAGTTTTATGTAAAACTCAGATTTGAACGCGTTTTCTATATTTCTTATAGAAATTTATGGAAAAGTGGGGGAGTTTTTTGTAACTAAACACGCCCTATAGTTCTTGAATATCAATTTATGAGTTTGGAAAGTCGTGTATATCTGCCACCATGTGCCATGAGTCCGTGACTAGCTTTGAAGTTTCATATTACTTTTACTATCATTATTTTGTTTGCTCTTGAATTGAAAATGGTAATTGCTCTTCGTTGGTAGCCTAGGCAAAGTCTCAGGAAGATGAGTGAAAGATAATTATATCTAGTTATGGTGACACAACTTTGAATTGCTAGGAAAAGCTCATATTACTTTATTGAATCTTGTATATTGCTTACTGCTGATTCTTGTTCTTTTATTTTGAATCAGATCTATCTCATGCATTTTCTTCTATTAGCAGAGATGCCAATTTTATTGATCATACCAGTGACCTTGGATGGAAAGAGTAAGTATGTTTTCATGGGAGTCTTTGTACAAATTTATTAAATTCAACCACTTAAAAGTGATCTCGTCTTTATCTTTGTTTAGGGATCAAAGAATGCGGCCAATCGTGGTTGATCCAGGTCTTTATTTAGCAAGGCGAACCCAAATCTTTCGTGCCACCGAAAAACGGCCATTGCCTAATGCCTTTAAAGTTTTCACAGGCAAATTCTCTTTCCTCTTTTGTGTGTGTGAGCTAGAGGTCAGAAATCAATAAATTTGACCCATTTACATATAAACTGGTCGAATTGGTTTATTTTATCTTATAATTGGTCAAACATGTGAAATTAAGATAATGAGAACTGGGTGGACGGGTCGAAAATCATTCGAAGTGTCTTATTAACCCAAAACCTTTGAAATCTTTTGGTACTTCGAGAACTGTGATTGGTTATGAAAATAATATTATTTGGTGGACGGGTCGAAAATCATGTGAAATTAAGACACTTCAAAGGTTTATTTTATCTTATAATTGGTCAAACATGTGAAATTAAGATAATGAGAACTGGGTGGACGGGTCGAAAATCATTCGAAGTGTCTTATTAACCCAAAACCTTTGAAATCTTTTGGTACTTCGAGAACTGTGATTGGTTATGAAAATAATATTATTTGGGTATGGTCATATACTCATATTGGACCCACTAATTATATTCAACAGTGCTTTCTACAAAAAAGTGGATGTGAGACTGTTGCCCCTCTTCTCTTTCTCGTTTCCGGATGACATTATTGAAATGTAGTAGCTTACAACAAATCTTTTCTTGATCTTTCAGGATCTCCATGGGTGATTTTGAGTCGGCCATTTCTTGAGTACTGTATCTTCGCGTGGGATAATCTCCCTCGAACTCTCTTAATGTATGTTAACAACGTTGTTTTAGCTCAAGAAGTCTACTTCCATACTGTAATTTGTAACACACCAGAGTTCAAAAACACAACCATTAATGCCGATTTAAGGTACATGGTCTGGGATAACCCCCCTAAAATGGAGCCACTCTTCCTTGACAAGTCAAATTTTGACCAAATGGTTCAAAGTGGTGCTGCTTTTGCAAGACAGTTTGCCAAAAACGACCCAGTACTTGACATGGTTGATAGCAAAATCTTGAAACGAAGTGGTAACCGAGCCGCCCCAGGTGCATGGTGCACTGCCAGAAAAAGCTGGTTTGTGGACCCATGTTCACAATGGGATGATGTCAACGTTCTGAGACCAGGAAATCAAGTCAAGAAGTTTGCAGAATCCTTAAAAAACATGGTAGATGATTCAACATTAGAATCAAATCAATGCAAATGAAAAACGATGGAAGTTTGATATTGTTTGAAGATGCATTGTTTGTTGTTTACAGAGATTCTTTTGATAGGGGGTTCTTCTGTTTGGTTTATAAGTTGCAAGTTTTGTTGTAAAGTGGTCATGATGAAATCAAATAAGAGGAATCCTCTCATTTTGTAAAACCTGTTCGCAATCTTGTAATGCTCTTCCATCTTTTTTTTATTCTCCGTGTCTCTGCTTGTAATATCACAAACATGATTTATTCATTTAAGGGGTTCTTTGTTTATTTTAAGTAACTGATGTTTAAAGTTCGAAACGACTTCCATATATCAGATACAAAGTCTGGAGCCTTAATGCTGACATTTTTGTCCTGCAAAGTGCAAATACTTCATATAAGTAGTTTAAATGTTTCAAATGTCTATCTTGACCTATAGAATTATTGATCTTGTATGAAACATAAATTTAACCAAATATAAAATAGAACATTCGATGTTGAAAGAGATTGTTTTTTTTTTTTGTAACTCCTGTATAAGTATGTTTAACACATTCCGGTAACAGTTACATAGCTTGTCCTAGAATAAAACATTTTCAGTTCAAACAAAAGTTAACTTGCTTGAAAGAATCCCCTTTATCACTTTCTCAACTAACCACTAAAAGTGTTTTCAGTTTCTCAAGCCTACGAGTCAATATCATTACAATATCCTCCTTCCCTTCATCAACAAGAGCTTGTTTTAGTTTATTAAACATATGTGTAGGAGGCCTTATTCCCATATCCAACATCTCTTCAAAATATTTACAAGCATCCTGCAACTTTTTCTCACGACTCAAACCATTAATCAAAGTAGCAAACATATGCATTCCCGGTAGAACTCCTTCACCTTTCATCTTTTCCCATACGTTTAACGCCATATCCATCCTACCCTCGTTACAAAACATTCTCACCATGATCTCATAAGTACTCACACTCGGGTCACACACAAACTCATCTCTCATTCGCGTAAAAACACTATAAGCCTCTTCTGTTCTTCGTCCTTTGACCAAGTGGTGAAGTATAATATCAAAAGTACGCGGATTTGGTCCGACCCCACATGCCCTCATCTCTTCAATTACCTTAAAAGCGTCATCCATTTGCATCGACCAACAATAAGCTCCCACAATCGCATTATAAGTTGGAGCCTCGGGAGCATGCCCAGAAGACTTCCATAGCTCAAAGAACATCAACGATTCGCTTAGTCTCTTCTCTGACCCTAACCCGTTAATCAAAGTACAATATATATGCGGGGTCGGTTCTATATTCTTCAATCTCATCTCATCAAACTTGTTCATAGCTTGATCATACTTTTTCGCTTTACAATAAGCATTTATAATGATCCCATAAACAACAACATCCGGTTCAAACCCATCCGCTTTCATTTCCCTATAAACTTCATCCAATTTCAACAAATTCATTTCCTGACCCCAGCCCTCTAACAGTATCGTATACGACTTGATATCCGGTTTAAACTTCCTCTTTTTCATTTTATCAAACACCTGGTGTGCACTTTCAACTTGCCGCGACTTACACAAACAATCCAGAAACCTATTATGATCACATAGTTCCGGCTTCAATCCAAACTTCTCCATCCTTTCAAACGCCTCAATCGCCTCTTTCACCTTTTTCGCTCTCGCGTATCTCCTCGAAATCAAAACAAATGTGGTTTTATCCAACACTTTTTTCACGTTCATGTCATTAACTAATGTCCATATAACCTTGAACTGTTTAATCTTACCTAACGCTTCGATTAACGCGTTGTAAGTATCTGTATCGTGTTTGAATCCGGGCTGTGTTTCGGCCCATTTAAAGAAAGACAGTGCGAAAACGCCTGCATTGGTTAGTTTGTTTAAAACTTGAAGAACGAGAGGTGCGGTGAGTTGAATTTGAGCCGAGTTATATAAAGATTGAAGCTTTGAAGGATCATGATGAGTTGTGATTAATTTGATGAGTTTATCTGCTTCATTAGTGATTTGGTGGGTTAATTCATTTGGGTTATTGATGCTTTCAGTTAAGCTGCTGTTTGCAGAGATTAATGATGATGAGTGAATGGAAGATTGAAGTATCTGAAGAGTTCTTGTTGAGCATTTGAAAAATTGCGAGAGCGCCATTGTTATGAGAAAGATGATGATACAGACAATGTTGTTTGAGCCAAAGTATACTTGCCAAACCTTGTAAAACGTGTGTATTTAAGCAAAATAAACTATTATTATTATTATTATTATTATTATTACTGGTATTCGATTAACCAATCAAATTCTTTGATTTAGTTAATCCAATTAACGTCACTAGTATCTCCCTTAGCTTTGTTGCTTTTGGTGATAACAACATAACTGTCATTATTCTAGCACAAGGATGTCAAATAAGTAGATATTGAGATACCAATATATGATATTCATAGCAATAAGTCATGTTATTTTTTATTATAAGTCTTAGTAACATTCAATACATATTAGGCTTTAGACACTTGCAATTACTCAGCGGGTGAAGGAGATATCTCATCGATTATATTGTTGTCATCATCCGGTGGACATTCAGAATCGTCGCAATCATCCGATGGACATTCAAAATGGCAACGGCACCTGAATATATTTTTGCATTCTCCCCAGGAAGAAATCCCATGTTTTCTTTTGGGAACGGGTCTTCTTAATCGTTTTTTGAGCGACGAAAGAATTCCAAATTCATCTTCACATAATTGCGCACATCGATCTTTCGTACATGCTAGTAGAAGACGAGTGTCACTGCAGTCTTCCTGTGATACAACCAATTTCGCACCTGCAAAATCAAAATAAAAATAAAGCTTAATTAGTCGACCAGTACTAATGAATATTAGGTTGATTACTTGGACAGTGTCATAGCAGGCAGAGCCAAGATATATTGGTTGCTAGGGCAAAAAAAAATGTTATGTTTTTCGTTTTTAATGGTGCAAAAATGATAAAATATCGTAAATACTCTTAAAAAAAATTCTATATATTCTGAAAAACAATTGAGGGGACAATTGCCCCCCTTTAAAAAATTGAGGGGACAATTGCCCCCGACCCCTTCTATGTCCATCTTTGAGTGTTGACTTTAGTTGTATATCAAAAAGTATATTGATTTTTATGATGTTACTATTTACAAAATGTCGAATAAAAAATAAAGGAAATTGAAAATGACCTATGACCATAAGAAACAAAAGAAATGTTGTGTAAATCGAAGAACTTGTCATGTTGGTTTAAGTTTTGTTGTCACATGATAAAGCATGAGATGAACGTTAGTTTATATAGGAGATGAGATCGAATTTTGACGTACCAATATTTATAGTTGCATTTATTTTCTAATTTAACGTAACGTAGAGAAAATTGTCAACAAAAATTATAATAGTAAGCTTTATTATTTGTGGTATGCCAATTGCCAAAGCATTTACACCAACTCTTACATACGCACCAAAAGATCCTTTTTTGTGTCTTACGTAAAAGACACCGAAATGGTTAATTTAAACGTTTGTGTGTCACATTTGCCAATGACAATTTGAGGTGTAAAAGTGTAAAACCAAAATCTTAAACTCCTACTTGACTATATATTTAGTATTGTTTAAAAACTACTGAATACTTATTTATTTTATTATGTACTTAGCCATATCTATCTATCCATGATATCATTATCTATTATTTATGTTATACTTTAAACTTATATATATATATATAGTGAGAGGTTCAAATGAGAACCACTTTAAAGTTGAGAACTTTGAGAACTACATCAAATACGTGTTTGTTCACATGTGGTTAACTTCAATCACATGTGAACATTTATGTACGTTTAATTGTAAAAGAAAAAAGTCAAAAAAAATTCTCAAACTTATATCGAAAAACACACTTTAACCGATTTATTTACATTATCGTTCACATGTGAACATATATTTGTTTTTTTGCGTTTTTCGATATAAATTTAGAATTTTTTTGACTTTTTTCTTTTTCAATTAAACGTATATCAATGTTCACATATGATTGAAGTTAATCACATGTGAACAAACACGTATTTGATGTGGTTCTCAAAGTTCTCAACTTTAAAATGGTTCTCATTTGAACCTTTCCATATATATATATATATATATATATATATATATATAGGGCTGAGTTGGGTTTCGGTGAGAACACAAAGATTACGTATAAACACATTCTAGCTATCCATCCTATTTGATCAAAATACCCCGTTTTCAAAGTGACATTTTTGTAAATATGTTGAACTTCAGACGAAACATTCAAATCAGCTTATAATGAGATTTTTTTAGGTTCACAAAAGTTTCCACATGGTAAAGCTTAATTTATGATTGTTTTTAAGCTTCATATTTCATAAACTTATGTGAAACAATAAAAAGTAAAGATTAACCACTTCATAAATGTTGTTAACTACAAATAAATTAAACTTCACCATGTAGAAATTGTTGTGAATGTTCCGTCTGAAGTACAACTTATTTTAAAAAATATCACCTTGAAAATAGGGTATTTTAATCAAATAGGATGGATGGCTAGGATTTGTTCTCACGTAAAAATTGTATTCTCACAAAAATTCTGGTCTAACCGATCCCGTTCCCGGTTGGACTATCCGGTTTTGATCGAACTGTGTGGTTCGTTGACTGGTCAACTTTCCCCCAAAACCGGTTTTCATCTTGCCGGATTCCTTCAAATTTCCGATTCGACCAGTCTGACTGATTTTCAAAACATTGCTTATTATTACAAATAATGAGTCTTGGGTTGGCCTTGGCCCTCCTTACTTCCTTTTTGGCTACGCCACTGCTGTTATTCAAATTGCTCTTTGTGGTGGCTTGTCCAATTTCTTTCAATAAAAGTTACGCTTCCATGAATGTCTTTGCCAATTACTTACTCTTGGCCTAATAAAGATCGAACATTAGGCTTGTGGATTGTCTTCAAACAAAAAAGAGTAATATTTATGTTATGCAATTGAACAACGGCAATAATAGCATGTCTGTTCGAAAGATTTTTAGTTCAATTTTGTATTGTGGCTGTAAAATCTTCTAATGAATAGGTAAACTTTGTAAATATCAAAGCTTTATATTGCAAACTAATGAATAACGTTGTATATGTATCGCACCTTCGCATTTGATTCAAAGAAACATATAATTGGAAAAAGTTTGGGTATAACATTATGGTTTAGGGAAAATATATCGATATATTATGTTTTGTTTATTTAAAATATAGTAATATATGGTATAAAATTATGTTTCGTTTTAGTTATGTAGTTACGTGTTATACACGAGTCAGTTAAGTGAACGTCCAGGTATATATACCGAGAACATATAAATTTTGATATTGTACAAATTCACCTACTTTAGATAATCATATACTTTAATTATATTTTGTGTTACGTTCTAACTTGATAGGCGAGAGTACATTAGCATTTATATATTTCAACTCTGTTAAATTTTTATGTTACCAATTATATTATATTATACTTCCAATAATTTTCTTTTATCTTCTTTCGAATATGCATGAAGTAAATGTTTCGGAGTATTATTTATGTTAATTTGGCGTTGCTATTGTTTTCATGTAATATTATGTTTATCTATTTTCAATTAGTCGTATATAAATGAGAACATAGGAATTGTATGATTATAGAAATTCAATTATTAGGTATACGTACTTTATAACTAGCGTAATACCTGCGCTATACAACAAATTTTATGGTTAAATAGTTAATCAACGATGATCATATGATTATCCGTGATACTGAGTTAATAGCAGTAATTTGTTTGCATGTAGTGTTCAAGATTTATGAAATTAATTGGTAAAAGGTGGAAAAATGTGATATTGATAAAGTTTTGGTGTAAATTGAAAATTAGCTCAACTAAATAAGGAAGTGTTGAATATTAAATCTTAAAAGTTTCTAAAATTAAAGTACCAACATGCATTATATGTATTATATTATTATGTATTATGTATTATTATTATAGATATATAAATATATTAGCCAAGTTAGCTGAGTTAATCGGGCAACGCCTGGGGTAAAAAACTAGTAATTATTTTTGTTTTTGAAACGTGATTCGTAATTTACATTTACAGTTTATAAATAAACTGGAAGTATTAAATTTATAATAATGTCTATATTAGGCCCCTCATCTTTTATCGTTCCCCTTATTCCATTCATAAAAACCAGCTACTCCACATTTTGGAAGCGAAGATTGAGAGAGACCACCAACTCAACAAGGGGCTGCGATCCGAACAACTCCAATTCATGGGGACTCTCTTCCAGAAATTTCAACAGGTTTCAAATTCTTCTTCTATACTTATCTCTCTTTTTAAGCTCATCACGCTAACCAACAATTTCACACTCGATTCACGTTCCGTTAATTTATTTAGGTTTTCAACCGTCAATTGCACTCTACAATTTATTAATGCCATGTTAGTGCTAGTATTTAGTAAAATGTTGATATCTGCCTTACCTCACATTTTGTGTAATAATGTAAAAGAAATAGAAAATGGTAAGTATATATTGACTGAAATATAAGAGATAGACCTTTGATTTTGGTTGGACTTCAAACTGCATAGTAGAAAAGTTAATCAAGTAATTGAATTTTGTAGTATGTAAAATTGTTGGGTAAATCCTACCCGAGTCAACCAGCCATTAGTTGTTGACTCGTGTATCGTATCGTGTCTCATTTTCTTGATTTTTGACTCGTGTATCGTATCGTGACTTGACTCGTAAGAGTCACGATCAAGCAATTTTTGTATATAAAATTTATGATTTGTATGTAAAAACATAATATTAGTTGATAATATAAGCACATTAACTATAATATTCCAATTTCGACTCGTAAGAGTCACGATCAAGCATTTTTATGTATACAAATTTATGATATCTACGTAAAAAGAAAGTATTAGTTGATAATATAAGCACATTTTTACTATAATATTACAATTACGCTAGTTTCGAGTCATTGACTCATAATTCAAGCACCACAAAGTAGCAAAAAAGTGACTTTGAGATGAAAAACAAACTATTATTTGGATTTTTTTGTTTTTTAGATAAAAAAACTTCAACATTGAGATAAATTAAAACTCCAAAATTTATATTTCTTTTTTCAAAATATCTTTTCAAGGACTACTTTGTTATTATTTAATCTGTTTAAGTTGATTTTTAGTAGTTTAGGTGTGATTTGATTGATAGCAGGTTAAAAAAGTATACACATCACGAATCGTACGAGACACGAGTCGATACGTCTCGGAACGAGTCGGACCGGAATTTGCGAGTCAAGTAAACTTACGAGTCAAAATCCGATACGTCTCATTTTAGGGCAAAACCGAGACGTATCGTACGAGTCGTCTCGTGACTCGTACGATACTAACAACTATGAACCAGCCTTCCACGATTCTCGATTATTAGGCTGAGGCGATTGGCCCCAAAGCGTTGCAGCTATAGTTATATGAACATGGGGCATCCTTTAGAGAACTTTGATTTAAACTGTATTTTGGTTATACAACATGAATGATGTTATGCTTAAATATCGAGAATAACACATAGCATTTTTTGTATTGAAAAGCTTCTACATTTGATGTGAAAACCAGAAGTTTATCGGTTTAGCTTTACAGTTGGTGCGGTTGACTCGGAAATGAATATTGTGAATCATGAATAGCATATCTTAACTGTGTTGGTAACTTTATGTGAGTTCGTTTTTTTGTTATTGTGTTGCTAGTTTGTGGGAACACTTGCTAAAAGCCCGACTTTTGCAAAAGAACCACGACGTCTTCAATTTGAAGCAGACATCAACCGCCTTTTTCTCTATACCAGGTATCGGTTTTACAAAGTTCTTGTCGTCACTCGTATTTCATTTTATAAGCTGTACAAATCATTATTGTTCTAGAAAGCTAAGCTTACACACACTTATCTAACTACACTACATAATATTTACACATTTATCTCAAATGAGACTTTAACCCACAACCTTTTGGTTGTTGGGCTACCCTGATACTGCCAGGCTATAAGCACTTTGTTAGGCTATACATATTTATAACATGGCAAGAACGCTGATTGGTAATCTATCATTTTGTTTGCAGCTATAACCGTGTGGGAAAGGATGCGGAAGAAGCAGATGTAGAGGAGATCATTAACATGGCAACCAAGGCTGAATTAGCAGATCAAGAACGACAGGTTCAAGAAAACATCCATGATCAGATTTCAAACTTCTGCACATCAATGGATCAAATTCTCCTTCCTGACTCGAAATCTAACGATGAATCGTCTCAAAAGAACACCACCCCTCGCCCTAGTGGCCTTAGTCTGGCTGTTGGTAGAAATGCTCCATCGAAGACAAATCCTGGTAAATTATTGTTACTTGATTTTTTAATTTGAAATCGTATTATGCAGTTCTATTAGAAGCTTATTAATTATGAAACTTTCAGCACAGATGTACCCGAGACAAAACAGTTGACATTCGCTGAGTCGTCCAGGAAATTAAAAGATCTCATAGGTTACACCCTTGAGCTTAAACCGTCTCAAATTCCACATGAACAAGCGGGCCAGGGGTTATTCATAGATGGTGAAGCAGATGTTGGCTCTGTGATAGCATTCTACCCGGGCGTTATCTACTCTCCAGCATATTACCGTTATATTCCTGGATACCCAAGAGTCGATGCACAAAATCCTTATCTAATTACAAGATACGATGGGACAGTGATTAACGCTCAACCGTGGGGTACGGGTGGTGAATCCAGGGAACCATGGGGCCAGTCTAGTGTTTATCGGTCAAACCCTGGCGCACAACCTTATGAGACGGGCTCAGACCGGGTTTGGAAGATGTTAAGTAAACCGTTGGAAGGATCAAAGTTAGGGTCCAATGGTGAGGTTTTGGAGAGAAGAAATCCGTTAGCTTTAGCCCATTTTGCAAACCATCCAGCAACAGGCGTGGAGCCTAATGTCATGGTTTGCCCCTATGATTTTCCTCTTAGTGAAAAGGGTATGAGAGCTTATATACCGAATATAGTTTTTGGGGGTACGGCAGAAGTGAAAATGAAAAGATTTGGGAGTTTTTGGTTTAAATCCGGAGGGGTGTCAAGTGATGGTCAAATGGAAGGACCCATTATGAAAAGTCTTGCACTTGTGGCCACTAGGTCACTTTGTAATGAAGAAATTTACTTGAATTATAGATTGAGCAATTCAAAAAGACGGCCTTCGTGGTATACTTCTGTGGATGAGGAAGAGGACCGAAGAAGATGGAGCTGAGCTTGCCCTTTTTTTTGATTTTGCAGGTGTTCTTGCGTTGATTTCTTGATTGAATAAGCTTTTGAGAATCATTTTGATATTGAAGTTGCAAGTTGGAGGATTCTCATTTAGAACTTTGTGCATTATTGTTCTTATGATGTGCTATTCTCACGTTGATTCACTTTCAGGGAACTTGATGAAAGAAGTGATTTTACTTAACGAAGGCTATATTTCGTTTCTCATCATGGTTTAAACATTCATTCTAAGTGATCTGAGATTACAAATATTTTTCCCGGAATCTGTTGTCTGAGTTATCATTGTAGTATGTGGATTCTCAAAATGTAGAGGAGCGGGAGGTATTGAGTCTACAGTGGTCTTTAAATTTATTTTTGATTTTTTAAATTAGTGCATATGTGCGGAAAAAGATAATGAAAGCAGCATTTTAGGGGATATGTTGCGGAGAATGTTGTTGAGATTTTTGATGAGAAGTGGGTGGACACTTTGACACAGTGTTCTCCAGAATTTTTTTGTTGAACTCATATAATAATAGTAATAGTAATAGTAATAGTAATTGTAGGTTAGTGTTTAGTAATAAGTAACTAGTAATTTGATTAAACAAATAATTGCAAGGTATTGCAACTATTTCCAAGTATAAAACATCGCATTTCACTCAAAAAGTTATTAGACATGAAGTACAAAATAAAAACTTTTCTTTGATTCATTATATATTTTTAAAATGCGTTTAACACCTTTTTAAGTTATTTCATTATGAATATTATGCCTAAAGGTTGTTAAAATTTTCCGTTCAATAAATGATTAGGAATTAATTAATGATTAATGATAAACATTTAAAAGTAAATTTTAACCATTAGATTAGATTAGATTACTGTGATGCCAAAAGGTGTTATGCCTATCAGAATGAAAATAACTCATAGACCAAGTAATAAGAACAATATTTATGTAATATGTGTTTAGTGTATTTGTATTGTTTAAATTGTTTAAAAATAATAATAAAATAAATAACGTAAGGAGCAAGGCCAAAAAACAAGCTATGTGGATCCTGAAACTAAAATTAGTGGTGCTATATAAATAAAATAGCCAACACATATCCCTATTTTATTTTACTAAAACCCTAAATACCAAAACCCTAAAATATCGAAGCCCTAAAATCGTAGACGCATCAGGCAGATCGTTAATAATTTCGATTAACGTTCAAGGTTTCTTCATCTAGAGATCGTACATCAAGGTATATACATCTTCATTCCTCTATCATTTACATAAATATTGAGGTAATTGTAGGCATTATAATCCGATAAGTTAACCATGTAAATTAACAATTAGGATTTGCGATGCCGTATTATGAATCATATCGTATATAGATATAAAATAGGATTGATTCGTGTTGATAATAAACAGGGCCTTTACTTTATTTATAAGATTGATGATGTTAGATATATGTATTTTGATATTGATTAGGGAGTTTGTTGGTTATAGCTTTTATAATTGTTAATGTTTATCTTTTTGATATTGTGTTGTATGTGGATGATGTTATAATAAGAAATTGAATACTAATTTTGCTTGAAAATTACGCTGTATACATTGAAAAGAAGGTGAGAGTACCTGACTTGGAATGCTTTATTGTATTATAGCAGTTGTATTGTGTTTTAGTGTATTCTGTTTATCGTCGAATGTTTTGTTAATAGTGCTCTAACATAAACATATGTGCATATTATGTACGTTTGACATATATTGTTTCTCTCAGAGTCTCAGGAAGTTTTCATTCACAGCGTTTCTGATGGCGACAAGTAAGTAACTTGTACCTTCGTTTGTGATTCTTTTTTCTCATGCCGTTTTCTTTATGCCTTCTGTTTTCTTATGTAAACCAAATGAAATGTAACTTAGTTGTTGTTTTGGTTTTGCTTTGACTGTTGTATGTATCATGTGTGAACATATTATCACAACGCAAACACTCGGTCTGAGGTTTTCACTTTCAGAATTGTTGATTAATATAATTATAATGAAGACTTTAAACAGAATATCTTCATGTTCACACTGATTAGAGCAATGGCTTCTTTTTGTTTATTTTTTGGAAATAAATTTCTAGTAGGGTGGCTTGATTGTATTGAGCACATCAGTGTCGACTATTATATAAAACGTCTCATAGTGGTTTCTTAAGGGATCAGAAACCCCAGCATCAAAATTTAACTCACATTTATTTTTAATTTTCTTGTCTGATTATCTCTAATAATCATGTTTGCAAGTTGCAATATGTGTTGTCTTGCCACTAGTAGTTCAATGTTGTTGAGGAACCTCTCATGCTTAATTTATTACAACAAAGTTCAGAAACAATTAAGCTTTGCAGTGGGTCATTTTGTTTTTTATTTTTATTATTTATTCATTAATTAACTGCCTGATGGTGCTTGGATACACAGGACTTCAGTTTGAGAATTCATGTGAAATTGGGGTGTTCTCAAAGCTGACTAATGCTTACTGCCTGGTAGCAATTGGAGGCTCTGAAAATTTCTACAGGTTTGTTTCTGTTTTTCCAGTTTTAATGTGCTATATAATGCATCGACTGTGATTGGTAAGTATGTTACAAGCATTTAAATATTTGTTATGCAGCACATACGAGTCTGAGCTTGCAGATGTTATCCCAGTGGTTAAGACCTCCATTGGTGGGACAAGAATAATTGGACGGCTTTGTGTTGGTAAATATCTTGGTAGATTTATTATCGACATTACAGCCCTGTCATATGGTGTAAACGCTTATGCTATATATCTTTTGCAGGTAACAAAAATGGGCTTCTCTTGCCTCATACTGCTACTGATCAAGGTAAATTCTTGAAGTTCTATATTTGTGTTTTTGGATTAGCCTGTGATTTGTATCATGTGTGCATAGTCTGGATTATTGTTTGATCAACATCTTCCGTCGAGGGTTTAATGTGCTTTTCTTGTGGGCAACTAAAATGCTACTTTGAAGTTACGATAAAGAAAATGAAATATAAACATCCGTTGACTATATGTTAAATGGCAAGTCATATCTTTTGTTGATCAATTGCTTGTGTAATCTCAGAGCTTCAACACTTGAGGAACAGTCTGCCTGATGCAGTTGTGGTTCAGCGCATAGATGAGAGACTATCTGCCCTTGGAAATTGCATAGCATGCAATGACCATGTTGCTCTTACGCATACTGATCTTGACCGGGTAAGATCAATCATAGATACTTCAGCGGTTTTAGTCCCAGTTTCTATCACATTAATCTAAAACTTAATCGTGTTTAAATTATGAGCTCCTCCTCATTTAGTGAAGTTACAGATTTTTCAATCATTCGTTACCCTGGTTGGATAAAGGGAGGAAGAAAGGCTATAAAAGTGAACCAGGAATATTTAAGTTTTGGATCATGCCAACTTTTATGCTATTGTGTTTTCCTTGAAAACGTTTCTTATTTTTGTTGGCTATATATTTTATGATTTCTTGGTATTTACTTTGCAACTAGAGTTCAGAAGGTGGTCTTGTGCATGATGCTAACATTCTTATGTGTTTAATTAGGAAACTGAGGAAATGATAGCTGATGTGCTTGGTGTGGAAGTTTTCAGGCAGACGATTGCTGGTAATATTCTTGTCGGCAGCTACTGCACGTTTACAAACAGAGGTGGCCTGGTAAGAACATTGTGTTATAATTGATAGCTCTGTTCTTCTAATTTCAGTTTTTATTACTCAAGCCTGAGGTGGCAAAATGGGCGGGCTGTGTAATACAGGGTATGACATTTTGTTAAAGGTTTATTATCTAGTTTCAATAAGTGAGATACTTACAACAGGTATATTAGTACAACAATGATTTAAGCAAAGAGAGTTAAATAGGTTATAGCAGTAGGCCTTGGAGGTTTGGACCTCTTCTTAATTTGGGGTCTTACCCCTTAGAAATAAAGCATATTCCGAGTTGACCTGTTTGCAAATAATATGAAAATGGCGATTCTACAGGTGCACCCTCATACCTCTATTGAAGACCTGGACGAGCTTTCAACCCTCCTTCAGGTTCCTTTGGTGGCAGGAACAGTGAACCGTGGTAGTGAAGTGATAGGTGCGGGCTTAACAGTTAATGATTGGACTGCATTCTGTGGGTTAGATACTACAGCAACAGAATTATCTGTTATCGAGAGTGTGTTCAAGCTTAGAGAAGCCCAGCCGAGTGCCATTGTTGATGAGATGAGGAAGTCATTGATCGATACCTATGTCTGATATGTATGTTGTTGCTCTCAAGGTCAACAAAAAATATTGCGTACTTTGAATTATCCTTTAGTTTCATTTTTGTTTTCTCATTTGTTTCATGTGAAATCTTACACTTTCTATCACTTATCTATATATTTTCATTGCCATAGTGCATTTTGTTGCTTTTTACGATTAGAAATCTTTTAGTCATTATAGGATTTTATCTAGTTAGGCTGCGACTTTCATTCTTTGGGATTAGGTTGGGCATCAATCTCAGTTCATTGATGCAAAACTTAACTCTGACCCCTTGATATATAGTGTGGCACCAGCACAGGCCACAGGCCCAAGTACCCACCCATATAGCATCAGTATAGTCACCTCACAACAGAAAGCCCAGATATCAGCCGCATATAGATGTGAGGATGCATCACGTATTCGTATTCCTTTTTTTAAAAAAATTCACTTATGACGATTACATTCATGAGTTGTAAATGGTACTAATCATTTTATTTTTGCTCAAATATTGATTAAAAACAGGGTTGGAAATATTTCTGTTAACGGCACTTGTTAACAAATGTTTAATGAACTTTAAAAATCTAATGTGCTGTTAACAAACTGAAAGCTTTTTTTCATGACATGATGTCTTACAAAAATAGTTTTTAATTCAATATACATCAAAAGCTTACACTAAATTCAATATACATCAAAAGCTTACACTAAATAGTACTTCCCACCGTCTCAAAATAACTACACTAAATAGTACTTTCCTATAGTACTTCCCTCCGTCTCAAAATAACTACCCACATTTCCATTATTCCAAAGTAAGTGCCCACGTCAAAGTATAGAATATTAGATTTTTATCATTTTACTCTAAATATACATTTTATCAAAGGGCGATGCTCCGTACACTACTCAATATTACATATACACAACTAAGTGTGTTTTAGAGTGTTGTTATATACATCATAAAGCATATTTAATGGTGTACGGATAATTTTTAGTAGTGTACAAATCACTCTTTCAAAATACACGTGAGTTTGTGCAAAAAGTAAGGATTAAACTTCGTGAAAACTGAAACAAAATACTTATTTTGGGACGGAGTGGGTATTAAATTTTAGTTTACTTTAAGAAAACCTTGAGCTTTTCACTGAAAATTGTTATTTCACTAAAATAATACTCCATATTAAACTAGTAAAAAAGTTTTCTATTGTAGTTTGACAAATCTCTAGCTTTTCACGAGAAACTATTTTCAGAAGAAAAAAAGATTTGGTTGTGTCTGGTAAAATTAGCTTGTAGCTAGAATTAGAACTTTTGAGCTGGAAATTGAAGCTTATTGTTTTATAAGTATTTGGCAAACTAGCTGGAGCTTAAATATGTTAATTGACATAAAAACATAAAATTAATGTATATGGGTTATTTAAATAATTTCTTACTCCTCCGTCCCATTTAAAATGTTCACTTTGATTTTGCACGTAGTTTCATGATTTTTCACTAAGTACACTTTTCACCAATCAACTATTAAATTTACCCACTAAAATCTTTTTTGATTGGTTAAATATCAAAATGAACATAAAAATTTCAAAATGTTCATGGAACATTTATAAATATTAAATATCAAAATGAACAGTTATAATGGAACATCCCAAAATAATAAGATAGAAAATTACATAAGTAGCCTTTCTACTATATTAAACACACTTGCAATTTCTGTTATAATTTCTTCGTTCAAAAAATAAAAAACAAAAAACAGTGTTACTCAAATTATTTTCTGTGGAACATATTGATGTTTTCTTGTGGGAGGATGTAGGTAGAGTAGGGCTGCTTTCCTTCCTGCATGACGTGACGCAGACCCTTTTTGTTTTTCGTACGTTAAGTTAACATCACCTTTTATTTTCTTCGAATTAATCATTATGAGCCATGAATTTATTTGTAATCCACGAATATATGAATTCTTATTAGTTTACAAACTCACGTCCACAATACCATAGAATTGTAGAACAGTAAATGATACACACATAAAAGTTGGATAAACTTGTTTGAAGCTTTTTAGTTGGTTGTATGAAAATTATTTATTTAACATATTGTATTGCCCCATTCTATATTATTTATTATCCTGATAATAATTTAACAGAAATTAACGGATTCCAATAACAATTAGAAGACATTAGACAAGAAGATAAATCCGGGTCATACAAATTAGCTTTGGAAAATGTATTTAACTTAAAAAAACACACAAGTGCCTTTTATTTTGATTCTTTTGAAGTACTTTTGAGTGTTTCATAGCTCAAGAAGTAGAGAAAAGGAACTCTTTTGGTATTTGACAAATTAAATTCTCTTTTTACTTTCACTTCCAAGGAAAGCTTGAAATTTGTTATTTCATAAATCTAGTAAAGTAGTGTCAGGATTGCAGTAATAAAATAATTTCTCCTTTGGTTAAAATTTAAAAAAAATATAAAATCATCTTCCTTTTTTGCCTTTTTAAATTGTCATTTTTACCCCTCACTTCAATCACACTGCTACACTACATTTAGCTTTCTTGCATCTTTTTTTCTGCTATTCTCTAAAGGGTGTACAATCCAAAGCACCACTCAAGAAATGGCTAAAGATGAAGACTTTAAGCTTCTCAAGATCCAGGTCTTTAATTTATCTTATTTTCAGTTTTCATCATTCACATTCTGGATTTATAGTACTTAATGCTTTCCATTTATTTTTATTTATTTTTGTTGTTGTAAATATAGACATGTACTCTGAGAGTGAACCTGCACTGTGATGGTTGCAAGCACAAAGTCAAGAAAATTCTTCAAAGAATTGAAGGTGATATTTCTGTTTCTTTCTTTTGGGGGTTGTTTTTGCTGTAATAAGTTAGCAAATTATGATATGGGGTTTCATAAAGCTTAGAAATTTATGCTAATATGCTGTTTTTGCAAAATAATGCATGGTCAAACCTTTTTTTAAAGCTAAAATTTGTACATTCAGAGAGATGTACACCTTTTTGTACATAATGTACGAATCTTGTAGCATATTTGCTCTGTGAACTGGAATTGCCTTGTGCTACTGTTTTCAAATATTCATGTAGGTAGTGAAATGGGATGTTGATGAAGATTGCAAATTTATGCAATTTTATGGTTTTTGTGATGTAATAATGCTTGGTCATACCCTTTACTCTTAAATCCTCAGGAATGTACATCTCTCAATGCATGATGTACAAGTCATATTTGCTTTGGATTTGCCAGCTCTAGAAAAAGAAATACATTTGCCATCCTTTTCTTTATAGCTACAAGTTGAATGAAATGAAAATCTTATGTTAACATCTGTCAAAGATTCATTGCTTTGGTAATGCATAAGTTTTGATGCACAAAGTACAAGTTATTCTAACAATAATTGGTAATTAAATAGGTGTTTATCAAGTGAGCATAGATGCAGAGCAACAGAAGGTGACTGTTTCAGGAAGTGTAGACTCAACAACCTTGATTAAGAAACTTGTGAAAGCTGGTAAACATGCTGAAATTTGGTCAAACAAGTCAAACCACAACCAAAGTCAGACTCAAAATCAGCAAAATCAGAAGGGTTGCATGAAAGATGACAAGAAAAACAAAAGCCAGACAGAAAATTTCATCAAAGGCCTTGAATCCTTGAAAAAACAGCAAAAGATTCAACCTTTGACTTCTGGTGGAGATGATGATCCTTTTGAAGATGATGAAGATTTAAGGTTTCTCAGAGGGAAAGTAAACCAATTGGGGTTTATGAGGCAGAAACAACAAGAAGCAGCTGCAAATTCTGCTAATACTCCTAAAAATTCAAAAAATAAAAGTCAACCCAACAATGGAAATGGGAAGAAAAGTCAAAATGTGGGAGAGCAAAAAGGTGATTTTGAGAATTTGAATGAGGGCAAAAAGGTAAATGACTTCAATTCAATAATGAGCAGTCTTGGTAATGGTGGTAGTGGTGGTGGTAATAATCTTGGTGGGTTTGAAATGGCTACTGGTGGTCAACACATGATGATGAATATGAATGGTTTAGGGTACAACCAGCAGCAGCAAGAGTACAACCCATCTGCTGCATCAATGATGTTGAACCTGCAAAACAGGCAAGCAATGTATCAGAGGTCTCCTATTATGCCACCAAGCACTGGATACTACTACTACAATTACAATCCTGCCCCTTACTCTTACCCTTACAATGAGCCACCTCATGGCTACTACTACACTAGTAACAATGGTGGTGATGCCAACATGTTGAGTGATGAGAACACAAGCAGCTGTTCAATAATGTGAGGGCAAAAGTGGGAAAAAGTTGAGGTCTTTAGTGTTGTAGAAGTTTGTTTTGATGTAATTGAAGATGCTCTTGATGGATCTTTTGTTAACCATGTTGAAATGACTAGTTTAATGGTTGATCCTTAGTTTTTGTGTTTAAATTGGCACAAGGTTTTAGATGTTATTTGTTCATCTGAAAGTCATGTCTAATGTATAGTATCAACTAACATTGACGATTAGAGTCGCAATACTATTGGTGGCAGCATACTTAACAATACGAATCTAATTGATAGCGTTAATTGATAAATGACACGATGTTGATGCATGATTATACAAACTAGTTAACCTGAATCCGTCTCAATTGATAGCGTTAATTGATAAATGAAATGTTAACACGAACAGCTTTACTTTTGTTTGAGCATAAAGAGACAAGTAAACATTAGTTACCTTTATCTAGAATATGGCTCGTGGAAGACTAGATGTTGTTTCGTTTAGTGATTATAGAATGATGATTTGCACGTACTCATTTTTATCCATACATCATTAAAACATGTTTTAATGAGTGTATGTATAAAAATGATGATGTAGAAATCATCAAATCACTTCTTATAACCAAGAAGGAATACTGCCTTAGAAGTTCATAAAAGTTTTGACAAAGTTTCAAAAAAACTACCTAATTTGTTTAAATTCATTTTGATTCTTTGTTCAAGCAAACTATATCTCTATGGACGCACTTGTAACGACACATTGTATCGCACATCACGTCAAAACTTATTTGCAGTCCAATCCATAATGTCATAATAATGATATATATATATATATATATCACATGAAAACTATGTCGTTTATTTAACTTGAAATAACAACTCCATTTACATACTTGTGGGTTGAAATGTTCTCAAAGTTAAAGTACGAGTACTCAAATTGTAACTTACACTAATCCTAAAAATTTCCACAACCAAAAAGTTGAGAGTATCCCAACTCCTATCCTTTTAATTTAACTCGCCGGAATTTTGTCGCCGGCGATGATGTCACTTCCAAACCACGCCACAATCTTCTCCACCACCGCCGGCTGGAAACTTCCCCTACGGTTTGACTTACTTAAAAAGTCAAAACACATAAAATTTAAAATCTCATGTTCTAATTCACATATTACATCAAACAAGGTCAGTTTATATGGTTAACTGAATACACTCTCACTTTCTATTATAATAATAATAATCTGGTGTGTATATATAAACAATTTTTATATATTCGGCAGTTTAAGAGACCGTACACTAGTGTATTGATTGTACCAACAGGTGTTGGTGCTTCAATCGGTGGTTACGCCGGTGATGCTTTACCGGTTGCTCGAACCCTAGCTTCCGTTGCCGACTGTGTTATCTCTCATCCCAATGTACGTTTGTTTCGCATTTCATCTACAAATAGATTATATATTGATTGATACAGAATTATATGTAACAAAGACTCTTTAAGATAACCTGTAGTATCAGGGGGTGTTTGGGGGGGCTTATTTTGTTGGCTTATCTGCTTATCGTAACACAGTAAGCTTGAGATTTGGTGTTTCGATGAGCTTATTTGGTTAGCTTATTTGCTTACATGAGATGGAGATTTTTTTATAAGCTCAAAATAAGCTACAAAATTTGAGGCTCCAAAATAAGCATTTCGTTTTCGTAGCAACTAGTTGTTAACAAGAAATATAGTAATACTTCTATAGGTTTTATAATTTTATATAACTATTGAAAGGTTACAGGTTCTTAATGCAGCAATGCTTTACTGGCCAATGCAAAATGTTTTATATGTGGAAGGTTATGCTCTTGATAGATTTGCTGAAGGTCTATGGGCACTACAACCAGTTCACCAGAACAAGGTTTCGTGTGTAACTATCGAATTATTACTTCATATTTATATGCTTGTTAATGTGACATATTGTTACATATTCATGTAAGCAGGTGGGATTGGTTCTTGATGCAGGAATAGAGGAAGAGCTACGCATTCGCCATCTACAAGTAGTTGATGCGACACGGGCCTCTCTTGGTTTGCCAGTTCTCGAGTACATAGTCACTGACAAGCCTTTAGAGGTAGTCCTATTTTTTATTATAATACCATCAACTTACTTTAGGAAAACAAAAGGAAAAGCAAAAAGGTCCAATCTCTTTTGTTTTGAGAAACACGCAGGTCGAGAAGTGGGTTGATCCAAAGAGCGGGCAGGCAACAGGGAGGATAAAGCATCCCGAGTCCTTATTAAGGGCAGTACATGCATTGTGCAATCGGTCTATGGCGGATGCTGTTGCGGTCGTGGCACGTTTTCCAGATGATGATATTGAAGATGTGGATGACTATAGGCAAGGAAAGGTAATTCAACACAATTGTATAATTCTAGGTTTACAGAACTATTCTCGTTAGTTATAATGTTTTTTATTCTTTTAGACCGGAAAACCTACAACCTATTGACCCTATTATGTACAATCACATATCATATATCATATAAGCATTGTCTCCACTGAGGCTTGAACCCACAACTTCTTGGTTGGTGGGATCCCAAATAATGCTAGGCTAAAGGCCCTTTGGTCGCGTTAGTTATAGTTTGTATCCACATTCTATTTAGTGTGTATTGAACTGATCAGTCTACAGGGAATTGATCTACTGGCAGGAGTAGAAGCCATTATAAGCCATTTAGTGGTGAAGAATTTCAGAATCCCTTGTGCGCATGCTCCTGCCCTATTACCCCCTCCACTTACCCAATCTTTATGTCCAAAGTCTGCTGCTGAAGAAGTGAGTTGCTTTTCTCTCCTTACTCTACATACATACTGTATTCATGCATGCGATATGCATATAGACATGTCTAAACATGGTTTCTATATAATCGGTATAAACAGTTGGGATATACATTCTTGCCATGTGTGCTTGCTGGTTTAGCTAATGCACCCCAGTACTTGACTGATAAGTCTGAGTTGCAAAAGAGTGCTTGCATAGTGGCAAGTGATGTTGATAGTGTCATTCTCCCCGCAGACGCCTGTGGAGGAGATGGTGTTCTTGCATTTGCTAATAAAAGAATCAAGGTAAATTCTTTAACCTTTTTTTTTCCTGCCACTCTCAGTTTATATTCCTTATTCCCTTGGATTCTCTATGAATTGTTCAATGTTCGGTTCTAATTCATTTGAGATTATGTTTATGACTTATGCAGCCGCTAATTATTTGTGTGCAAGAAAATGAAACTGTGCTCAATGATACTCCTGATAAACTCGGGATTGATGTGGTATGTGTAACGCTTTACAAGAAGATTCGAAGTCTAAGAATTATGCATGATGCCTTTTAAAAATTACTTGCATAATTTATTTATTCTGTAGGTGAAGGTTTCAAACTATTGGGAAGCTATAGGAGTAGTTGCAGCTCACAAGGCTGGAGTGGACCCGAATTCGCTCAGAAGGGATAAGATCAAGAACATTAGTACCAATTCCTTACTCAATTTTAACAGTTGTGTAGCTTCTAGTATTAGAACATTTGTTTGATCAACTTCAGTCTTTATTCTTTCAGAATCAGGTACAGGTTTTGTACCAAGTTTCTGAGGGGGAAAGATATATTTTTGACTCTACTATTGATTAAATTTAAGTTTAGGGTAAATAGCTTTAGCTACTTGTGCTATTTTCTAGTCCTTAGGTTCAAGAAATAGTTACCTTATGATATATCTGTAAGAATTGGTTACTATCTACTAGAATAGGAAACCCAGGATGATATGTAACTCCTATTACACAAATTGTATATCGTAATGACTTGATTTCGCTAGATTCATTCGAATTTGGTTTACCTGAAATTACTAGAATTGGAAGCACATAAAGGGGTTTATTAACACATCTGTTTTTCTTACCTAGATAAAGCTGAAATTGACTAGTTCCAAGCATACATAAACTACACGTAATTGTAGTGTGATTTCATTAGTATTTTGGCAATAATTTGCAACCCCTTTCCTGGCTAAGCAAGAGTTTAGATCTAGACGTTACGATAACATACTACCTTTTCTTAGTAGTATATATATATCTTAATAGCATACTGCATACATTTCATATCAAAATATACCCCATTGATATAAGGATACATTAGGTTCAAGATTTGCATGCAAGACACAAACTTGAAAAGAAGGATACCATCAATTGAGCACTAATGAAGATTTACCCTGGAAAAGACTCCATTTAAGTGAGCCAAAAGCTATAATAGCCGGCAAGCATTTATGAACCAACAAGTTCCACTTAATCAGGAGCATTGACATTGAGAGGAATTCATGTGCAAGGAAATTTTAAGGCTAAAGCCTGAATGATTTGACTTATATATAATATAATTCTCATTCTCATGCAATAATAAATGAGTAACTTGTATATCACACCATAATAATAGTACATGCAAACGGGTACGATCATACTACTGTAAACAAGAAACATTCATAAAATATACAATAGAATAATAATTTCACGTGTGATCATTAAAGACTTGCATTCATAGTAGAGTCTGTATTTTGATAGTTTGTCCAATGGTCATGAACATTTCCAGACAGAAGCCTCACTTCATGTGCTGTCATGCAATAAAGACTTGGACATTGCTCATATATACTTGTACAGTTCGAATAAGCTCTGAAAAAGACTCTTTTAACTTGAACAATAAGGTAAAGAAACCAGAATCTTGACCATGAGTTTTTTTTCATTTAATAAAGAGAGCATCTACAGGAATAATTCATGTGCAAGTAAATTTCCAGGCAGAAGCCTCACATGTACAGGTTCTTTCCTAGAAAAAAAAAACAAGAAAATTCTCCCTGATGCTAGATTTGTATACAAAATAACAAATCAAAGGGTAAATTCTACCCCATATTAACCAATCGGGTTAAACTCTGGATATCTAAGGTTCCTTATTAATGAATAGATGCTAGTCGAAACTAAACAAGAACACTTGCATTTCATAACGACCATTGATCTGGGACTGTTAGAAAGTAACTCGTCATGGCTTTCCGGAACCTTCTTTTGTACTGTTTTGGGGAAATGATGGTCGGAGATGCGTTCTTGGGCCCACCCAGAATCCCGGATGCTTTTACCCATGTCTCCAGCTGTTTGTCCCACGTATACTGTCTCATGAAATCAATGATCCCAAGAACCAACTCTTTACTCTCTTCGTCCACTCCAACCAGCAAAGAGTAATCCATTACATCAATCGACTGCACAACAAATGAAACATACACTTTTAATGTATGTAAACTAAAACCAAGGCACATGCCCTTTTCACCCAAGGATCCTCGAAAAGACTAGGACTTTACCTTCTTACGGAATTATATTTCTTTGATCTAACGTTGGGAACTAGAGGGTGTTTAGATGTGCGTAATGAAACTCATTATTATTCAAAGGTCATATAAACAGTTTCATACTTATTGCAAAACCAAGTGATTATATATTTAAGGGAAACGAAAATTACTAATTTGCAAAAGAGCATACCGCTAAGAAAGATGTGTCGTTCCAAACAGCTCTTTCAAGATTTCTCTTAGCTTTGCTTCCAAGTAAGATAGGATTCGTACGCAAAGCCTCCAATAAGTTCATATCTAGCATCGTTCCTGTTAAATCCGAATTATAACGAGACCTTGCAGACCCCTTAAGATCATAAACTCTAGAGATATTTTTCTTGAAAAACAAATTCTCCATCACCATCACATGCGTTTTCATTTCTTTCCCGCCTCTCAAATGCTTCACATTGACCTATCATTAGAGCACGATTAACATACTGAAAAATAACCATATAACAGACATCGACCAAGTTTAATAGTAAAAGGAAAAGGAAAAGTCAACCTGATAAATGCCCACGATTTTAGCAAGACAAGTTGGACTTCCAGAGTTAAGTGAATCTGTCAAGTATTTGAAATACTGTGGGGCGAATTCCTCAAAAGAATCTAGCTCGGTTTTTGTCACTCCCTTTATTATAAACCGCTCATCTAACGATTTTGCAAAATCGGCATTGCTTTTCCCTCCCTGTGCACTCCACCTCTTGCATCGGCTCAAAGAACGCATGTAATCCATTTCACTAGGACAGCATTTCTTTCTTAGACCGTCAAACTGCTTTGCAAAATAACATGTCACCGAATATTTTACTTTTCCACCTGGTCCAGATTCGTCCTCAAACGAAATTGTTAAATGATGGGAACTTTTGGATTCTGTAAATAACGACCCAATGGCGGTTGAATGATCATCTGATCCATAGTTACCGTATTGCAGGTAGTCAAAATCATTAGAGCCAAAAGATTGCCAAGAAAGCTTTGAAGCCACAGAATGATTTCTATTAAGATACGGCTTATCGCTAAACCATTCTTCATATTCCTTAGACGCAAGGGCGCAAGAAATTATGCTTGTGGGCTCGTTGTCATAAACCGCAATCACTGAATTTTGACTGCCGTTAGGGAGCATCAAACGGGCCCCTACAGGGAGAAAAGACGTTCGCGAAATGTATATCGGTTTGGTCCTCCAAAAAAATTCCATCTTCTGATCTTCATAAGAGAAAACTTGTGAGTAACTCCTGTGCAAGTTGCAAATGGGATCTTTGACTATAACCATATTCATATGTTGTCTTGATTCTTGATTCTTGATTTTCTCTTGAAGGGTTATGGCAGAATCAAATGAATAAACCCTAGCAGGCGAGGAAGTCAGCCTTCTAAAATGTCGGTTCTCGAGTCGGGTCCTTCGTCCTTCATCCATTGGTCTCAACGGTCCAGTCCATGCAGAGTCGATCTTGTCAGAGAGAAAGGATGCAGCCAATGCATGTCCTTCTTCGAATCCATCAGAAGACATCGATTCAGAGTCCTCATAACTGACACCAAAACTGTAAACTGATCCATCGGTCGCTTCCGTCGGGTCAATTGGATTGGATTCCAGGTCAACAGCCGTTTGGCTATGGTCAACAATAACTTCAAGGGTTGAATAACTTCTCCGGTGATTGACCTCCACATTAGAACTCGGTTTAGAGATAGAATTTAGAGACAAGAGTCTTCGATCCCAAACATGCAAACCAACAGTGAGCGAATGTCTCAAACGATTCAGTTCAAAAACATCGATTCCAGCCACACCTTCTATGCCGCCACACGATTGAAGCAGATCCTATTTCCAGAAGGAAAAAAAATCCACGAGTGTTTAGTATAAACATGGGATTAAGAGAATATATTTTATACGTTTTCAGGATAGTTACTTACAATGTGAACATTTCTTTCTTTAATTAGCAATTCCCTCAACTCCTCGATGTGTTTAATTAATTCGCTTGTATCTGAAACCACGTGCCCATCACCACCAGATACAATCTTATGTTCGGTCTGATGTAATACGTCAGATATCTCATCGTAAAAGGCTTCTGTCTTACTCAAAAGCTAATTTCCACAAAACAAAAACAATGTTAGCATCTTTACATGTTAAAGATCATAAACTGGGAGATTTGAATATTATATGTCCATCGCACCTCTGCTACTTCTTTCTTTAACCAACTCTGTTGAACATGACCACTAAATTGTAAGACGGATGGCGGCAAACGAACAGAAAGAATATCAATCGGAGAGTAACGGAAAAACACAACCATACTCCCCAAGCTGTATAGGTCATGATATTAGTTAAATTATTCACATACGCATGCAAAACAAACACATATTTGTAAAATATTAGAAAGACCATTTTACCCGTAGAAACGAAGGCAGTCTCTTTGCAGAGAATGACCGCAGCCCGCTATGCGATTAGCAGTTGCGTGATTTGAAAAGCTAAGTTCCAAAAATTTCCCAAAAGAGAGACCCCACGCAGCATCAGACATAACAACCCTACGAGTCGCCGGTGGGATCCCATTTACAGGGGCACACCTGAGACACCGGTGCCACATCCATATCTTTCCATCTTTCTCTCCGGGTAAATTCAGTGATGGAAGTCGCTTAACGTTAATTGTTAAATTTCCCTGTGGGTGAGTGTAGCATATCACATGGGCTTCAGCTGGTTTGTCGCACGATCGGCATGCTGACATCTGAACGAAAATCCCAAATCAAAACAGTTTAAAAATTTTACAAATTATTTATTAACACAAGTAGCAACGATAAAGAGCTTTAAGTTTACCTGATCAAAAAGGTCATCTTGTAGGTACCTCCCGAGTGGTTTATCGAAGCAGCCATAAAATTTTATTCGCAAGAGTCTTGATCGTTCACATACATTACCCGTTAACACGCATCGGCTAGAAAATGATACTAATATGCTTTGACTGCTATCAGTTGCTGAATAATTTTCATTTGAGTCATCGATTACTTCAAGTCTTTCAGTTGAATCATACGATATGCTTTCTTCTATAGCAGGATTTGATATGACACTTCTATTCATCATCAGATGAAGGTTTTGACTGTCAGCAGCTATGTCATGTTCATCAGGTTTGGGGGAGTCGATATCTTCTGAGATAGACGATGTAATGTTTTCGCCATTTGACCTTTCAGGCACTGTTATTGAGGGCTTTATGGTCATTTTAGGTAAAGTAGCACCCTCGTCAGCCAGAAAAGAAGTTTCCAGGGATAGATGATAAGCAGCAAAGACTGCATACTGAACAACATGCTTGACCTTTTTTAGTTCTTCCCGACATGAGCCTTTCAGCAAGACCTACAAAAACAATTAATACTATCAATCAAAATCAACAATAAGAGGCAATATCAAGTCATCAACTATTGAAGGGGTCCATTTGGGTCGACTATAATATCTAACATATGAAATAGATTGGCCTGATCAAAGGGTCGAAAAGAAGCCCAACGTGTAATGCACACAATCTCCTAAATTAGTTTATTAAAAAATACATATAGCTTTCATACTCATATTTAACATGAAAATTATCTCTAAAAAAGATAGAAAGTGTATCAGGTCAACCCGACTCGTTTTGGCATAGTGACCGCCCATTTTGCAATTACGTATACCGAGATAAAAGATGGTATTATTACCGTGCAACCCAACCGCCGGGGACAACCATCAAAGAACATCAAGGTCTTGGATGGTTTCTTGGAGAACTGATTGGTTGGTTCATGGTGTTCAGAGAATTTTTGCAAACAGAATAGCTCGCATTGGCCTAATCGAGTGGTAGAGATCTTATCTGTAGATGGAGTTATAGGTGTGCCCGTGCACCTGGCTATACGCTCCAATAAAGGGCGTTTGAGATTTGAAACCAATGAGATCTCCTTGGCCAAAAGATACTCTTGCGCGTACGAAGATACACTCTTTTCTACCAGAAGCACATTTGGACGACGGGCCTCTATTCTTGACACAATCGTCTTCAGATGATCAATTTCCTGTTTCGATGTAGAGTTTATTACTAATTTTGATCTCTCAAAATATACAGTGAGATAGGATATAAAGTAATTACTTTCAAAAGATATGAGAGACACAATAAAAGCGATAAGTTAGTAACGAACCTGCTGCAGTAGTGTCTCCATAGAAGCAAGCTGATTGTTAGCACGCTGATACTCGAGCGCTCCGCCTAAGATAAGCAACCTAGGGTTCTTGTACTGTGATGTCATGCGTTTGTGCTTTATATTTTTTGTACAAACTACTCCTTTGACGAACATGCTACAAATAAGAGATATAAATGTGTAAGTGCCAAAGCATCTTTCTATACAAGGAAAGAAGCAAGATTTAAAGCGTAGTTACCTTTCATTAGGACTTCCTGATGCTATACATTTAATCTTTACATAATCCCCGGGATCCATGCTGCCACCTCTGCTAGTATCTGGTTTCACAAAGTTAGCCGCCTGCCATGCTAACGATGTTATTATATCCAGCCAATCATCTGCTGCCTTGTATTCCGATTGCAAGAGTTGCGACACAAGAGCTCTAAAATGACCCTGAACAACATTTTCCAACGGTTTTTTATGCTCACTATTTTTACCATTTTCTGATAGAACACTCATAAGGGTATCACTAGACGAGAAAACATCACCCGCCAGGCCCATCTCATCATCATCGTCAGCATATGAAAAGAAACTACTTTCTTCATCATCTGGTGGCAGAGGAAACCAGATGAGACCATTGTTTTCAAGATCTAATGGCTCGTATTGGTCCCTAAGAGGTATTGAAAGATTATGATTAGTGATATTCTCAGGTTCTTCGGTCCCACGTTGGTGGCTTTTTAAAACAGCCACCACTGGTTCGTGGTCGAAGGAACCATCAGTTAGAGACCTAGGAGTTCCCTGAATATCGGGCTGTACAGAATTCCTAAGTCTAGTGGAAGTAAACTCTGTCCTAGAAGGGCTGTCAGAAGGACTCGAACCGAAAGACAAGAAACTGTAAAATTCATGTCTCGGATTGACGCTACTCGAATCTACATCTGAGGTATCAAGGCTATACGGGCTCACAATGTTTTTCAAGGAATCCTCTCCCTCGTCTTCATCACTCCTACAATTCACCAGAAAATAAATAAAATAAAAAAGGCTAAATTCAGATGATACTTTCAAATTTGGTTATTATTCATGACCAAAATAACAAAATACCATCAAACAGTCTATAAATATAAAGCTATACTCAGATACTGATACATATAAGCTAATTACGCAAATCATACCGGAGATACAAAAAGTCCAACAAAAGACAGAAAGGATACCTGCCAGTGGAGTGACAAACGGATACTGCTTTAAGAGAGAGCCCATCACCGGAATAATACGGTGAAGGTGCTTTGGGGCTTTGTCCAGGTGAATCAGAAGGATGTATCTTATGACTAAACTTGCCACCAAATTTCTGTTTAACATCAAAATTAGCACAAAATTTGCAAGATCGAATATCAAGGCCAGCTTGTGTACCACTTTTTGATTCCACAACAACAAAAGAACCATAACCTAGCACACAGCTCTCACAAAACAACCGACTACACCTCCCACATCGATAACCAAGACACCCCTCCGAAATTCTCTTTTCGCATTCAAAACATATCGTCTGACCACCATCATCCATTTTGACTTCACCAGACATAGAATTCATATCACTTGTTCCCCAATAAATCCAAGATCCAACCTTTTCAATCAAATCTAGTAGTGAATTATCAGGAACTCCCATCAATCATATCACAATCCTAAGTCAAGAAACTAACAACAGAAAAAACTACCAAACCCAAAAACTGAAAAAATCTTGGGTTTTTTTTTGATAAACTTTATAGGCTACAATTAATAAGCCTATGAAGTTATATATATAATGTAAATTGATGTTTTTTTTTTCTTTTGTAAATGTAAAGATTCAAGTAAGGAATTAAAAGGTCTCCTTGAAATCACAAAAACACCTCAAATTAGTAAATGTATATACACAGATCCTGTAAATGTAACCAAACATACAACAAATCCTTCTCCTTTCTTCACAATAACCACCTCCAGCTACCTAACCAATACCAGAATCATCAACATCACAATCTCCTAAACTCAACTGGAACATCAAACAAACAAGATCCAGAGCTTGATCACCGAAATGATACCCTTAATCATATGATATCAAGAAACCCTAAATCAATTCAAGTAACAGAGGTCTGAACAAAAAGTAACAAACCCCATATGTCACACACTAAAAACACACACACAGAAACCCAAAGCTTCGATTTTTTCTGCAAATCAAGGTATGAATTTAAAGAACACAGAGAAGGAGAATGAAAAGCAGGAAGAGATAGAGTACGGAATTCGCTCCATTTTTAATGGAAGAAGAAATTAGGGCTCGTATTTCCATATGAAAAATGAATGCTAATTAAATAAAATTTATAATAATTATCAGCAAGCAGCTGGTGTTGTTTCAACACTTTTTCTTCTTTGCTTTACCCTAATTTTTCGGAAATGCTTTAAATTTCAGTACTCAACTATGATAAATAGATACAGACATACATGTATTGTATACGCATATAATACACTGTATGTATATATGTATTACTAATATTATATTGTAAGTTGTAAGAACTAAGAAGTCTTTGGGTTTTCAAACCCTAGTTTCCTTTTTTTCTAATTGGGTTTGCTTTTAGACTGTCACGATCGCTATCTAATCTTGATAGAATCTTTTATTACAAGGGTTTTGTAATGACTAATGACCCTTCTTCCCCTTTTCAATTGGAAAGCGATAACTTTCCCTTTTTGTTATTTTTCTTTAACCCCCCTTCTAGGTTTCCAACTTTTTCATATAATTTTAGTAATGTTTATATTTATGTATATCGGGATGCAATTGAGTAAAGTCAAGATGATACGGTATCAAGATCAATAAGGGAACTTGAAGCTAGAAACGTGAATTGAGCTTAATTTGACTTGATACTTTCATGTTAAACTTTAATCGATTAATACTTCTATGCTGGATTCGGCTCGACTCGAAGTTTATTAGAAACAATGAAGAATAAGTTAAAATATCATGAAGAATAATAAGAGGAGAAGTGTAAGAAAATCACAAGCTCGATGATACTCGTGAGTCTTTTGAGACGAGTTAGTTAATATTTTAGCTCAACATGTTTTACTCAAGTAGCTCGAGTTTGACTCAACTTGTGTCAAGTCAATTTCAAGTAGTCGAGTTGGCAAGTTATCTTGACTCATTTAGACCTATGTACATATATGTATTCATGAATTTTTGGGTACATATATTTGATCCATAGAGGATTAGTTGGATTTTCTAAATGACATATTTTTATGGATATCAATATATGTAAGTACATATAATATTTACAATCAAATGATTGACTTTCTTCAAATGCTTAAGAGAGTGGTTTACAAGTCAATTCATCTTGTAATTAGAGGGAAATCATTTTTATATATGTATTTAAACTATCTTGTTGAAATTTTAAGGGCAAATAATATAACGTAAGATTCAAAATTTCTCAATAAATGGAATATTACTTTTCACATTACCCAAAAAGGACCATTAATTTGATTTTTGCCCAAAAAGGATTATTTTGTCAAAAAAGTTAAATTAAGGGGAATATCAGCGGGTTTACTTACTATTTTTTAAAAATTAAGGCCAGTTAAAGGTGATGTGCATCATATATAAACACTTTATACCACCAATTAAAGCTTGAAACATTTGAGCATCATGAGCAAGCCACCTAGGGTTTCAAAATTGAAGTGACAAATCTGTATCCAGGAGATGGCGATTCGTGAAATTAAAGGTTTCTTGTGTGTTGATGATGTAACGATGTCAACATCTTAAACTCATAATAACTCATGCAAGTCGTTTCAAGAATCAATTATGAAAAAATAAAAAATCGAGCGGCTGATGTTCCCATTAATTTAAGGTTTTTGACACAATAATCCTTTTTGGGCACAAATTAATACTAAGGGTCCTTTTTGAGCGATGGAAAAAGTGATATCTCCTTTATTGAGAAATTTTGAATCTTACGTTATATTTTTGGACTATTTAACCAAATTTTAATAGTAAGATTCGGGAATATGAATTAGCTAAGCCACATGTTTGATAGGTTCAATTCTACAATTTTATTAATTGTTACAATTTAACTTGATCTATAGTATTATATGCGTCTATTAGGCTTACAAATTGTTTTTTTGTTCCTTTATCACTTTATGGGATTTAAGTTAAGGGTATACGTTAAATGTCTTCTACAAGTTACTCTATATTTGAAAAAAAAATGTATTTTGAGGGAGGCAAAGAGAGCTTCTTACAACATAAAGATTTTACGTATTACTTCTTCCGTTCTAAATTTTTGTTTGGATATAAAATACACATAATTTAAGAAAATGTAATTATTATACTGTATTTTTGTATACGATGATAATTTTACTCTTTATTTTACCCACAATTTTTTATTGTACACATGAAATAGGATAGTATATGAAGTTTTTTTAATTATACTCTCTTACTTGAAATTTGACAATTATTTTGGGACGTCGGAAAAATGATATGTTGACTATACATATGAGACAGAGAGTAAGGGTGTTCATGGACGGTTAACCGGAGGATCGGTTAACTGGATCCCCGGTTCATCATTTTCGTGAACCTAAACCGAAACCGAAAAGTTCGGTTAACCGACTTTTCCGGTTCGGTTTTACGGTTAACCAAATTAACCGGCTTTGTTTACCAATCATTTAAAATATAAATATCAAAATACAAATGTACACTCATTGATGAATATCTGTTATAAATTTGATATGTTAATCATTATAACAATAAACATAAATCCTTTTAATTAGGTACAAAATATGAATGTATAAACGCCGAACGAAGTTAGTCATGAAATCAAATATTTAACTACTAAAAATGCAGAAATGTGAACATTCGTACTAACATAAATACAAAAATACAATAATTGCATTCTTAATTAGAAGATACTTATTAATATTATCATATATCTATATATAAACACATATTTATAATAACAATTTAAAATTTTCGATTTTTCGGTTAACCGGTTGTGATAATATCGTGAACCGAAACCGAAGAACCTAAAAAATATTGGTTCGGTTAACCGAAACCGAAAAGTAAAAAGATTTCGGTTCGGTTAACCTAAAATTGCTACAGTTCAACAATATTCGATTTGGTTTTTCAGTTTCGGATAATTATGAACACCCCTAACCGAGAGAGTAACATTTTGTAGTTTCTTAATTAACCAACTCATTAAGATTTTAAATATGTTCAAAAGAAAAGGAAAACCAAGGGTCTTATAGTAGATTAGCAATACTTGAGGCCCTTCTCTATAAAAGTACTATTATAGGCTTTGTACTATTGGCCAGAAGAGAATTTAAAGCAATCTGTCTGTCGAGTCAGCAGCAGCAGAATTCTGATTTGATTTGGTGACCCCCTCATTGATTTTAAAAGCTACAATTAATGAATTAATTAGTAATTTTAATTGTATTTAAAACATTAGTTAATACTAGTAAATCTTTTCTTTCTTTTCAATAACTCACACATAATAATCATCACCAATACGGAGTATATATAAGTATAAGCTTGTTATAATTTGACAAATTATTATTATGTCGAATGAGTTTTAAATTAATTTTCTATATGTCCTTTTTTATTTCCAAAAGCATAATTTAACTTATTTTTAGGTGTATAATTGATACAAAAGATTCATATTATACGAATCTAGTCGGTAAAAGTTCAGATAACACGATTAGATTTAAGTTATCGAAGAAAATAGATGTGCAACAAAGTTTTTGGTCCATTGTTAATCATTATATGGTTGAATTCAAAGTTACTTCAAACATGTTCACTACCTTTTTTCCTTATATATGAACGGAAAGTTATAAATATAAAAAAATGGTTTGGGATTAGATTAGATGATAGCTTAGAGAGAATTATAGTGATATACGTACTTTTAACCCTTGATTTCTTACTTATAGTTTAAATGCACTCCATAGTCTTATCATAAAGACTGCATCTTAACAATAATATATCATACCCTTATAAATTTGTCAAAAGATGCAGTTTAATCGCATATCCCTCCTTTCATCTATTAGCTACCTATCCATAACCCATATAGATATTATTGGCAGTAATAAGTATAGACATAATCTAATTCTCCAACTAAGATTTTTTAAATCGGGAGTTTTGATTTGTGTTGTTTAAATCATAATTCAAACAATAATGAATTTTTTAAACAATATTGGAAATCGAGTGAGATATTTGTCAATCTAAACTCACTACTAAATGAAAAGTGATCATGATAATCGTCCTTATTATATTACATATTACAAGATTACGAAGATTGTAGCATTTTCTAATTGATATTGAGAAATATCTAAATAAAGTTTGGTGCAAACAAACTAAGCTTAAAAATGTTTTCTAAAGGTATCAAAATATAAATAGTATCGTAATGGATGTATGAAACATAGCTAAAAATATTAGCAATTTAGTATACTCCATACTCCATCAAAATTAAAAAACGTAAAAAGGGGCCGTTTGTAAAATATAAGTAATGCATCTCATTTTTTGGTAAATTGACATTTTTACCCTTTAATTACGGTAAATGTTTACATATATTAAAAAAACCGTAAATGGTTGATATATAACATGGGAAATTCGAGCCAATTACAAAATTTCAATTTTAGTAATGTTCAATAATTTTTTAACAGCTAAAGACGAAAAGAAGAAGATAAATTTAGGACTTACACTTAGGAATATGAAGTTCTTCCTAAAGCATGTGAAATTAGTTACTTTTGAAATGGTGTATTGTTATTGTTTTATTGTTTTTATACATCAGATGCCTCTCGAACTTTATATGTGTTAGCTAGATATATAAGCCAATTAAGACACGCCCATATGTAATTAGCTTAATGTTTGGTAAGTGACATTAAAATACCAAGTACATACGATGCAACGACTCATGAGTCATGACACCTATCAAGGTCTAGGTTTAAATCATCTTATAGTCTTAGTCAAGTAAAATTTATATATTTTAAAAGAACATGCATAAAGTTATATTGGAGGCTTAAGAATTATAAGTTCAAGATTAATATATGATGAATTGATGATAGACTAAATTTACTATAAATAACAAGCGTCATGGTTATATCTAGTAGGTGAGATGTTTGGGTCGAATGCGATAGTCAAACTATTGATTTAGCTCGAGATGGTCTCCCTCGAGCTTGAAGTTACGTAGGTTTTTGACAAGCCTTTTCAAAACTTCTCTCTCTTTTACCCATATTATACGCTTTAGTACTTGCTGGTGGTTTGATGAAACAAAATTATATTAGTTCATGATTTCGATCAACTAACAATGATATTTATTAAGTAGCGATTTTGTTTATTTATATTTTAAAAAGTAACTAATTATGTTAAAGGCCAAAAACAAACAACAAATTAATATAAAAGTTGAGTCAAGAGCTTCAAGGAAGAACTCAAGGACTCGAAACAGAAAAAAATATTACATAGCAATATACATACGCCACAGTTTTATTTGAATGAAATTTTTCCTTATCAAAAAAAATATACATAGACCACAAAGGATTTCGAACCAACTCGATTCCAAGAATATCATTACGAGGGCACCTATTTTTTATCAAGAGAAAATATAATTTTTGAATCGTTCATGACTGATAAAAGTTTTATCTTTACTAGCACAAAGAGTTTTATATATCTAGTTACAAACGCCCCAAATAAAGACATAACATAACGTCCTAACCTATGACATAAGGAATTGACTTATCACGATTCAAGAAAGTTAAAAACTCGGAGATAAATCTCCCATTATCATAAAATCCGGAGGAGAAATCGAACACCCAACTTCAAACTTGTACCCAAATTGTGAGCGTTGAATAGAATCTATAATAGGAAAATTATCAAAATGAAGATTAAGATGCTGTTTGCTGTTTGAAAATGGGGAGAAAAATCCAAGACGAAGAAGATAGTCAATGAAAAATTATGAATTTAATAGATTATGCAAAGAATATAATACCGAAAGCTATCCAAAAACTTGATTAATCCATTTAAATATGACATTGTCTTTTGTTTTTGATTTTTCAAAAGTATTTTACATAATTACCCTTATTATTTTGAGAGGAAAAAGTCATCTACGTTGCTTTAATACAATTTATTGTACATTAGGGCTTATATTATAAATTTAAAAAGCAATTATTAATTCAT
The DNA here is from genome assembly GCA_963422505.1 of Pseudognaphalium luteoalbum. NCBI lineage: Eukaryota > Viridiplantae > Streptophyta > Magnoliopsida > Asterales > Asteraceae > Pseudognaphalium > Pseudognaphalium luteoalbum. Next base: position 22,804,050 of record OY730195.1, on the reverse strand, counting down.
GCCAACAACGACTCACCAGAAAATAAACAACCAAAAAACAGACAGGGTTTATCCTTATCTAAATCCAAGTCATCGTATATATTCAAATGATAATAAATTAAAAATTGAAATGATGTTTTTTTAATCAAATATACGTGTGTTTATATTCAAGGGGTTTATACAATAATTAATCACATTAAACAAATATCGAAGAAATAAGAAAAGCTACCTACAATCATATCATATTTTTATATATGTATGTACGCAAACTAGTGTGTATCTATGTGTTAGCAAAATATGCCTTTCATGAAGTACCGCATTTTTCTAATCTGCGAAAATCGTTTTGGCCAATAGGAAAACAGATAAGTCATTGAATAAATTATATATAGTTTCTTATGGTATTATATTTTGACATCAAATTATTGTTTCGTGATAGATTAAATGGGGCATAGTTGAATACATATAATATTGTTGTTGTTGTTATAATTGTTAATTGTTAAATTGTTAAATTGTTTATAATAATAAGTAATGTATATGACAAAACATGGTAGCTTTCATTGAGCTTTCGGTTTGGTAAGAAGACGTCATCTTTGATTGGTATGTATATGAGCCGAAAGAATGAAGAGTCGTTTTCTTGTTTTATCTATACTAATTATTATCTTAAACTTTTATCAATTTCTTGATATTAATTGGAAATATTAAACGTGTTGGGATATAAGTATAAATCTTAACAGCATTAGGTGATATTGAGATAATTAATAAGAATGCACTATGTATGATAAAACTTACTTTCTCACGTTTATAAAAATTAAAAATCTCACAAATAGTAAGTTGAAAAATTATAAAAATTACATCATAAAAATCAGCGTTCATTCCTCTTTGATCAGAAATCTTAGTGCAAAATGAGTAGTGATACTGTTTTTACAGTGTATGGGAGAAAACTGTCTAGAACAATGTGCTGAAAAAGTGGAGTGGAAAACGGTAAACAGTGTTCTAAAGTTTTTGTTATTTTTTTAATATAAATAATTGAAATAAAAATATTACAAGTTTTGAAAAATACACAATTTTAAAACGACAAATTTAAAATACTTCAAATTTAAAGATGCTCAACAATGGTAAACACAAACAAACTACTCTTGAGGATGCCTCACTTCATACTTCCTCTAAAGATGCTTGACAAGGTCGGATCGAAGTCCCTTTGTAAATGTCTCTATCACGTAACTCTTTGGTTTTCCTTTACTAAGTTTCACACCCCTCGATCCAAGTATTTTGCAGTACAACCGGTGCATAAAACTCTTTACTCTCGGCAATATTAAACCTGTTGTTTCCGACAATCATGTTATGCAATATGATGTAAGTATACATGATTTGTATTATAGCGTTGACGCTATAAGCTTTTGTCGGTTGTTGTAGTATATGCCAATGACCTTGAAGGACACCAAATGTTCGTTCAACATCTTTTCTTGCACTAGTTTGTTTCTTAGTAAAGTAACTTCTCTTTGGATCAACTACACTTTAGATACCCTTAATAAACGATGCTCATGTCAGGTAGATTCCATCAGCAATTTATTATCTGCAACTTCATACAGTGTTGAGGAGCGGTGTCGTTTAGAAATTAAGTTGTTGAAAAATGGAGAAGCATTAAAGACGTTCAAGTCATTGATGGAGACTGAAACCCCAAAGTATGCATGCCAAATTCACATGTCATATGAGGCACTGACTTCAAGCATAATCGTAGGATTTTTGTGATTGCCTCATGTGTATAGTCCTTTCTACGCATTTGGACATTTTGCCCAAGCCAAATGCATACAATCAATAGAACCAAGCATTTCCGAAAAAACATGAATTTCTTCATGTTTCCCATACAAACGCTTTACATCGGCCGCCACTGGTTCTCTTATGTAAGCGTTTGCATGTAAGTCCATTACACACTTTGTAAGGTTTTGCAAAGTTTCATGTAACGTTCTTTCGGACATTTGCATATACTCAAAACTACGTCACGATATCTAACACCGATTTTCAATGGTTTGAACAATGTTTTGTCATTAGTAGAAGATGTTGATGACATGTTTGGTAGTGAATGTGAAAAAGAATGAGAAAATAAAGAGTGATTTGGTGTGTATAAAATGTGATGTATTTATAGATAAATATTTAGGGTTTAAAAATATTTTTTTTATAAAAAGGCTAGTTGGTATGATTTTTTTCTATATATACAAAAACATGAAAACGTGTTTGAACCAGCGTCCCAACCCGAAAGTTGTTCGGGAACGGTGTCCAGAATGGCACGGGGGAGTGGGGGAACGCTTCTCAGCAGCGTTCTCGATGCAAAACACCGACGAAAACTCTCCTACTCCGCATGCTCTTACAATGTATACTTTCGACGAATTTTTTTAATTAGTTTTACAAATTGTACAATATTAAATGTGTCAATAGCTGGTATCACATTGAAACTCGCTGGTATCAGATGCGTTACTTGTTGGTATCACATGTGTTAGTGGTTTTCAAACCTACAAAAAAAAAATAAAAAAAAAATTGTCGAAAGTATACCTTGTGATATCTCTAATCGAAGATAAAAAACGTTAATTTTTATGGTGTAACTTTTGTGATTTTTTGCCTTACTGTTGGTGAGATATTTAGTTTTTAATAACGTGAGAGAGAATAATTTTTGTGACACGTGGCACATTCATATTGGTTCTCATTTTCACTCATATATTTATAAAGCTTGACTTCGATATACATAAATCTTTCACGAATTAGTAAGCTTTAATTTATCATATTTTCTGTATATTGCTTATATATATATATATATATATATATATATATATATATATATATATATATGTGGTAGACATCTAGTGAAAACTAATTAGTGATGAGAACTATGAGAATCAAGTTATGCATATAGTTTTTGTCATATAATTAGATGTGTAATGTGAAATGCATCTTTGAAATTAGATGTAGAACATAGTTCTCACCACTAATTTAATTCTCACAAGATCCTTGAAATTATATATATATATATATATATATATATATATATATATATATATATATCTTAACTATCTATAAAGTATATTCTTCAATATCTTAAAAATAAATGTATAAATGACCCTTCCATTTTATTCATTTACTCTATTGATAAACGCCAAAATGTACTATATTGTAGTACCAAGTTACCCCGTGTTTGATAGATTTCTAATACATTTTATGTGAATAAGATACTCATTTCGTTCATATTTGCATTTAAGAGTTCAATCGGAGCTTAGATTGAAAAGAAACAGAAAATGAGCTAATCGTGAAGAAAAGAAGTTAAGAGAGTGAAGATAGGAAAGATTGAATTGGAATAGGTGTATATGAAGCTTGAATCGACAAGAAAACGAAAGATGAGCCGAAAATGAAGAAAAATGTAAAAGCTGAGTTTTCGGCTATGCGTTATTATTTTGGCCATAACTTATTCATACGAACTCCGATTGGGGTGATTCAACTTGGAGAATTTATCTAACACAGAGGGATACAACTTTCATTTGGACCATATTTTTGGGAAAATTCATCCATACGGCGTATGGATTGGTTGGCCAGAAACCCTTAAATTCTCACTTTGCCTCATTTTAACCTAACTTTTACCACAAACCCTAAGTCGGCTAAAGCTTGTTTCAAAGGCATTTTGATGGCATTTTGGAGGCACAAAGATGTTAGGATTGATACCAATTGATCCTACTTCGCGTGGTTCACGATCCGGTTTGTGTATCATCTTCCGATTTCAATTCTAAACATGTCTATGTGTTTTGTTTTGAGATATGAATCTGATTTTGTATAATTGAATCATGGATTAGACTTATTGTTAAATATTTAGTTTAATAATGTTTGAAAGTTATAATTGTGTTTTGGATCAATTGACTGATTGTAGATTGTTACGTTGTCTGTAGAACCTTGTTTATTGGTGATAATTAATTGCTACTTAACGTGGTCAATATGATTATTGAGATTGAGTTCCTTTGATACTATTGATTATTGATGATTATGAATTTAGGTTTATGATCATTGCTAAATATATTGAGTTTAATAGGTTAAGAGCATAGTAATTAATTAATCTAAAATGAATGAGCTAATAAGAAATTATTAGTAGGTATTGTTGAGTCATACCGCGAAGATTAATCGTAACAAGTCGTGAATACTTAATGCATAATCTAGGGAAAAGCACGCAATAGAACAACATTCTTGCGACGTCGGATCGATGTTTAATGTGGGACTCTAGATTGTAGAAATTAGTTAACCAGAATCGGAGACTAATTTACATTTAACTTGAACTCTTTGATTAGTATCTAAGTTAATATAAAAGAAATCACAATCGGACAATCAAAACACATAAACCGGATAATATGAATCTGAGTGCGAAGACTCTAAGCAATTACATGTCTATCTCCACTTGTTTATCTGTTTCTCTTTATCTTGTTTTATGTTGTTGGTTTGGTTAAATTAGTTCATATTGAACGTTCGTACGGAACTAAAACGTACCCCTGTATGTTACTGTTTCTTAGTTTAGTTAATAATTCTAATTTAATTGAATAACATCGTTCATGTGTTCCTGTGTTCGACCTGAACTTACCATAGCTATACTATTCTGATCGGGTATTCTTGCTTGGTTGTGTGATAGTAGTGATTGGTATATCCTGTAATTTATAAATAATAAAACGAGACACTTTCACACGCATCTTGTATGTAAGTACGTTTGTACTAAAAACTTATACCATCTATATGTACATATACTAATGTATCATTATCACACCTAATAATTTAGCATATCTCATAATTATATAATATTTTACGACATCAACTAACATAGCTATAAGTTCTAACCCTCCTAATTTTTAGTACTCAAGTTATAAATGATTGGAAAACTCTGATGCACGTAACTCGAATTCATGAAATCCAATTTAGTTTATAGAAAAAAATAATCAAACTAAATAAATTATTTACCCGCTATTTTACATGGGTATTTTGCTAGTAAATATATAAAACATTTCCAATGTTGAACCTTGACATCTTGATTTTCTTATTCTATCTTATCCAAAATTAATGAACATTACTTCAAATTGGAAAATCTTTTTCAAATATTACTTCTTTCCACTTTGGTATATTATGGGTTTTTGATTGATTAGTTTCAAAATTAAGATATTTTAATTAGGAAAATGATTGATAGATCTAAATTTGCGGATTTAAATTTAGACCTAAAAAAGTAATTGATAGATGTGAAAAATTGATTGGATGAGATTAAGAGAGGTAAAATATTCAACCAATCAGATAATTAAATCCACTTTTGGGTCTATGTTATTAAGCCTATGTAGCATTACTCGATTGATTATCATGTAATGATGAAATATTATCTAATGAAAAGAGTATCATATGTAATGAAAATAAATTAATTAGTTGTTATCGTCGCATCGCACAGGCAATGTGCTAGTACAATAATTAGGATTTTGATAACAAGTGCTCCACGGGCACTACTTAAGGTTACCTTAAATAATTCGTAAACATTAAATGAACATCTAACATTCCATGTTTATAAGCAATCACAAAGTTGCTTTTTATATATAATTGATAGATTGGTGATTATTATTGAAACAATGTTGTTTATTCAATGTTTAAAAATATTTTTAGAACCTTTAACCAATGCCATAAGGGTAACCCTAATAATTGATGTCATTTTTTATGATAGATGGGTTTGTACGTAACATACAAAGTACTGATGAAATACATGCTTGTTCATTATTGAATATAGTAGAGTGTATTTAAAGTCCATAATTAAACTGAACAATCATGTATGAGTCATGTCCCCGTGTACATAATAATCTTGATAAGAAAAACATCATTTGATTAAATACATCGTGCATCACTACATAAATGGAATTAAGTTTTTGGTCATACATGCATGCATCTTAATTTGTGGTCATATATTGCAATTCGTATAGCTACTAAACATTAGTACATTAGGGGTTTTGATATCCATTACTCATACCAAGATCAAAATTAACATTACGGGTTTTGTTATGTATCAATACGAGTACTAAAATTAAAATTAATGCAAATTTCTATCTAAGTATCGATTAAAGTATAAAATATTTATACATTTTTAGGATTTATAATGACAAATTGACAACTAAGATGTACAACTCTTAACCGTGACGTAGTAACTTTCTCATCTGTAATATCAACTCAACGCTATCTCAACACTTCCCCAAAGTGACACACAACGGTGTAAAGAGTGATGTTGGTGGACCCAGAAAATAAAATTACCGGTGTAACAAAAATTTTAAAAGTCACTCAACTAGTTTATTAAGTTTATTTACACAATGAGATGCATCACCTAAATATGAGTGGTAGCTCTCCTAAAAATTAATAACCTATCAACTAATTTTACAATAAGTCGTCTTAATTGAATGGTGCCACGTGCCACCGTTAGCTATAACGTGAGTCCGCCATGTAATCACTTCAATTTGTAAGTCTGACATTTATCATTGTACATTTATTTTGATACACTAAGAGAACGTTATTTAAATATTGTTGGCCCCACCTCCAAACCGATTAACCCACTCACCAAACTAAAGCCATCAATCAACCGCCAAAACCGAATGGACCGTGTCAACGACGTCTGTTTCACATGTGCGTTGGTGGCCCAACCAACGGGCCGTTGGGAGGGGTCTAAGGGTTATCGTTTACAGAACTCACTATTACAAATACATATGTTAATGGGTAGGTGGATACTATATTAAGATAAACGTATTATTTAATGGGGCGATTTTGCTAGATTAGTTGATATATGTAAATCTAAATCCTTATATATAATTGGGTCATGTAATATGGTATAAATTTTCAATCTCGTTCAGGAAGATAATCTTGAAAATTTTAAGAAGTCCTATTGACAAGTTGAAAAGCATTACTCTGGGATTAGTGTCTTCAAATGCACTTAAAATGCTTCAACAATTGGCGTTGTAATTTAAAAAATTGTGAAGTAATGGATCATTTGATTACTTTTTAGTGTTTCATCTGGGTTCTTAGTTTTTTTCTAAAGGTATTTAGGAGTTTTAGGCGGAATTTAGGTGAGTTCTTTTAGGTTATGAGAAGTTTTATAATTGGTATTTGTATCCTCTAGCTGTTCGCTAGTTCTTTTCTTTTTTATAAATGTATGGTGTTAAAAAAAATCGAGTCATGTACTACTTGTTTGTTGAAAAAAAGAAAAAGAAAAAATAGGTGTACTGTCATATTTACTCCGTATTTAAGTAAATGGAATATTTACCTTTTGTATTATATCTTGAGAACAAAGATGCCTTTGATGTGAAGAATAGAAGCATGATATGATTGTCCCAAAAGCCCATTCTTTCATGTTGGAATATGTATGTTAGGTGCCCTTTTTACGATTCTTTTATGGGTACTTATTTGATAACGGGCATAGATTATTATTATTATTGTTAGTATCATCAAATATCAAATATTCAATTCATTTCGTGTACCATCAATTGATTTTATACGTGTCATTTGAAAAGGTAATAAATGAAGTAAACTATTTAGACTACATCGCATGTGTTAAAGAGTGCGAATGTATACCAAACAAAATTTGCGAAAACAAAAATAAGAAGTAACACATAGAATGTGAAAATTGTATGCGAGCTAATTTGCTAATGATTAGATGAAATTAGAAACTTAATAAATAACCATCTTTAAGTTGGTCTAGTGATAGATATCATGATATCTAAACAAGAGTTCTCTGGTTCAAACTTCGCTAGCTGCACATAGTGACGTGGTTAAAAAAAGGGCCAGAAATGGTTACCGGATATAAAAAGTCACTTACATTTGAGTAAAATTATTCGTCATATGCGAATATCTGAGTAAAATTGAATCGTCCTCCTCAAATAATCAGAATAGAATAAATCTCATATGTATACCTCATGAAAACCTAACAAGTAGTGATAATTAGATGCAAAATATATGAAGTGAAATAACAAGATTGCTTTTCAACCCATTTGTGGAATGTTTATTAATCAAGCGAAAAGAAAATTAGATAAAAAGATAGATTGACATCTTATGTACCCACCCACTTGATGAGAAACGAAATGACATAAGTGCCTGCCCTATTGCCTAACCCGTTTGAGGAATTTAGCTAACTCTTCGATAAAACATTTCTTTTATCATTGGGTGATGAATAAACCTCCAGATTGTTTCTCAATGCGTTGTTAACTTAACAGTTACCCCTTATTAGTTTAAGACCGTTGTTAACTAAAAGTTAGAGGGTTCCGTACGAACGTTTCCCTAATAACTAAAAAAGAGATGATAATTTGGAGGGTGATTTTGATTCCCGTACCATATTTTAATTGTACACATATGTCCTATCCGCATGGACTATCAACGTCGGTCAAATCACATTTCTAATCACTCACATGTAATGAGACACATATTCAAACCATTAATATATCGATGAGTATGAACGTTTACGGTGATGATACCATTTGAACTACGTCAAATTCGTCGTTATGACCCATAATTACCATCATTATAGTAAGCTCAAAATTTTTATTTGCAAATTGCAATGGTGATGGCAGACATACTAAAAAGTTAGAGACAATTTCACGAGTTTCAAGACAAAAATCTTTTTTAGAAAACCTAGAAATTACAGTAGTTTTGGTGGGGACTTTTGTCTCCTTTTATGCGTCCTTGTTGATCTGTTTTACATTGTTTAAAAGTGATAAAAAGATTTAGGAAAGATCGATTTGTATTTAAATAAGTTTTTAATTCATACACTTTTTAGTTATTAGCAATTAGTAATCATCATATAGTACGGGTATGTTTGGCAAAACTAGCTGTAAGCTGAGCTGTTGGTTGTAGTTGTAGGCTGTAGCTGTAAGTTCAAGCGGTAGGCTGTAAATTTGTTGTTGTAAAATTATTTGACAAATAACGGTAGTTGTAACTTTGAAGTATAAAATAACTTAAAGGAGCTTTTCATTTAAATTAAAAGCTAACGCTACTACACACCAGCTTTTCAATTTGGAGCTTTTCATTTAAATTAAAAGCTACAGCTATTACACACCAAACAAGACTTTTATTATTTTTGAAGCTTTTATTTTTAAAATTAAAAGCTAAAGTTCCTAAAAGCTCCTCACCAAACAGACCCTATATCTTATTTTACCCTCAAATAGTATATACCACTAACCAATAATCACAAATATTTGTATTTAACCATATTTTAATCAAACATCGCAATTCTTTGATGACATAAGATCTAATTCGTTAGACCATACACAAACACCGTATTCATACCCTATACACTCATACCTACCACTGCAAAAGAAGGAAAATACTACTTAGCCTAAAAATGTATGTATACATATATGTCTAAATATTTGATTGATGGATATGATAAAATAATTGTTAGAGAAAAAGAAAGAAAGAATCAGTAAATATGAGAAATTCATGTATCATGTATAGTTTATGGATTAGGCTTAAATGTAGCGTATATATTGGGCACATTTGGCACTACTCACAAAAAAAGAAGTTATGACTTTAAATTTTAGAGTCGTAACAAATGTATATATTCAGAACAGTGTTAATATTTTGTCTTTCTAATAAAGGAAACAACATATAATTGTATAGACAAATCCATTTAAAGCATTTCAATGTCAAATTAACTTATTACTCGTATTTTATTATATATATATATATATATATATATATATACTGTATATATATAAATCCAACTGAAACGTTTAGTAATGATTGTTTCTAGAAAAAGATATAATTAATCAATTTATTAATTATATATACTTCATATAATAATTAAAGGTAGCAACTTTATTGCAAGAATAGCCAACCACACCCAATGAGAATGGAGATGATGGGCTACCATTTTTTGAGTCAATTTTGAAGCACTATGCTTGGCTTGCGAACCAAGACCCCAAATGGGAATGGGAATGGGAATGGTACTATTGGATCATGAGAAAACTTTTGAGTAGAGTCAAATTTTACCCACTTTTTCACCTCTTTTCAATCATCATCATCATTTGGGATTTGGGAAGTTTCAACATTTCTTGCTCTAAGATAATGGCCTCATACCCACTTTACCAAATTTGGTCAATTAAATATTCTTGTTTACACTTTCTTGCAATGTTCATCCCATCCCATCCCAATATCCCATCCACTACTAGTGTTCACCATGAATACAGATGACTAGCGATGTTCATCATGACACAATAGATTAAAATAAGTGACTACGTAACGTTAAGTTCTCTTGTACGATAAACGATAATGATATTATGAACTAAACCATCGCCAACGATGTTTTATAACTATAAAAGTGAAATACTCTGGCTAAATGACCTAATCTAAGAATCATAGAAATGAACTATTGATGGGAACCTAACGTGGAAGGAAATTTAGATGGAAAGGTAAACTCATATGAGTATGGACGTTAGAAGTTAGGAATTTGATTTGAGTTTACCGAAATTGAAACGACATTTGTCTAAATCAAATACTACGTAGTATTTAAGCGCGTATGAGATGGATTAGAGAGCAATTACATTAAAGGATAAATTCGAGAATCATAACCAAACTGCTTTAGAACCATATTTGGGAATGATCATGTTCGGGACCTTTAGTTTTACATAACCATTTTGAGTATAATTCAAGTGTTTTTATTGATTGATATACTTTTGTTGTTAATTAATTTATTAATTAAGTTCTAATATAATAGTTATAATTTGGAAATAGTTATATCGTAATTCTAACGGAAAGATGCACGTTCCCAGGGAATGGATCAAAAGATTTGAACATGTAAACCTCAATCTTTGTATTCATAATAAAACCTATATATATGAACTATTAAATTTATAATTTTTTTCCTAGATTATTTCAGCTTAGTTTAATATTGACAGATTTATATTTATATTTATTCATATATTGACTAATTATCTGATGATATCCATTACCAAGTCATTTGTGTGTCATAACTATTTATTTATTTTATATTATACAAAATATAAAAGAAGTCCAGTTCAAAAAATTGTTATTGGGCTTAAGGTGTGTAGTTATAATAACTGCCATCAAATTCCAACAGCAAGGCCCAATCTTTTAGTAGAGGTCTGGTCCATTGCATACAAAATGGACTAAAAAGATCTGTATTTTTTTCTCTCTCTCCAGTCGCAGGATATCAACGTTTCAAGTTGTTAAAGTACATATAACGACCTTTTTAATCTAAAGAAAAACCAAAAATATAAGGTTGTGTGGTATGGATCACCAACATACTTTTCTTTTTATTCCGGGATCATTAACATACCGATTTTTAATACTAAGATCAACAACATACTTAAAAAAAAATTGGTGACTAAAATTTGTTGACGATCTCAACACATAATTGACTAGTATGTTGACGACCTCAACCCATAACTAAAAGTATGTTGGTGACTTCAACACGTAACTAACAATTATGTTGGTGATCTTAATATTAAGAATGATATGTAGATGATTTCGAATCACAAAGGAGCGTACATTGGTGATCTGTATCATAAACCCAAAATATAATTATTTTAAGCGTTAAATCTAGTTTTCCAACTTATAGATCCATAGAATTGTTACATTAAATGTTGCATTGAGTTAAAAGTCAGTGTAATAAAATTCTTTATTACGCTACTAGTAAGGTACCTGTGAAATATGCCGATACCTTATACGGATTTGATAATCTGAATTTGATTGAAATACAAAGGGCAATATGTAAAACTAATTGGTCCTGCATATATTATTACACTTGACGTTAATTTAATTTCTTTTCAATGTAACAAATTTGATTGAATTAGAAATGCCAATATGTAACACTAATTGATCCACGTATATCTTTATATTGATTTTGATAATATAAGTTGATAAACGAATTTGATTTACCGTTGTTGGTATGTGAATTGTTTTGTCCCTTTTAAAAAATAATGGTTACCTATAAATTAGGGGTGGCAATTCGAGTCGGGTCGAGTTGACCCGTTCGGGTTATCGGGTTGATGGGTCAGAAGTAGTCAACCCAAACCCGACCTGATTTTCTAATCGGGTTGAGTATTTCAACCCAACTCAACCCTGACCCAACCCGACCCAACCAAGTTGACCCAATTTTTTAACGAGATCAATATATTTTCGGGTCATTTTATGTTAATGGGTCAATTTCAAGTTGAATAGGTTATATGGGTCGCTATCTAAATTTATAATTCATCATTAATAAAGATAAAAGTGTCTATTAAATCCTTAAAAAATCATATTAGCTAGTATGTTCATCAAAATCTAGTAAAAAAACATAATAAAACACTTGATTCATTAAATTAAAATAAAAGTTTTAAATTTTTAACCACATTTTTAATTTATTCGAGTCGGTTTCATGTCGGGTTTCAGGTTATGTCGAAAATTGTCAGCCCTAATGTGGCCTATGGACAAAAAGAGGTTCAAATATTTTATTTAAAAATAAAAGTACAAATATTTTATAATTTTAAAATATTATTTTTTATTTTATTTTCGGGTCATCGGGTTGACCTAGTGACCCATCAGGTTACCCGAACCCGACCTGAAAAAAAGCAGGTTATCGGGTTTCGGGTTGGTGAGTCAACGGGTAAAAAAATCATGACCCGACCCGCTATTTTTCGAGTCGGTCTCGGGTCGTGTCAAAAATTATCAGCCCTACTATAAATAAATAAGAAGTCCATTGTGAATCCTTCTCTTAAGTTGGGTAGGTATTAGATAAGCGTAATTTTGACTTTCATATATTGAGTATAAATTTTAAGATGATGAGAAGAGAGGATTTATACGGAGTATATAGTAGAGAAGAGATATAGGTATAGATATATTAAAGTTGTAAATTTGTACATTATCTTATTTCAATTTTTACAACAAAATCTTTGATGTGAATATGTGATTGTTCAAATCATAACCTACGACTATTAAATACTTGAATTAAAGCAAAATCTTGAAATGAAAAGTATTAGAAACAATTCAACATACTTTCTTTTCTCCTTTGTGACCTAGTTTTGACCAAAGGGCAATAATTGGATCCAAATGCAATCATTAATTTGAACTTTGTAGGCTATAAATTAATGTGCAAAGTTCTTTTTAGTTTTGCTTAGGACCGTTAACCGTTCTTGTTATATAGGGAACTATCATTTAGTAATGTAATTCATTAATAAATAATAATCTTTTGCGTTATTAACGCATAGTTCGGTTTGTAATGGGTGAGACATATTTGTCACGAATAGCACAAAATTATGGGTTCGATCCCAACACCCCATAACCGCAATCATTGAGTAAATCAAGTATGGTTATATGCCATACATCATAAATAGACAACCGACATTGAGTCAGTTAGATACCAGTTATCAAAGTTATCAACTTTTTACCACATATACTTGTATCATATTCATCCGTTTTTATATGCATAAAAATGTAAAATGGCGAACATAGTAAAACATGAGTGGATGAATTCTTTAGTGATTATATTTTTCATAATTGTTAATTCATATTAAAGTCACAAAAATTAACTCCGTTTAAAATTAATGATTCATACACCTCCTTAATAATTTACATTCCAATAGAAAATCTTAAATAGCGCTTGATCTAGAATACAACTGGTATAGTAGTATTCTTTTGCAATTAGGAACATCCAACTATTTATCATATGGTTAGAAACCAATTTATCATGCTACTTGTTAAATGCTTAGCTTACTGAATACTAATCAACTTATGAGAATTAATTTGTAGTGTGTAACGAATAAATATAATAATGTTTGTTTTAGAATATATAGAGACATAGACTTTAGAGAATAGAGTGGGCTACAGCCTACAAAGGTAGCTCGAGCTTGACTTATGGAATTTAGACTAAGGTTATCAAATAGCACTTTTATATACGATTTATTGTTTGGATATGTATTATATTTTATACTTTTACTATTGTATGAGTCGAACTTTAAAAATTTATATTGTATGTATTGAACTTGTAAATATATGTACACTTTCCTTTCTTGGCATTAGCCTTATCTAAAAAGGAAAGTATAATTACAATAGACGATATTTAAAAGTTCAATACATCCAATAGAAGTTTATAAAGTTCGAGTCATACAATAGTAAAAATTGTAAAGTTTAATACATAACAAAACAACTAACCCTTTTATATATTGACGATGATGGTGATATTATTATTATTATTATATTACATTTTATATTCTTCTATCTATCTATATAATTAAGAGATGAGACCTCTAAATACTTGTCAAATATTTACCCATACCACATCATTTGCTTTCTATGTGTCATCATAATATCCAACAAATTTGATGATGTGGATTTTCTTACACATGATAACTAAGGCAATATTTTACTATAAAAATCAAGTTATAATTAATTTATTTTCATTAAATGTGTCATATTTTTTGACGGTAAGTAATGCAATGCATAATTAAGTTATAACCAATAAAATCCAAACTAATGTGTAACGGATTTTTGAGTAATAGAAATTTGTATTTTTTTTCATCTTAATCTTCGCACTTTATTTTCATTGATAAATTTTTAAGAAGGTATATTCTTCAATCTATATTAATATTTGTAAAGTTATTATACAATTCGAAAGTTTTACGAAGGTAGATGTCCTCCATCCCCTGAAACTTATTAAATATTATTTATTATTTTTTAAATTCTATTAAAAATGATTAAATATAGGGAATCTGAAAGTTTTCAAGGGTGTAGTTGTTTTCCATCCCCTGATACTTACTCAATATAATTTATTTATTTTTAAATGTTATCGAAATAATTAAATAAAGTGAAGTGATTTGTACACCATCTTTTTCTAGTCGTATACCTCAAATTATGTTTTACATTGTTGTACAACACATTAAAGCATAACTGATGGTGTACAAATAAAAAAATGATGATATACTACTAATCATCACACACCCTTATATAAAGTGTATACAACACAAAATTGAATATGGTCATTAAAATATGGGCAAGGTTCTTAGTGGAAGGTCTCGGATGAGAGAAATGAGGGAAAGGTCAAATTCCCTACTTTTAGGACAAAATGTCACACAGATTCATTGCATGTTAAAAATACTGCATTTTATATCTACAAATTTATTCATAAAATGCAGTGAACTGATTATAATGAGGAATTCCCCTCATTTGAGGCATTCTCTCTAATCACTCATCTTATACATTTCATATATGGTTTTAGATTATATTTGTATAGTTGTGTATCGCACGTATTTAACACCAATTTTACATAAAACACATTAATTCATTAATGAAATGGTGACAAAAGTTATCAAATAGCGCGTTTAATTTATTGGTCTTTAGTTAGGGTTACGATACTATTTTATTAAGATTCAATATCTTGTTTGTCATTACTTCTACTATTTTAACATAAGGTACGATCCCCTAAACTTCAAATTTTTGCTTAGCCCTTGACCTTGTAAGTGCGCACGTAGACTATAAAATTTTGAATGTTATACACACATATACATATTAGTAAAGACTCTAAAATCTTGATTAAATTTTGAGTTAACCATATAATCTCGAGCTTAACTCTCATTGTTTGTGGTCGAACTCGAGGTTAATCAATAAAATCTCGGCTGAAATAGATAGATTATAGGTTGGAGTTTCGAACTTATACAAACTCAATCAATATGAAAACTTCCCATAAACAGCACAAACACGAGGTACAATTATGGTCAAATTATATATGAATATTGCATGGTGTTAAACTCTTAATAATTAATTAACAAACGTTTTTCCCACATCAACAAATCTTATTTAATATCGTAAGCACGTTGGATAAATCATAGATACGGTACGTACTCATTTATTTTATATCAAGAAATAAAAGATGAGATCCATGCACGTAAATATATGTAAATTATTATATTCTAAGAAAAATGGCGTACTTGAAAGTATCATTTCTTCCTGGAATTTTTTGATTGGTGTTTTATTTAACCATAGAACCAAACACTTTAACTTTTAAATTTGTCACGAGGTTAATATATAAAAAACACAATAACAATATGGCTACCTAAAATACTACTCCCACTATACACAAGCAATAGTAGATAAATTATTTTAATCTTTAAATTAGGGACTTGTATATTTGGATGTTCATAACTTTATACAACTAAAATTCATCTTTGACCGGATTTTGCCATAATTTTAGTAGTCAAATATAAGATGGCACATAAACAAAGAAAAAGTTGATCATTGTAACCCTCATTTTAGAATCAAAACTATATAATAACTTACACATCATGCATTAAGACTTGTATTTTATTTGCATGACAGTTCAAATCCAACCAACTCCTCTCACCATATCAATCTGATGATTCTTGTTGTTATGTAGTAACAACACATTCAAATCTCAGTATAAGATTTTAGCTACATAAAGAAAGAAAAGAGTAAGACAGAAAAACACAAGACTAATAAAAATGGTTGTAAGGCGAAGATATTGTGTCGTTTTTATAATCTTGATGTGGTTAGTAGTTTCACCGATGATGGGAATTGATGCTAGGCGAGCACTTAAGGAAGATAACGATCATAAGGGATTATTGGGTATGTTACCGAGAGGTATAGTGCCACCTTCGGGTCCATCACCATGTCATAACATACTTGATCGCAAGCGAACTCATTTCCATCCACCTCCAATTGCAATTCCATTGGTTCCTCCAATTAGTGCTCCTCAATTTATACCTCCATTGCCTCCTTCATTTCCTTTTCCGTTTGATCCTCCTCCTCCATCTCAAGACGAAATCATCATTTGTCCATAAATATGATTTCCCAATTCGCTGGAATTTTCATAGAGTAACTTAGATGATGTTTTGTACGGGCTTGGATTTGGATCTAACGCTCGTGTACTGATTAAAGATGCTTCAATCACAGACAACCTAAGTTTCACGGGTCAATAAACAGCAGCATCAAATTTTTTGAGTCTTTTAGGTATTTGTACTTTACTTCTAGATATAGCTAGCTAGCATGCTGATTTATTTATTTTCTTCTTTATACTTCAAAAATGATTTCTTGTTTCCTTTGGGCTTGAAGTGATTTGAAATGGAGGTAACTGTGTTTAAGATATAATTGAACTTTATAAAGCTACAATTTTATATGATTGATATATAAAAATCTTGGGTTTGATTCAGTTATACTTGATTAATTTTGCGTTCTGTTTCTTTTTTTGAACAATTGAGTTCTGTTTGCTGATCTTTAGTTCTATTAATATGCCCTAGTGAAATGCTAACATGTACTAATTGCATATTACCTTCTTGACTGGTAACATTGATATAGATAATCAAGTTATGCTAAAACAGTGAAAACATTGTGATAATGTAAAAGTGAATGTATGCAGTTAATCAGATATTGATGGTTAATATATTTGAAAATATTTTCTTTGACGACAGGCTTACTTAGCCGCCGAAACAGTTTTATTTAATCTACATTTGCGTTTTTGTTTTTACTCTTAGGATCGTGATTCATGTGATTTTTTACTCTCCATATGTAGCATGAAAGCAATGTTAATAAAGAAAGAGCTTGGTAGCCAGAATGGTATGACAGATATTGATTTCTTACTGCAGTAACAAAAAGTAGGATGAAAGAGCAAGTGTTGATGGTTTCTAGTTTCTACTTATGTGTTTGTGACATTTCCTGAATATCGTTCACAACTTTACTGAAGAATACTACAAAGTATTACAGCATGATTCCCATTGAATTTGGACAATTTCTGGTTAATTCTTTGAGCTGATACAAGAAAAGAACAATAGGTAGAAAAACCTATACAAAACTTTGATCTAAAGGTACTAGCTTTCCAGCAATAATAGATCTAAAACACGACCTAAAGGACGTCTGTCGATAAATATTTAAAAAAACACTTAAAATAGTAAACTTGAAAGAATAATAACATATATGTATGACTTCATAAAACCTGAACCTAACGATTTACGCAATTTTCTTGTTCATGTTTGTATAAACTTGATGCATTTGAAATCTCTAGACCTAGAAGTAGCAAGCTAAACTGATCAATAAATAAACCCAAACTGCCTTATATAATACAGACTCAGGGTACAGATTGGGAGACCAGAAACTGATGACATGGGGTGAGATTCCAGAAATTGGTAATTGAAAGAGACTGAAAATAGTAGTCAATATTAATTAAGTATTGACTTGGTTATGCTTAAAGATTTGCTTCTTGGAAAACTATAATCAGTTTAATCAAGCTTCTTGTGTTGGCAATAGTTAAAATTGGCAAATACCGCTCACCTGTAAACAAAGATGAAAGATAAGTGCTTTTATAGATCTTTGGAGATTATGGTGACAGGGTAACATCTCTTGTAGACGAAGTTAACGTACATTTAGTTAGTCAAACCAAAGATAAACAGAATAGTAATTCTTGTTTATCAAGACAAGACACGAGAGCTTGATAGATGGAATCAGATTTCATATCGAATATCATATACTTGTATATATATCACAAGTAAGAATAACAACCTGCAAAAACATGTATACCACACACTTAGAAGTCATCAAGTAAACTAAAGTTCTAATACATCAATATAAACATATAGGCTATAGAACAATCAAAACTAATTTCTCATAACTTAGTTGCTTGTTGAAGCTTTAATCTTCAAGTGAGAATACATGAACGCAAGTACTAATAATCCTAACAGATAGCTGGTACATATGTTATACGGACCACAGTTAGTGTTCATAATCGGACGCCATTGACTGGGGTCAACAAAAGTATATACCATTGCAGAACACGGAAAGAAAAGAGCTAACAGATACAACAGGAACATAGTTTAAATACTCTGGAACTTTAGGCGGTGGATAATAGTAACAAAATTACCAACGTAGGACTTGATTCTCTCGACAATTATCTTCTGCCTATGTCTGTAGCTAGTTTACCGTTGTCGATTTCATTTCTTTAAAGTCTGAACTCATGACATTTGGGGGCCTTTTCTGCCAATACTCAAATGACTTTCTCCGCCATCTCATAGATCTCTTTAGGCAATTGCTCTTCCAAGTAATCAAAAACGTCCCCTATTTGTCATTTTTTTCAAATTCTAACCACTAAACTATGTCAGGGCCAGTTTCCTTCACTAAACTCTCATGATCATCTTGCTTGTATTCTAGTTGTTCCACGAATTCCTTTCCATCACAATCTTCTTGTGTTGACACCAATTTCTCCGCCACATGATCTTGATCAGAGCCATTCTTGGTGTCCACATTCTCAACCAAGCAACTATTTATATTATCCAATGTATCAACCGAATGTTTATCAAAAGCAGCCTCGATTCCTTCATCAACTCAGACAACTTCTTCAACACCATTATTTTCTAAATGCTCCACAATCAAATTCTTCTTCCTAGTCATTTCCCTTAACCACCTGATGATAATCATTTCACTTGGATTTATTGCTTTGGTGTCGGGTTGTAGCTCTTGGCACCCATCAACTTATGTTAAAAGATGTACCTTTTTATTTTCTATATTCATTTTTCACCCAAAAAAAGATTCAAGCATGTTTGCATCCTACGTGGAGACGGAGTTCACGCTTCGCTGAACTAGCAAATGTGTTGATAGTTTCTACTTTTAATTTATGTGTTTGTGTTATGAACCTGTTCTGCCATCTTGGTCATGCATATCTACGGCCTCTTAGATGTCTTACATACTGTCGGGTTTTCAACAAGTACATATGTACAAAATACACAATATTCTATCATGACAAAACGACATCCAGAGGCTATATATCATCAAGATCTGGGATTCAAATTCATCTCTATTATACTCTATAGAAAAGAACTACCTTCTCAATTAGATCCTTGGGCCTTTCCCGAATATAATTCACAACTTTTACTGAAAATAATACAAATTATTACAGCATAATTCCACTAAATTTGGACATTATCTTGTTCTTTGAACTAAAACAAGAAAAGAAAAAAAAAAACCTACAAAAACACTGATCTAAAAGTACTAATTTTCCAGCAATATATAAAAACCAAAAATTGAAAGAAAAATAACATACAAAATGACTTCCTATAACCCGACACAATGAACTATGCAGTTTTCTTGTTCATGTTTGTATATAGTTGACGCATTTGGAATCTCCATACCAAGAAGTAGAGCAAACCAAACCCGATCAGTACATATACCCAAACTGCCTCTTCACCACTCTCGTCCTCCGACCTTACTTCCAATATAGTAAAATGATTCCTTTGTGAATTTCCCAAAATACCCTCTTTCACATGACCATATAACACATACACCCTGTCCTCCGCTCCTACAGTAACCGAGGTCGGGAACCTTTCGGTGTCAAGAGAAGTCTCATCATAGACCACGCCCTCACTCCAACTATCATCACTCTTGATAAAGTACAGTTTATATTGTGACACCACCAAAAGAACACCATCACTTCTAAGAGCGATGCCATCAGGTGCTGCCAATTCCCGGTTTAACTGAATTTTTCTTACACTTCCATCTTCATTATCAACTTTATATAAGTTTCCCGTGTTTGATTGTGAAACAAGAAGATACCCTTTGCTACAATAAGCGATACCATTAAGTCCACACGAGCTATAGGGTGAATCTGGGACGGATGTCTTTGTAAATGTTTTGGATTTAGATAACACAGAAGCTTTACCTTCAAGATCAACCTTCCATATCAAGTTACTAGCGGAGTTTGTCACGAATGCATTTCCTGAGAAATCAACAGCGACATCATTGGCCCCCGCTGCTGAGATGGAGGACGCAGAATCATAGAGGTCAGCAAGAAAGAGGCGGTGATGGGGTGGGCGTAAGTCATAGGCAGCAAGGGCACAGTTGGAAGGTTCTGAGTGGTGGTAGACAACTGCTAGAACACGATTATGTGAGACATCCACGGTGACACCGAGGAAAGATGAGTTGGCAGGAAGGGATTGGTCAGAAACTAGGGTGTTGACTACACCTGCATCGGATATGGATAGGAGCGTTGGGTGGCGTAGGGAGCCAACTATGAAATGTTGGGCTGTTGGGTCATATGATACAGACTCGGGGTACAAATTAGGTGATCGGAAACTGATTACATGGGGTGAGCTTGCAAAAATTGGGGATTGAAGAAGGCTAAATATAGTAGTCAAAATGAGTATAGACTTTGTTACGGTGAAAGACATGATTCTTGCAACAATATTCAACCTATTCAATCAAGCGTTTTGCTTTGGCAATCTTTCAAATTGGCAGATACCTCTCACCTGATAACAAAGATGAAAGATAAGCGCTTTTACAGATCTTGGTGATTATAGCGATTCGGGCGACTTCTCTTGTAAACGAAGTTAACATTTAGTCACGGTCAAACCAAGGATAAAATAACAATTCTTGTTATCAAGACACAGAAGATCAATATATGGACTTCATATATCATATATACGGTATATCACAACGGACCTTGCACGAAGTGTTATCTTTGCATATATTTGTAAAAATGTGAAACCTTGATTTAATCAATACAACCTTTTGGTCACAACTCACAAAGAAGCTACCTTATCATGCACAAATCCAACCGAAAACTGTAGTGAGTCTAATACCGAGTTTTTGTAACAGTTATGATAATTATTATATACTTACACAAATCAGTGCTAGCTGCTAAGCGAAACTGTATCTGAATCAGCAACCATGTTCAATAATATTGATATATTCATAAAGACGAAAAATTTAATCAAAACAGGTACAATTGAGATGAAATTAGAGTTGAAATTAGGGCTTCAAACCTGTTACAGACGAGACTTTCAGAAATCGTTGATGCAGATATCGATCTAGGGTTACGCGAATTCTTAGAAATTAACGACTTGATATGCGATTAGATTACAAGACAATACGTATCGATAATTCTAACATAATTTGTTACAGTTAATTAATTAATCATAGATATAGATGAATAGATTAAGTGGAATGTGTTGTTTGTTCGTTATTTGTTGTTCATCATCGTCTGTGCTTTTGACTTTCAATAGTTCCAATTGGATTTGAACTCTTGCCGTCTAAACTTCTAGTATTTACGATTTTGGCCACTGAAGTTTCAGTAAATTCAACTTTTACCCAACTGATTTTTATGTTGTTTACGTATAGCTCAGATCTTATTAACAAGGAAGCCCAACAATAACATTACAAGAAAAGCCCATCACCAACCCAATAGTTTGACCAAATTGCCCACAATCCTTCATTAGAAGAAAATGTAGTTCATTGTAATTAGTAGCCAGGTTTCTCAAAATTTTGATATTGATTGTAGAAACGTTACGATCCTGACTTCAAAATACTAGTAGGAAGGATCTAGTGCTGTTTTGGGCTTCGAATCCAGGATTGGTTATAGAATCGTATCGTAGGTTATACGAGTGTTATGAAAATTTCTTGAAGTTTTCAAATAATTGATTCTTCACATTAACCGCAATGTTTGTGAAATAAGCTAGTTTATTAGAATAGCATAAGCATATCATGATCTTAAATCGATATCACTAGTTTCATCTTGCAAGACAAACAACTATAATTAAAATCTCGATATAACTTTTGGGTTTAGTGAGCATTATATCGCCAAGTCTTACTAGAGACACTTTGTACAAAAAAATATGTTGATATATTTACTAATAAATTATTTTGATAACATAAATTATAACTAGAGGCAATTTTTTACAATTAAATATAAATTTGTTATTATACGAAATTAGCAAAGTATACACCTTGAAAAGACGAATTACGGAGTATATTAGATCTCGTGTACATTTGTTCATCCTCACATGTCATACGTACATGGGAGTCATGGAGTGTTAATTTTACCCAATTTGAAAAAAATTCACACTATCATCATAGAGAAATGATTATGAGTACGTGTCGAACTTGAATATAATATTGTTCGATTTAATTATTTTAAAAATAACAATAATAAAGTAGTTTATATCTAAAAATCCAAAATATCATTCTTATCATAATCATTATATCATAAAAATCATGTAAGACAACTCCCATTCGTGACTAAACTTGACTGAAATCGACTAAGTCACGTCAGCATCACATCAGTTTTTTCCAAAACCGATTAAAACTGACGGATCCCTCCCATTAGTGACTCGTCACTTTAATTTTTGAGTCTCACATTTGCCATTTTTACCTTTATTTATATGACTTATATACACATAAAAAGAAAAAAGAAAAAAAAGACAAACGTAGGTTTTTCGACGAAACAACCGACGAAGACCATCCGACAAACGGTACCATTTGTGTCGGTTGGGCTGAAGCTTGTCAGTTCCAAACCGACGGAACCAAGATGAGCCGTCGAAGATAAATTGTCTATTATATTATATGTTTTATAAAACACGTAAAAGTCTACCTACATCAAAAATTATATCTTACTATATCATTACCCGTGTGATGCACAATATTGCTAAAAAGTTTTGCTCCTTTTTTTTTAATTTAAGTAAATAATACGGAGTAGTGTGAAAGAAAATAAAAACTAATTTTCATAATATTTTCTAAACGTTGTACCAAAGGTCTAAAAATTGAATAAAACCAAAATTTATATTACTACATTTATACGTAGTTGTCCATTGATATAAATTATTATGGTCGATCCTAGTATCCTACACTTGAATCCTACAACTAAATTATTTCAAATAGTATAAATCCAACAAAAATCCAATAAATTACTCAGTAATATCATCTTGTTATGGATATATATATATGGAATGGATGTCCATATCCTTAAATACAATTCTCTTATCGATTTCACCCTATATTGTTCTTGTTCATCTCATTGTTCTTAATTATTTTACAACATGTTATCAGCACGTGTCTCTAACCTAACATCAAATTTGTGGCCGTCAATCAATAATCTTTAGGTACGCATTGAACTTAGTTTACTTATGTGTTTATAATATTTAATTGCACTATGTGATCTATATAGGTGGCGATCTTGTTTCGTGAATTAATGTGCACGTGTATACCTACTTGAGAATGAACTATAAACATCTATATATTTGATGTTTATAATTAGGGATTTTAAAAGTAATCTACAAATAATAGACGCTAAGAAACGAAAAAAAAAACATATGATTTTAGGTACTATAATATTGTCTATGTTTTATGAATTGAACGCATCTTTAATAACATTATCCGAATGTTTCAATCATATAATTTAAGTGTTTGCTTCCCACAAATCAATCACTTAGGGGATGTAGAAGAATACTTAGAAAGAACTAAACTATTGATCTTATTTAATGATACTGTATATTAATTAGAAAGAACTAAACTAGTATATGGTGAATTTTTTTTTATATGCTTGTCACGATTGAGACCAACTAAGGTAACCCACACGATTTCTTTAAATTGATTTTAACCGTGATGGAAAATATGATCGAATCCGAGAAAAGTAGAAGCCTAAATATGGTTTGTCTTCTTGTATATGTTTAAATAATTAACATTAATAATTACTCTTATATTCTTAATTTAAATTTAAATCTCTGCCTCGTCTAAAATTGGTTTTAATAGATTTACGATATTTAATTATGAATTTGGTTAAGATTAGATTAAATGAGTTGTTTGTTTAATATCAAAAAGTTTTCCGTTAAACCCACGATGAATATGATGGCAAAGGTATAAAGAAAAAAAGATAAAAGTGTTCATGATTTGACGATATGTAGGTTGAGATTTTAAATTATGTCCGTAACATATAATTGTGAATGGTGTAGTAAACAAAGAGTTTTAAGCGTCTATTGATCTAGATTTCTTTGCTTATGTATTCGCCATATTTAAAGTATATTATCATAAAGTAGGTTTTATAAGGATGAGATTTTAATTCTAATAGACAATTATCTTTCAATTGGTTTATATGTTTATGGATTTCACCTGGTAAAATTTAGAGAAGCAAAATATCATTAGATATGATGATTTTAATAGTTTACCTTTATAGTCGATTTGTTTTCATTAATTGATTGAAAATAATCTATGATTGATTTAATTACTATTGACCATCTATCGACCATCTAGGTGTTCATGATAGTTATAATTTGCTAATATCTTTACGATGATGATACTATGATAATTGTTCTATCTATTTTCAAAACTATTGATATGGTTAATTGGTTATTATTTCGTTAGCTGCTTTATTACTACTCAAATACTCAAAAAGAATTTTAAACTAACTAGATGACCCTAAGATTTCAAGGTCAATTAACGTACAACTACTTGGCAAATTTGATTTCCATTAACTCATATTATTTGCCAAGGGTTAAGTAAGTGATTCTCAAATTTTAAGGTAAAAGTCTTAGATACGAGTTTATGATTTAAAGACCCAAATATTTATTAGTCAATATTAACGTTGTATCGATTGGGTGCAAATTGTTCTATCTCGTTGTACCTATTTGTTTTACGACTTGCATTAAACTTCCGCTTTATATTTATATAAATATAAATAATAGAATAAATATTATTATTAGTAACGTGGAGTTAACCGAAAGTATTTTGAGTACACATGTGTTCTTTGTTTTATTTGAATTGTGGTAGCTAGAGTAATTAAAATCTTGACATATAATATGTCATTGTTTTGATACTCAAAGTATGAAACGATATATAATTGCTTTATTTAAATAGTTTCTCTTCTTAAAGATTACCACATCTTTTAGTATAGATAAACGATATTGGGTATGAGTATCGATAAACATTTATGAGTAGTCTTTTGGCTCCCTAGTCATGGTCTACAAACTAATCTTATCTGGTTTGTCATAAATCTTTTACTTTATTATGATATTTTAAATCGCTAAATGATTTTAACTCGATTATCAATTATATTGTTGTTCAATTGATATGTGAGATAGTGATGATTACTATACAATATTAACTTGCAAAGGTTGGAATGTTTGAATGACATTGTGCTTATGTGAACAGTTTATGATAGTACTAGCTATTTGATGATAAGTAAGATATATGTTCGCATGTTATGATATCTCTGATATTGAATGACAATTTGTTTCCAAATCAATATAGATGAAGCCTTACAGAATTGCTTATTCTTGAACTTATTTTTTTACATATGTTTTATTATACATAAGCTGATTTTGTGGCTTGAACATACGTATATTATATGTTATATTTTAGACATATGAATATAGTTTGTGGACATGATTAAAGGAATAGTTTCTTGGATAGTAATATAGTCCGATTTATCATCATTTATGTTGACATGATAATTAGCAATAAATATGTAATAAGTTTGATATCCTAGAGACTAAAAGTTGTGATACAACCTACAAAGCTCGTTATGGTAAATTCACCTAAAGTTGTGAAATGTGAAATTGGTGAATGAAATGGATTTGTCCATCTAATTGATATTATTCGTAGAGAAATAATATATATGTTTTTAGACCAAGGCTAGTTCTAGTGATGTGAACCTATTGCACTCTTGATTAAAAAGGATGAGATTTTAAGTGAATAGTCTTACCATGGAATAAGCTTCAAATTCGTTCATAAATTATTGAATTGATCGATTTTAAAGGTAATGTAGCTCGTGTTATTAGATTATACTGAGCATATACTCACTTTCAAATCTTATGATCTATATAGTTGACTCGTATTTCTATACTAGTATATTGATAAATGAGTTGCTAGTATAGTGGTTGTATGCAATATATGCTATCGTTATGATTTTTGTTAACTAGTTAAACATCTTTAATTTTATGAATTTAGCTGTATAAAATAGAAATAAGGTGGTTTTAGGTGCATCTCTTCATTGTGATTGGGCATGTGATGGCAAACTCCTAAATATATATAAACATAAAACATACCAGATTTCACGTAGAAAAGTCGACCAAAATTTCGATGATATCTACCGCTAAGTGTTTCCCAATTCCCGAGCAGCATCTCAGAAAGCCTAAATCACGAATCTGGATATATGTTCGTCGTAATGTGAACCACCCGTTTTCGATCAATAAGAAAATACTCCGTAAATATTTAACTAATTGCATTACAATTAGAATACATAATACAATTAGAATACAATAAGAATAATAGAGAACGCGTTCAAATCCGAGTTTTCCATAAAACTTTTCTAAGAAAAGGAAAATATTTATTTTCGCTTTTATAATTAAAAATTTGAAAAATATTTTTATTGTTTTTATAACTACATTTATTTGTGTAATATAATTTGCCTTTTACCAATAAAATAAAATAAAATTCATCTTTACTTTACTTTTGTCTGGAAAAAGAAATCTTTCATCTCTCACATTTGAACATGCTTTTTAAATTTTCATTGCTTTTCTAAAGAAGTAAAACACTCCTCAATTTCAACAAAAACAGAAAAGGAAAACTGAGAAAAATTTTCAGTAATGCGTCACAATTTAAAAATTTGCAATATCATCATAAAAATTTTGTTATGAGTACGTGTCGAACTTGGATAGAATATTGTTCGTTTTAATTATTTTAAAAATAAAAGTAAAAAGGTAATTTATATTTAATCCAAATAATCAATCTATATCATAACTTTTTTTATCATGATATCATAAAAATCATGTAAAGATAAATTGTCTAATTTTATTATAGGCTGATGTTCCATGGATCACGTAGAATTATACTTACATCACAAACTATATTTTACGATATATAGTATAATATCATAAACCACACCTATCATTTTTTGTTGTTTTACTTTTATTTAGTGTATGTTTGGTAACAAGAGGTTGATGAGGTCGGAGCTGGGTTTGAAGTTTTATTTAAAAATCATTTAAAAAAGTCTTTTGTTTAAAGACTTTTAGTACTTATTTTTTTTAAAGAAGTTTCATTTTTATTGTATTATCAAACAAAATGAGGCTTATTAAAGTAGAAATTTAACCCCCTGGATACACACATTGGCAAACACAACCTTGGTTATTTATATTATTTACTGTAATATTTATCAATCATGTTCACTTTCCGTATGTGTACAACAATAATATTCTCCCCGTCCTAAAATAAGTGTTTCATGTAAAAATGCACACAGTTTAAGGAAAGTTACTATTTACCAATAACATCTCATCTTTATCCACTAAAGTCTTTTCTGATTGGCTGAAAGGAAATCTTGACACTTCTTTTAGGATGTCGTAAAATAGTAAGTGAGACACTTATTATGGGACAGAGAGTAGTATAATATTCCAAAATCAGTTAATACGATAAAGATCCGCAAGCTATCTGGAAACTTCTACAGCCACTTAACAATCCATACCCAACAACAAAGAAGATATTTTATAAAACTTCATGAACCTTCTGCACATCATAATTCCATAAACAAACCAGATATTTTCTTCAAGATATTTTTTTCCTGCTACGTTGATTCGTATACATATCCATCATATCTAATCTGCTTGGCCCACCCGAATTGACACCGACTTTAATATCCATATCCGTTCTATATAAACTACCACCACCCGCCACCCTTAACCTCCGTAGAGTATGTATCGCGCGCCGAGATTGAAAACTGGATTCGAAGCTGTGACCAATTAAAACAGAGATGGAGTTGAATCCGTCGTATTATAATATCCTCGGCGTTTCAATTGATTCTTCCGATGATGAAATCCGACGTGCTTACCGTAAACTGGCTATGGTATTCAACGATTCATGTACTGATTTCGATTAATTGTGTAATTACGTATTTGATTTACTAATTACTAATCTGATTCTGGTTTGGTGTAGCGATGGCATCCTGATAAATGGACTAAGAATCCGTCGTTATCAGAGAAAGCTAAACGGAAATTTCAACTAATTCAAGAAGCTTATTCAGGTAAACTAATTAATCAATCAGTTAATTATTATTGTTTTTTGATGTGTAATCGCATCAGTGTTTGTTCTAATTTTGGGGAATTCGATTAAACAGTGTTATCTGATGAGAAAAAGAGGTCAATGTATGATTTTGGATTGTATGATCCTCAAGATGAAGTGGATGAGGTAGGTAATTAATTTGTATATATAATTTCAAATTTGTTTTCACTGATCATTTTTTTACGAATTATTATTTTGTTTAGTGAAATGTTTTCTTATTGGTTTTATATTAATCATGTATCATGTATGTATTGATTAATTATTGATCATTATGGTTTTTTATCTATTTATTAGGGTTTTGCTGATTTTGTACAAGAGATGACATCTCTAATGGAAAATGTAAAGAAAGAGGTAATAGTGTTAAACTAAACTCAAACTTTGACTTTTAAACATCTATTGAGTAATGTAAATAAAGATTTACAATTCTTACATGCTAAAAATGTGTGAAATTTTGTAATTTGACAGGAGAAGAAGTATAGTTTTGGCGAAATACAAGATATGTTTTGGGAAATGGCTCAAAGTTTTAATCTTTCGGACGATTCTAGTTTCGGTTACAATGTTGAATACCAAAAACCGTATTGGTCTCAAGAGATGTTCACTTTAGATGATGACTCTAGAAGTCCAAAGAGAGCTCGAACTAGTACTAACCCTTTGCCTCAATTCTGTGAATCGGGCATTAGTAGGCAAGAGACCAAGTGTGTATAGAACTCTAGATAGATCATGTGTAATCTAGAGACTCGGTTCATGGTTTCTTTTGATACTAGACCTTTTACACGGAAACATCCGTCTTTGAACCCAAAGCATGTTGTTGTGGTCTGGGTTTGTGCTTGATGGTTAACCAAAGTTGGAAAGCTTGGTATACGGTTTTGGGATAATCGAGCTTAATGTAATGTGAAGACGCATGTATATGGTTTCGATTTTTGGATGATTGGATGTGTTTTGCTGGAGATTTTGAGTTTTTTTAACTTATTTTATTTGGCTAACGGAAGCTAGCTATAAGTGTTTTCGTTAAAACTTTTCAGATATATACATTAAAATTTGTATTCCTTTACAAAGTTTTTTTACATGGCACGTCAATTATTTTCAAAAAAGCTTTATAAAAATGCTTTACTTCCATTGTGGAAAAGCTTTTCAATGACTCTTTTAAACCAAAATAGGTAAAAAAGCTTTACACCAAAAGCTTGTTAAATCTCTCAAGTTATTGGTTGAAAAAGCTTTTCTCCCAATAATAAAAAGTTTTTCTAAAGATTTTTTGAATAAAAAAAAAAGAAAAACTTTTATTGAAGATACCCTTATATATATAACTAATTTTATATCTACCCTTGAATTTATTTTGACCCACTAACTTTTGATAAAAGTACATGTCTTTTACGAATGTCTCAAAGTTTTAACAAAAGTAAACATTTTTTAATTGGTATTTGACCAATTATTGGTTTTGTGATGTGTGTATGTTCTTGAATTTGGAATGTTGATCGACCAAATAATTGCATGATGGATTTACTCTTTAACATGACCGGTCATCATATTGTATCTTGTGAGAAAGATATAAAGTGGGTCTCTTGTTATGAATTTTATTCATTATGCAAGTTTAAGGTCATCTTATCAAACAGTAGAAAGCAGGAAATTAGCCACAAGTTACAAATCTTCAATAAGGCATCAAGAGGGTTATCACACTCAAGTGCGAAGTAATTAACCTTATTTGTACCTATTTGCAAAATGGCGAGCTTTAACTGAAAACACACGGCTAGGATTCGAACTGCAAATCTCTACCATCCCATTTATAGCATTGTATACGTAAGCTAATTATTTTTTTCTAGAATATTATTAATAATCAAAGATTTATCTATCAGTTTTACTGTCACACTTTCAAAAGTGTTTACAAAAGAATACATGGCAATCCAATTTAAAAACATACGTACAAGACACTTCATATTATCACTTGTTAGAATAAGGCCAACACCCTTTTCTTTGAAGGCCTAACTTTATGTTTTTGCCAACCTTATTCACATGCCCTTCACTACTACAGGTCTACAATGAGTACGCTTTACTATTGTCCTTTACATAGAAAAAAGTTATATGCTACATGTCCATATCAACTAAAAATAGCCTTCCTTTGTCTACCTCTAATCGTTTATATAGTTAAAGAAGATTTATTCAATTTGACGTTTGTTTGGACATATTAAAAAAACATACCAAAATTAATAACATTCGGGTTTTGCTAACGTACGGAACCCTTTAGAGCTCTCGTTAATTCTATCAGGCATACATTAATAGTTGTATAAAAATAATAACGATATGTTCGACTCTAAATTTATGTTGATCCCTTAATTTTGGTTCAAGGTACAAATGACATATATCACTTTATTTATGAATCCTCTAATTAATAACTTCCATTAGCAAATTCCATAACTATATTCTTAATCCTATGTGACTAGCGGGTATCGTGGTGACCCTTCCAACCAAGAGGTTGAGAGGTTCGAGTTCTGAAGATAAGACAAATGTATATATTCATGGATTAATGTAAATATTTGTGGTATTAGGGTGTGTGAATACTTGCGTTTCTTAAAAAAAAAGTAGTCAAAGTTAAATGTTACATATTTTTAGATCTTTTTCTTTTAAAAAAAGCACGCTCTTAATAATAATACTACGTAGTAATTATTAGCATAAATATATTACTCCGTATACTTGTAAGAGCACAAATATAAAATCAAATAATGATAATACAATTCTCATCTAGTGGACCCCTTTAAATAGGCCACCTAACATACAAATCAAATGTTGTATTCCTATTGCTTCTTACATGCACCACCACCACCACCATCTACCATTACAAAATTAATCATATTCCGGCAACCATAACACATACCAATGCCTTTTCCGATCACCTTCGTTCTCATCCTCGTACTCGTGGCTACATCTCCAATCGAAGGAGCCAACCGAAAACTCCACGCCACTTCCACAACCACCGAAAATGATCAACTCAAATGTGGTGGTTGTCCTTGTAACAATCCTTGCTACACCACTAGCCCTCCCCCACCACCGCCACCGCCACCGCCATCACCACCCAAGCTTCCCACCCCAACGCCCGGACTAAACTGTCCACCGCCACCAATTGCCATTGGATATGGCCAATCACCACCGGGATACATTTACACAACGGGTCCACCGGGTAATGTGTATCCGGTCAACCCGTATTTCTCCACCGGTCAACGGGCAGTGCCACCGCTCGTCTTGATGTTTGGATTAATCAGTATGTTGATCTTCTAATGATCTATGGGCAAGAGTCGATTAGGATTTTCGATTAAAAGATGGAAGAATCAAGAATGTGCTTTATAGCTAGGCATTTAATCTCTAGATATGGGCAACCTAGTTTGTTAATTGTGTTAATTATTATTAGGGTTATATGTAAGTACTCTTATTATCTAACTCTAGTTAATCACTTCTTTCGACCTACTTACAGCAATATGGTTTTTATTTATAAGTACCTGATCTGGTCATAGACTCATAGCTTGAACTATTTTATCATGTATGGGATTGTTTTACCTCGTAGTTAACTCAATTAGCTAAGAAATTTAACAGTGTTTATTATATGAATGTTCTAAGCGAAGGATGAAAGTTCTAAACGGATGTTAAACTCATTTCTTTCACTTGAATTTTGATCGGGAGAAGTTAATTAAATTTTATTTGGACAGATGGATTTGTAATCCAAATTGTATCCATGCATTCTTTTGTAACTCTTTGATTGTCCTAGTATCATACTAATTGTGTTATTATATACAATATTACGCCTTTAAAAAAAATTGTTTATTACATGAAAAATTAAATTCCTGCAAGTCAAGTGACCGGATGTAAAGCTAGTCGCAAATATACGATTTATTTTATATATACAAAAACTGCGCTAGTTAAGTCAATTACGAGTACATATTAAGTCATTTACGTCGAGTATGAATTAGGTTTATTAAGTTTTATGTAAGTATTTAGTAATAGTAATGATTTATACACCACTAACAGTTATTTCTTTACTATTAACTACATTTTACAAGTTTACAATGTTGTATATACACTACAATTAATTAATGGTGTACGAAACAATTTTACATGCACCTCCCATTTTAACCATATTTATTGCAAAAATATTGAGGCCTAAATGTTAATTGTATACAAATAAAGATGGGATATATTCATTACTATTATTATTGTTTATTGCACACTCTATGCATTCTTTTATCACCTATTCACTAATTAAATACAAATAATACGAGTAACATAATTCTTATAAATTCGTTAACAATAATTTGTTCAACATGTACAATTGATCATCATCATCAACATCGTACATATGTGTAGTTCGAATGTGAATACAATGCATGTATTTACTAAAAGCTTATATTGATCTAATATTGGATCGATATAGTTTTTAGTGGAAAATGATGTGTAGCCGCTTGATGGTAACCGCTTGAGTACGTACGTGTTTATCGGATTTCTTAAATTGACAGTTATATTAAAAAGACAGTTATACCCTCTTCAATATAAGTGTTTAAATTGGTTATTAGTTCTTAAATTGGGAATGGTTCTTATTTGAACTCCATATATATATATATATATATATATATATATATAGTCATAGAAAAATCTAAATTGATAGTGAGATAAATGAATTCGTTATTACTTTAGAAAAAGCAAAGAAAGAGAGTTATGTGAAATTGAATTGTATGCCTTATGATGTGTGCCAACACCGTTTGTAATACATTAATTATTTGATAGGGATCGATGATAGTTGGAATTTGGATCAATAAATTGATGAACAAGATCCAAGGCAAACAATAATATCATAATATATGATATGTGTATACAGACTTCGGAAATTTGTACCTAAATAAATAGAAATGTGTGCAAATTATTTAGTTTCTTAGTGTTCAAAGTAATTTTATTTTAGATATATTTAAGTGAAGGAAACTGCATGTGCTACCTCCTCATCATTTAGCACCGTCATGATGAAGGATGTTAAACTTCACATCAAGATGTGACATAATTGATTCTTGAATATCGTTTTAGCGTGTAATATTAAATGATCTATTCGTAACAAATAAATTCACATGGTATAGCAGTACGTTTTTAGTTTTTCCTTGTTTTTATCGTATGAAAAAGATACTAGCTAGCGAAAAACAGGGTTATGAAATACCTAATTCAAAGTATACGAAAATACACATATATAGCAAAAGCCCTAATCAGCAACAAACAATACAAATTTAGTAAGCAACAGCAGATTGGGGATATCTTCGCCATGTCCTCACGAAAATGTCATTTTATTACATGATTTGGAGAGATTGTAATAATATTTACTCGCAATGATCATAATGATAACTTGGAGGATAGTTAGTACATGTTACTTACTTAAAAATAAAATGACCAGTGATGTTTATATATGACATATTTTGAGATGACATTTTGAAATTATAAACATATTAGTAACACTATTTACTTACATATCTTTCTTACATTATTATCCCCCATGCACCTTTAAAATCAGTAATCTATAGAACAAGGATGAACAACTGATTCTGCCTACTCATATTCATAGACCACTTTAATCCTTGCACATTTACACTAACACGCATATATACGTGACCCATGAATGGTTTCATGGATAGAATGAATCTAAACTATATAGTGTGCTCGAAACACTAACTTTAAATTCGAACAGTTAGTCCCACACTAGCGTCGTGTGAGACTTCTCAAAAGTGTAGATGATTT
Source organism: Pseudognaphalium luteoalbum (assembly GCA_963422505.1). Lineage (NCBI taxonomy): Eukaryota > Viridiplantae > Streptophyta > Magnoliopsida > Asterales > Asteraceae > Pseudognaphalium > Pseudognaphalium luteoalbum. The sequence goes on along the minus strand of OY730195.1, from coordinate 22,769,484 downwards.
TGTTATCTCAAGAAGAGGTTTGTCGGTAAATCTAATTAAATTATACGCAAAACCTCCAATAATTGTGCCTACGGTTGGGCCAAGCAAGTAAACCCATATCCCCTTGTACTCATGCATTACTATCGCGGGACCAAGGCTCCTAGCAGGGTTCATCGAAGCCCCTGATACCGGCCTGCATCAATATACAAGACCTACATGAGCAAATACTGGTTTAAAAGGTTGCATCTGATAACTCGGTATGCAATTTTTATCATACTAACCCAGCGAGAAGTACGTTTATAAGTATCGTCATTCCTATGGCTATTCCAGCCAATTCACCTGTCTATCAAGACAAAAAAGTTATGAAATTATGTACTCCGTATGAAAAGTTAAAGATTTTGGTATCTTGGAAGTTAAGGTTACTAAACTGATCGGTTATCTGTGGCAACGCCGGATATTACAAACATCAAGAGGAAAGAAATTATGATCTCAAGAACAAGCGAACGAGCATTGGACCCATTTGGTACCGTCCCAAAGAAATATTCTTGTTCAACTTCAAATAACATGCACAATGTTAAACTTGCAAGAATTGATCCTAGAAATTGCCCTGCTATATACAAAGGTACCTGTATTATTTCATATAATATACACATACCATCATAATAAATTCCACATTACATGAATACAATTCATTTCTTATAAATTCATATATAATCATGCCTGTTTATAAGGGAATTGTCGAAATATGGCAAAAGTAATGGTGACTGCAGGATTAAGATGAGCCCCAGATATATGTCCAACGGAGTACACCATCACCATGATAATTAAACCCCAAGCGACACACATTCCTGGAAACGTTATTGAACCATATTTTTTGTCCACAATAAAGGTTCCACAACCGATGAAGATCAAGAAATATGTTCCAACGGTTTCTGCGAATACTTTTTGGGTGAGGACAACCACCTCTGGTGAAGAACAAAGGGTTGAACCGTCATTTCTCCTTGGTGATTGCCCTTTAGATAATTTGCATTCTTCAACATCTCGGTTATCTCGACTTGACATTTCTTAAGTAATTTGATTTCAAATCATGAGCATGAATTCTGAAAAAAAAACTTGAATAAATGTGAGTACAAGTTTGTAAGATGTGTGAAAAATGAAGGAATTAAAAATATGTTTGTGGTTGCAAATGAAGGTTCTAGCAAAAATATGGGGTTAGGCTAATTTTGAGATCCTTTTGTGGATAGCACCCCGGGTTTCTATATACAGTTAGTCAATCTAAATATGATTTTGGCATAAAATCATGTTCAATGGGTCAGATACTCAGATACATTAGTTTGTAACCTTTGTATACATAATCAACAACTAGCATAATACCCGCGCTATGCAGTTTAATATTTTTGTCATTAACACTGACTTAACAATAGTCATATATTAGTTTGTTATTCACTGATGAATTACTCTTGATTATGAGTTGACATTAGTAGTTTGCTTGTTTGTATAGTTTGAGATTCGGTATATATTTGATGAGAACTAAAAAGTGAAAACTATGTAAAACTAATAGGGTAGTGACTCGTTCTATGATTCAAAATTTCAAATCGTTTGGATCAAAGGTCTTACTTTGTTACTTGTCAGAGTAGTAATTTTTAAGAAAGTAGTTTGGTGATGGGCCAAAGGAAAAGTACTAAATTATCTCAAGTAGGCCCGAATAGACCATTTTATTGATCAAGGCCTTTATTCTGAGTGGAATGAAATAATCAAGAAATGAACCCAACACCTACAGATAGACATGTGAAATTTTATACTTGGGCCTTGCACAAAAACTGTCGTACACAAAAACAGCCAAAACTGTCTACGTACCTTGGCAAATAGGCTTGAACAAAAAAACCGGGTTCTATACCTTACCCGGTTTTAAACCCGAATATCCGATCCGATTCTACCCGGTTCGGGTTTTCTTAGTACCCGACGGGTACCAAATCAGGTACGGTTTTTTGAATTCGAAATCGGGTTGAACCCGAGTTGAAATAGGGCCGGGTTGAAAACCCGGTCAAAAACCCAAAAAAACCCGAAAAACCGATTTGAACCCGGTCAAAAACCCGGTTTGAACCCGGTTCAGGTTGGTCAAAACCCGGTTCGGGTTTCGGGTCGGGTTGGACGAATACCCGGTTTTGTTCATGCCTATTGGCAAACAATAAAAGAGGGAGTTATATATACGACAAATAAATTACTCCATACAACAAATTGTACATTTATTAATGCTCGCAGTACAAACATTGTGAAACATAAAATTGACGTTTGAATAAAAAAAATTGTTGCATTTATCACCTCTCATAAAAGCACGTTATGTCATAGAACTTCAGCATGATTTTAGTATGTTTATTAAAAAATTTGGTATAAATAATACTATATTATATTGAGATACAATTTTCTTTCTGAGGGGAAAAAAACACGCACACAATGTGGATACACCTAGCAAGGGAGGATGAACCCATATGAAATATGTAAGCGAAACTAAGTAAACACTAAACACTTAACATAATCTCAACGTAAAGTGCAGATCAACGGTTCAATCCTGATCCATATTTCTTTAACAATGTGTTACGCGAATTACTTTTCTTATATTGGCCATGAGACTAGTCAATGGGAGCCGTTAAATGATCGGTTAGCTTTTTTTCAGTTTCCTTTTTTAATGTCAACAAGATTAGAATAATTAAATAAATACAATTAGAATTTTTTTTTTTTAACAAATACAATTAGTCATGTTTTTCAAATGAAAGTAATGTGTAGATTCCCTCTTTGTTTAGGCATCATCTACGGTCATTCAATTGGAAAGTTTGGATAGTCTTCGATATTACATCCTTTGAAAACTTTGTGATAATATTTCCCTTTTTCTTCATTTCAAGAATCATTACATTTGGTCCCCTAAAGTATATTCTTCAATCTAATTAAACAAGTAAAAAATTATTAGACATACTAATCATAGGAAGAACATGTGATTATCTACATAATTAATCAAAAAAGATATAGAGTATTTTTCGTCTTAAAAACCAGGTGTCATTGCAGTCAATCAGCCACCACGACGATGGTCCCTCCGGCCACCAGGTATGCCATAATGTCCGTCGTTCGCCCTACATATAGAAAGTGACTTCAATTATCTCTATATATATAGCTTCAACTTTATATGTGTGTATATATCTTATTGCTTCCAAATGTTGACCGAATACAAATAGAAAGCTTTGAACAAGTATATATCCATCAATTCGACCTTTTCCTTTTTGGTATTGTTCCAATACTGTTTAAGCTCGGACCCAAAGTCGTTTTTATGCATTCCCACTTTACCTAGTTGACAAAAAAGAACGTATTTTGTTCCATTTTTTCGTTTATACTCAATATATACATTGAATTCGCTCATTCTTGGTCCTTCTAAAGAACACATCTTGTTCCGTTTTTTTGAAATTATACTCGATTCATGTTGTCGTGATGGTTTGTGTCTCGTCCTGATCACTAGCCCCATTCGACCTTTTCCTTTTTAAGCCTCCAAATGTAACCTTACGTTTAGTTGCGTTTAACAATGCACATTTGTTAGACAGTATTGGACGTTTTAGACCTTTTAGCTAATTAAATTCCGATAAATTGGGTTTTGTTAATGTTAACCTGCGTGTCACACGTATAAATCCATTTAATGAACTTCAAATTTCCTTAAATATCAAATTTGTAATTAATATATGATACCCGTGTATACATACAGGTCATCTAAGTTTTATATCTCAAACTATTATTAAGTTGTTGAACATGTAATCGTGTTGAAACATTAATTAATTAGGATGTGAAGATAATAAATGTAATCACATTATAATCGACATCTTTAATTTTAAAATAAAAAAATATACATGGGTTATCAAAGGTATCCGAATAATTAAAGTTTTAAATTATAATAGTATTTCATAAATATTATTTATACGATTGTGTATGTTATTTTATATAACATATGTTTAGATTACAAATAATAAATTGGGGTTTTGTTTTTAGAATTAATTAAAATATAGAGAATTAATTGTTCAGTTGAACTTTAATTTTAAATGATAATGTTATAAAAATGTTTCATATATACTAAGAAGATATGGTAAATATCATATTGCGGTAGTGAATATTAAATGTAACCGTTACTATTTAAGAAAATATCGACTATTTTAAATACATTTTATCGTCTATCAGGTAGTGCATGTTAGCAAGATAGTTAGCATTCCTATAATATCGGAACAACACAAATGTTCACCATCAACATGTATAGTTTGCATTTCTAATTGTCAACTTTAAACATTATCCTTTGACACTTTTGTATTGATTGCCCGTGATTTAGGACGAATAAAAATTGAAAAATGAAAACGGAAGTATATATTAATTGCAAAAATACATGTTTTCATGACACACTTTTATATAATCGGATCTATAATTTCAATGCTCAAAAAGGAAACTTTATGAATGAAATTGATTGATGTGGCTTACAACCCATCACTTAATTCCCATGCGTTATTGCCATACAATGATTTTGTGCTTGATTCTTTTCATGTCTTTGCAGCTTTATGATTTTCCAAATTTCAATTATGTGATAAATTGTTTCCATATCAATATCTACAGGTGTGAGAAACTTATCAACTTAGAGGTTAAAGGCTCAAGACTTGTGAAAAGCAATATGTAACTTTTGTGGTGGTTGTATGTAATACTCACGAGATAGGTAGTGTAGGGTTGGTTTTAAAAAATCTTTTACGTTAATTATATATCTTTGAAGAAGTAGTGTTATATAGATCTGAAAATATCGACATAAAAGTGTTTCATTTATCATTTGAAACATGACTTATACAATTTCACTAACCTATCATTTTATCACATTAAACAACTATATTTTCAGATCCATTTTTAAGCTTATAGTCTTAGGCATAAGTATTATTAAATAAAATCATACACCGTTAGATTGAGTAACATGCACATATAAGGGTGTGTTGGATGGTGGACTTTAATTTGTAGGAACGGTATGAGAATGGGTATGAAAGTGAATGATTTAATAAAACTTCAGCGGGAAATGCTGTTTGTTTGAGGGGTGGGCATTGTAAAATTTGGAAATCAAACCCTTTAAATGAGGGTTTCTTCATATCCACGAAGGAAATGGTTTTGAAAGTGCACCCTTAAGTTTCTATATAAATCTTAAATTAGAAACTCACGTGCAATTGCCATCGTATGTCGATATACAACCATATAAACAAAACATAATTCTTTTATAATTAGTATTAGATTCTGTATTATTCGCTTTCCACTTTGTTTGTCGCCTAAAAATAGTGTTGCATTTTTTGCAAGTTCTTGTTTTTTCCCTTGGTTTCTAATAGGCATAACCACTTCAAATTAACAATTCTAATTGTAGTTTATGAATAGTTATTGTATCTTTATTAAGAAACACATTACGCGCATGTTAATTAAAATATTATGATAAGTAAAAAAAGATAAGAGTCGTATAATTTAGGATGAACGAATGACATAATGGCCCCAATTGACAAATGAACAATGAAATAAAGTAATTTGCTTTTGGCCTCACACTTGCTTACAAAAGTCCATAAAAAGTGCTTTTTGTACCACAAAAGTAAAGATAATGTGCTTGCAAAGCCACCTCAAATCCGTTCTCAAAATCATCATCTCTTTTTATGAGATTTACTACAAGTATATATTCAATTCTTTGGTATTTGGGCATACGAATGAACATGAGAGTAAATTTAAAGTGGTTAATTGCAAACTTTTTGATTGCAAATTGTTTAAAATGAATTAAATTTATAATAATTCTTCTTGGTAAATATTGAAATATATCTACTATGACTTGATCTATGTAGGTACTTAACTTTTTATATCAATACCGCTATACCAACATGACTAAAATGATTATTGACATAACGGCATTGAGGTGACTCTTTCAGTCATTTAGTTGGGGGTTGAAGTTTGATGACAAGACAATTGTATTCGTCTATAAGTATGCATATTCGTGAGTCCTACCTTTTTAAAAAATCAACGACGGCTTAAGATTGCCTACGTTTAATTATCTCAAAGTCTTTATTTTATTTCATTCTTTTTACATTTTAATTATTTTTGTTCTCCATTTTGAAATTATCTATATCTTTCAAATAGTTATCAACACACAAAATGAAGTACATGAACACGAGCTTGAGAGTTAACACTTCAAACTAATTTAATGTATCATCATTTTCAAATGATTTAAACGAATATATAATTCCTTTCTTATTCTTTTTAACTCAAACATAAAAAAAATCAATTGAAAATCCAAAGCATTTGACATGATAGTAACATATAATATTAATTTAAATATTTAATTGTAGGCCTCAAACTAAACTCAACCTTGCAACAAAAGGTATCTAAATCAAGAATAGCTTCTCAACATAACACAAACAAGAATGTTAGAATATTAAAATAAGCATATCATGCTACAAGCTAAATATTTTATTCATAAATATAATGACTCTAATTTACTTAAAATATACTAAACAACCCAACATACAACTAATACATTCTTATTTACTGAGTTTGTGTATCAATTCTTCTTTACTATCATCATCCATTCACCCAGTGAAAGAACGAGTTCAAGAGTATATCGTGATCAACGAAGATGTTTACATAATCATCTAGATTGCACGTAAATTTTATTTTTAAAACAAGAGTTTTGTTGTCTTGAATTAGAGTTTGAGGGGTAGGAAAGATGAAATAGTAGAGAAAGTTTAGGTTTGCTTTGTGATGATTCTTGATGAAAGTGTCCTCTAAATATTCATGAATTAAAACCGTTGATTTTTTATATTACAAGACTTATTCATTATTGAATTTGCGTTCGACGTGTAGAAGAAAAATAGACAAAGTCACAGATCATCTAGAATCAGGTAGTTATGGCAAAGATATACAAAAAAGCGTGTTCTTTTGAATCGATATGGGAGGTGATAATTACACTAAATAATTTGATTGAAACACCAAAATTATGCTATAATAGGTTGTATTGTGAGCTATATCTGTTGTACAGTGTGTTGTACTCCAGTAAAAAAAATTGTGTTGTATCCATCAATTGATATGGCATATACTTGTAGGAGGATACACACTTGTGATGCAATAATGACTAGCGCTTTAATCATTTCGTATCTTCAAAATTGTTCAACACCAAATACAAAAAAATAATTATGATGAAGCCGGCTAAAACAACTCAATTTTGTTTGTGGAGAAGAAATGAAAATAGCAAAATCATCTATTCTATCGTATGAATTTGAATCGTGTATAATTACATAAAATATCTCCGTATTCAGTATTTTAGGTAAGCTATATGTGTCTATTGAATAATTCTGAATAGTGATGTTTTTCAGTGAACAACAGTAGCTAAATTGAGTATTTTATGTTATATGTAGCTCAGTAGATCAATTATCTATTATATCGAATGAAATTGAATCATGTATAATTGCACAAAATAGCTTCGTCTTCAATATTATAGGTCGGTTATATGTGTCTTCTGAATAAATCTTCATGATGATGTTTTTCAGTGAACTACAATAGCTATATTCAGTATCTTACTATCTTATATTGTATGAATCTGAATTAAGATGTGCTTAATTTCTCAACAATCATATGTTATATCGAATGAATCTGAATCGAGATGTGCTTAATTGCACAACATTTGCCAGAATTCGATATTAGGTCAGTGATATGTTTTCTTAAATGAATCTGAATTGTGATTTGTCTAAATGAACATGATTATCTTTATTCAGTGTTATGATCAATTATTGGTTTTACTATGAAATATATGTTCTATTAAATAAATTTGAATTGTGACATTGTTAATCCAACAAAAAAGCTAGATTCCATATTTCGATTGATCTGTTCTAGTTAATAGATGATCAATGAAGTTTATAATATGCTTTTGTTTTTAAATGATTACATCGCTAGTATTTATTACCCTTTATTGATTTTTAAAGCGTTTTTTGACTTATTAGACGCTAATTAAATGTTTTTGTTAAATTACTAGGCTACTTCATATCTCATCATCACTGCTGCTCTTGGAACATTAGGAGCTGATATGCAGTATCAGTTTCCTAATGGATGATCACTGTCTGGAATCTTTGGAATGACAAGCCTTGTGTCTTTGTACTCATTCAACGACTTTAATATGAACCATGAGAGCCAAATCTATGTGTTGTTGCTATTGCAAGCCATATTCTTCAGTGTTGCTTTATGTCTGTTTCCAGTGCTCCACACCTTCATTGAAATTCGTTCTAAAATTTTCATTTATATCTCACATTCTTCATTGATTTACCATCTTTTTGTTGTTTGTTCTTGGTACATCAAAGTGGTGGTGAAGATCAATCTAATGAACATGTATTCATTCTTGGTCTTATCTGTCACTTTCATGCGTAATCATTCAGTGAAGGGTCTATATTGTTTTTCACAATTCCAATCAGTATTGGATTGATCTTTGGACTCGCAATTGATGTTGTGATTTTATGTTGACTTGGATATTTCATTTTTAAAAATAGGCAATGGAGGTAGCATGTATGGGTCCTGTTACAGCTAGTGTGGGTTAAAAGTTTGAGCTCGGTATACCAATATTCATATTGGTATATCTATTAATAGTATCGGGATTGAATTGATATTGGTGGACTTAATTATATGTCTTCTTTTTTTAACCAACTGTTTTTTTGCAGGGTTACTATGTAGTTGTCATTTGTTTCTATGGTGTCCTCGGTCTATATATCCATGACATGATCGGTTTGCTTGAAGATTCAGACGCAATTGTAGTTGCTTTGCAGCTATTGAGCTGCTCACTAACCCACTAACTTTCTTCATATGATTCTTTAGGTTAACTTGGAGCTTCATCATAATTATCAGTATGATTATATAGCAGTGCCGTCTCTAAACTTTTAAAAACCCTAGAACTTGACGATCCAATTTTCAAAAATATTATTTATATATTTGATACTTATTTATTAGATGGTAGGTTAGCATGCTGAACTTGATATCCAGCACTCATGTCCACATGGGTAGGATCATCGACAAGCTGATTTTCGGGGATGGAAGCAGAATGTCGTAATGGACATGGACAATTCGGGATCATTTATAGATCCGGTATTGGCCAACATGCTGAACTTGAGAACCAGCATTCATGTCCTCATGCTAACCTATAATCTAATATTATTGTCTTAAATCATAGTTCTTAACTCTTTTAGTCAAACTCGAATACGTTAATTTATTTTTCAATTTTGGACTATTCAATCGACCTATGTATTTGTTTAAATATATATTTAGTCTAAATCTAGTTAATAACTAAAGATCTCTCACTTCAAAATAACAGAGATGTCAATTTCTTATGTAATCATCATATGTATTACATTTATCACATTAATTGGGAAAATTTTGGACACAATTTATAATAACCTTATAAATGTTGTAAAAGTAAAAAGAACAAAGAATGTGAAGAGAATAGAACTGTACTATTCATCTCACCAAGAAGATATATTTATAGATACAAGATAGATTAATCTACAAGAAAACAATCTTCTACTATAATACAAACTCTATATAATAGGTATGGACATCCATTTCATATTTATTCATAACACTCCCCCTTGGATGTCCATTGTATAAAGATTAGACCTTGTTAAAATCTTACTAGACAAAACCCCGAGGGACAAAAATCTAGTAAAGGAAAAAGAGTACATAATTCTTTCAATACGCTTGGGGATGTTGCCTCGTTAAAAACATTGCTAGAAAAACCCTTTGGGACAAAATCATAGTCAAGAAAAATGAGTGCAACGCGTATTTTCTCCCCTTATGAGAAAATCACTTGATCTCATCACTTGTACAAACTTGTTGATGGCTAATATAATAACATCTCACTTTACTCTTTCTTAAGTCACGAATATAGTATCACTTTTACAAAATATGCCATGAGTCTATCACCGTCGATGTATCATTCCTTACATGTATTGCGTTTACACAATACAACGAATGCCATTCAAAAGAAACTAGTTATATCTCGCTAACAACAATTGCCTCGTATGACTAGTCATAAATCTCAACACCTAATGATAAATTAATACTATACTTCTTGACCACTAATTTCCTTGTCATCCTTCGAGGGTCGAAAGAAATCAAATAATCACAACCATTGAAGTGCTTAATGCATGTCGTTAGCCCAAAAGTCTTACTAGCACTTCTTATATATGTTTCTATTAAGGCACAAATATTACGCCATTATGATGCTTCAATCCTTAACCTATGATAGAAATTTATCTTACATCTCATTTTCTTTAATGAGTTCTATCGCCTTTGGTAGTTCCAAATAGTTCTAATAATATATAAATTTCAAAATACTTATATTCAAATGATGCATGGGCTAACACAATCATTTTATATAACATAATAAATATTGCAAAAATGAAATTATCATTTGTGCCCAAATGATTTTCATCGATATATATAAGGTCTTATTCAATTTTATCAAATCGTGTTCTTGAGAACCTTCCTCTCAATTTTAAAATCTTCTAAATCATGAAACATGCTTTAAGCATTTCATTTTATTCACAAAGTTTCAATAGTATACGAGCTCTCATAACATTCAATAGACGCGATCCAAGTTTCTCTTTTATTGCTACACTATTTAAGAAATCAATAAGATAATTGAATCCACCAATCCGAAAATCTCCTCATATATAAATCTCGGTCGTTGCAAAGAATCTTTGTATCACCACTTTTGCCTTATATCTCATAAGTACATAGACATTGGGCTTTTGCATTAAGACCGAATCATATTCGACATGTGTACACCTTCACGTGTATACAATTTAAGTTTAACAATCTCATATCACTATTCATAAGTTTCTTGCGCCTTTTCATATTGACTAATAATTTCAACATCTGTACTTCTTAGCAGAAATACTTTTACGATCCTCGTTTACAATATCTAGCGCTACTTAATACAAAAATATTAACGATGTAGATTTCATTTATTTGATTCCACACTTTTCGAGACATAATATTAATTATTAAGATCATTTCACATTTCAGTTTTTACTTTTGGGGTACCTGAGGTTCATCTAGAACCTTCTTGTCTAGTGTCTCTGTATCAAACTATCATGGGGTTTTTATTACCTCGACGTTGACCATCTATATATCCTGCTCCCTTTTTACATCGAGGATTTTATTTGGAATCGATTAATCTACCACATTTCACAAGTTTTAAACTTATTATCAACCATAATTGGAGCAAAGCAACTTATATAGGTGACCTAGTCACTCATTTTTTGTCAACGAATATGTCTGCAATTATTAAATATGAATTATCATTTGTACTTCGCATTCATATTCTTTACTACGAGGATCATATCATCCTGCGATAATTTTAAGTTTATGTTGTTTATCCCCTCCCCATACATTTTCCCAACATTCTTTCGCGTCTACACGTTGTGCATTGTGGTGGAGCAACTAAATTATATGTCGCACAAACAAATAAAATTTTAAAGATGGGAATGTCTTTTCATGTTTTTTCATGACTAAAATGTCTTTTCATGACTTAAGATGGAAATGTCATCATAATCATGTTAGCCCGATGCGAATTCATATTGTTTCATGTTTACTAACATGGCCTCATACATTATATTAGCCTACTTTCATCATAGTTATTGCTTTGCAAGCAATTAAATATTCTCGGTAAGCGTTTCGACAATAGCAATGTATGAACCAATAAGAATCTAACTGGTATATCAAATTTATATACATCAAGCTTAAACACATGTCCAAGATTGTATTCACCACAATGTTGTCTCGACTGTAGAGGTGTAATAATGTCATGTAATTTTATCATCGAGAAATTAGCTAATGGTATGTTACATAAAACATGTATAAGATATATCTAAAAAAATGTCCATTGTATAAAGATTACAAAAGTATATATCTCAAAATCATCATCTCTTTTTATGAGATTTACTACAAAGTATATATTCAATTCTTTGGTATTTGAGCATACGAATGAACGTGAAAGTAAATTTAAAGTGGTTGATTGCAAACTTGTTGATTGCAAATTGTTTAAAATGAATTAAATCTATAATAATATCTTCATGGTGAATATTGAAATATATTGAAACACCCTGAAAACGTGACCATTTTTTTAACACTTTTGACAATGTCCCACATCTACATACTTGATCTATTATAAAGTTCCATAGCTAAATTGGTCTTTTAAAAACTAAAATATTCATTTTCTACATTGATACGCGATCCTGAAAATTTTTTGGATCGCGTAAGCACTTGAAAAACTTCCTGTTTCAAAAATACACTGTCATACGCGATCCAGGGAAATTTCTGGGATCGTGTAGCTAAGAACAAATTTTTCTGATTACAATTTGCACTAACTCACGCGATTCATAAAATTTTCTGGGATCGCTTGGCTATGCCCAAATTTGGAAGTCAACAAAAGTCAACTTTTTAGCCAACTTCAAATGCGCATAATTTTTTACTCATTATGAATTAAGACATGCAATTTTGCAGGCACCTTTACTATAATAATAAGTAACTTTCCTCATTTTCACCTTTTTAAATTTCACATTTTATCGGGATTTGACCCGTAGACGAATTTTAGACCATTTTTGACCAAAATATTGACATACTAACTTTCAAACCACTCACAAACTGATTCTAAGCTTTTGACATACTTTCAATACATTATTTACAACTGATTAGTGCCATAACATTTGACTTTACTCGAGTACAACTCAATTTTGACTCGTAATCTCATTGGTTGCCCATTTGAACATCAAAATGACCCGATTGGGTCTTTAACCATATTGATCCACTTTATTGGTCAATTCTTACCCAATTGACTTATGTAAGTCAAACTAACTTGCTAACTTCATCAATTAACCTCAACATCAAAATATGACACTTTTCATACTTTCAAGCTTTTAACATATAAGTCTCACCATAACTTAGACTTTAACCATAACGTTGACTTTCAACAAAACATCATGTACCATTTCAAGTGAGACTTAACATTCTTTACAAAAACTTGGTTAGTGTCATAAACTTTACAAACAGGGTGTAACTATCATATCTAGAGCATGATCAAAAAGGGATAGCTTGTTACCAAAACCGTGCAACAAGCTCCACCAATAGCTTTAAACGTGTCCCTTGCCCAAGTCACCCCTATTCACACTTGGCTCACCTGAAACATGTTAAACATAACACATAAGCAATTGCTTAGTAAGTAATTGAAACTTTAACATAAACATCATCACATTAAGGATCCTTAAACATCATCATCATGTTAACTACTACTAGTTAACATTAATACCGAGCTAATGTTCATGACTCATTACTCGGAACATGTCAAGCTAATGACTCGCTCATTACTTGACTCATCATTCATTCATATCCATCTACTTACCTTGATCTTGATTAAGCAATTTACTTGAATTAACTTCTTTCCCTTGATCACCTAAACACATATCATAATCATTTAACATAACAATTACTTCTTTCTTAAACCTTAATCACATGAATTAGGCGTTACTTAACCACACCTAACTTTCTAATACATGTCTCATAACTTTAACTCATAATCATACATAAGTGGGTAATTACTTATCCTTTCTAGTCATAATCATTTAACATCTCACTTTACCATATCATATCCATATTCATAATTTCTCAATTACTCACTAACATATGATTCTAACTTTCTAAATCAAACTAGCAAGAATTAATCATGCTACATCAATCTAAAACATTCATAACTCTAACTTAAATATACATGAACTTTCATAAATCTAGGGTTTAAGAAATTCAAACTCTAACTTAAATTGAACTAGTATAATGATCATACATACCTTAGAGATACTTAAATTGGAGATTACTAGCTTCAATTCATTCAATTCCTCACTCAATTTTCGATTTCTTCTTCTTCTTCTTGGTTTCAGTCCACGACACACACACACACTCACATATACGTATTTGATTTTTTTTTCAGTTTGGAAGAAATAAGAAAGCTGTAGGATGTTTTATTAATTCAATTTACATACTCTTCTCCTCTACTTTGCTCAGTTACAACTTTGGTCCTTCTAACTTACTTTCTTTTATTTGGTTAGTCCTACTAACCCATATTTAACAACTTAGTTACTTTACACATTTACATATTAAATACATATAAAACTAAAACATAAACGTATTTTAATAATTTAAACTTACGTATTTTAGGGGCGTTACATATATCTACTATGACTTGATCTATCTAGGTACTTAACTTTTTATATCAATACCGCTATACCATCATGACTAAAATGATTATTGACCTAACGGCGTTGATGTGACCCTTTCAGTCATTTAGTTGAGGGTTGAAGTTTTGATGATAAGATAATTGTATCATTTAGTTGAGGGTTGAAGTTTTGATGATAAGATAATTGTATTCGTCTAATAGTATGCATATTCGTGAGTCCTACATTTCTAAATCAACGGTGGCTTAAGATTGCCTATGTTAATTATCGCAAAGTGTTTATTTTATTTCATTCTTTCTAGATTTTAATCATTTTTGTTCTTCTTTCTGAAATTATCTATATCTTTCAAATAGTTATCAACACACAAAATTAAGTACATGAACACTAGCTTGAGAGTTAACACTTCAAACTAATTTAATGTATCATCATTTTCAAATAATTTAAACGGATATATAATTCCTTTCTTATTCTTTTTAACTCAAACATAAAAAAATCAATTGAAAATTCAAAGTATTTGACATGATAGTAACATATAATATTAATTTAGATATTTAATTGTAGGCCTCAAACTAAACTCAACCTTGCAACCAAACGTATCAACACTCCAAAATCAAACATAGCTTATCAACATAACACAAACAAGGATGTTAGAATATTAAAATAAGCATATCATGCTACAAGCTAAATATTTTATTCATAAATATAATGACTAATTTACTTAAAATTAAACTATACACATAAGACAAACAACATTGGTCTACATGCATTACACTAAACAACCCAACATACAACTAATACATTCTTATTTTTTAATCCATCAAACTCTTGTCATCTTTCCTTGTATTCCTCTTACAAAAACTATATCGATCGATTACTAGATTTCTTGGGAATTTAGTATCTAATTTGGATGTTGTAGTGTTTGGGGAGCAAGATCCTGATTTCAAGGGGAATGGACCAAATCAAGTCAAAAATTCCATATTCCAATTGTTTTGGAGTCTTCATAGGAGGAGTTCATATGCTCAATTCAATGCACTTGCTTTTATGTTAATCCCTTGAACGATGAACTTGTTGGAGGACTACACTTTGTCTTACACGAATCGATATTAGATTTTAGAGATTTGTTCATCTTCCCTATTTCTTGTTTCTCAACCCGATGTCGATCTCACAAGCCAAGAAGAATGTAGTAGACGAGAGTTATGGGTAACGCAATCAACATCCCGAATATCACCCTGCATAAAAAAGATATATCTCAATATAAAACGATTGCGTAAGTTTTACCATTTTACATCACTTTTCTTGACTAAATCAGTTTGTACTTACGCAGTGCTGAGAATTGCTGGGTGAACATTGTATTCTTTAGCAAAAACAAACGGTACAATTCCTTGTGGAAGTGCAGCCTGTCATTATTCGCGATTAATTAGGTAATTACCAAATAATGTTAGTAATTAAGTTGTTTACGATAATAGAAACTTACTTGTACGATGGCTACATGAAGAAGGGTGCCACGAAGGCCGACGAGAAGGGAAGCAGCTGCCATTACCGCTGGCCCCGTTAAAAATCTTACAGCCATTGAGAAAGAAGCTACCGAATTTCCGCAAGCAATAATTTTTGGTTGAAGCGCCATAAATAAACCTTCAAAAACACAAAACATCAAAATTGATTAACAAAAGTGTCGAGCAAATTAAGGTAATCTTAAGACAAGGATTGGACAAGATTGCCATCAATTGGACAAACAATATGTTATGGTTTCTTAAAATGACAAGAGAATTGGACATAAGCAAAACAATATTGATTAATTATTTGACATCAACAATTTATAAATGAATCATTAAGATTGATGTTACGTTTTCCATTAAAAAGATGTACCCACCACACGGGACCGCAATCAAGTCTATTCGTCAATCATTATGGTCCCAAAAATTTAACCTCCAATATTAAAATAAAAATAACCCAGCAATGATAACCATGACATGGCAAATCTAAAACTTTATATAATTATAAATTTATAATTAATTAGAAATAAATAAATAGAACTCACCTAAGCTAAACATGGCCATCCCAAGACCAGCGTCCGAGAGTATTGAGATCGATTTCTCTATTATTTTGGGCATCACCACATGCCACCTGTCATCATCAACCTCGTTAAATACAAACTTATGATGAATAATTATTAATTAAAATTAAATATTAGACTAATATATAATTTTGATAACATTATCTTGCACTAGTAAGTCACATGTCGACCGTCATTCCATATAATTACACAACCACTCTTTTAATTTTTAATTTGAGTTTTAGTTTAAAAAAACATATAGAACAGGCTGCTAGTCAAAGTCTACAAATTAAATATAAAGTATTATTAATTAAATACCTGAATGAAACAAGAGACCAGATTAGACCAATGAGACTCGAATACGTGTTCGGGTTCCGGATAAGTTTCCTCCAAACCATAATCAATATCAATCGGGTCATAACACTCGCCGGCGGCATTTGTTTTCCGACGTTCCCATCAACTACCGGCACCTCCTTCTGAGGGAGCTCTCCGGTCGAGCTCGACCCGAGTTTCGTTGCCCCATCTCCATCTCCACCACCACCAAATGTGAAATCATCGTGCCTGAATTCTCCTAACAAACACCAAATATTCGAAGTTCAACATATAATACTAGCAATAATGTACATTTACATGTATACACATATATATTAAATTAAATTGAACTAGTACAATTAATTCATCTTAGTATATAGACATATATATAACGTACCAAAATGTAGGTTACGGTAAATTGGTACACTTGTGAAATACGTTACATAAAAATAATAATAATAATAATAATAATAATAATAAATACGTTACACTTTATACCTTTTGTTTCCGGGTGATCGGAGGAGACCACCATCCGAATTTCCTTAGCGTCATCGTGATCGGGTCGACCTTCCGTCGTAGCTCCATAATCATTACTGCCAAACACGTGCAGCCCGCCACGTTCAGAAACCGGCGAGGCACTACCGCTCCAAACAAACATGTGAAGCTCTTTGTCATCGGTTTTTGCCTTATTTTGCAACGTTTGAGGTTGTTGTGAGCCTTTTGCGGGTTTTTTGACCGTCGATGTGATCTCCGGGTTTGGGGTCGGGTAAGACCCAAACCTCGGAGAATTTAACGGTCCGGGAGCTGTACTCTCTTCAAAATTCGATGGTCGAGGGGTTGGACCCCTTGACGACTGAACAGAGTACATGTCAGCCGGACCAAAATTCGATAACCTGCCACCGGGAAACCCCATCATTGAGTAAAAATCCGAGTGGTTAAAATTCGATCCTCTTGGAGTTTGGTTTCTTGACGAACTCAAACTGTAAATTTCGGCGCCTGTCAAATTCGACGGGCGCGGAGTCATCCCACCCCCTAGCCCGACCGACCTTCTCGAAACATTCGATTTCCTCACCCTCACGTGAAGCTTCCCATCATCTCCTATCTCCGCATCCGTTTCCAAAAAATCATGACCATCGAGCGACACAACATCCGATTCCACCTTAAACGACACAATCGACCCCGCGGTTTCAGGAAATTGTTCCATAATCAAAATTTTCGCCCCACGAAACTCAAACAAAAATAGCAACAGAGTGTACCAGATAATACATTGCAACACAACCACCTAAACAAAAACAAAGAATGAACATTCGATTTGATTAGTATTTATAACAGAGTAAGAATTTATATCTATCTATATATTTATGACATATCCACACCTGAACCATTAGTGACCCTGAATAATCACCATACATTGCAATTAGCAACGGAATGCCCATCACTAAAGTATTAGGCAACGTGGAAAGCGAAAAAATCGTAATCATCCATTCTAAACTTCCGTTTTTCGCGAATTTGGCCCAAAACCCTAGCACAACTAGCATGATAATTTTCTGAAGAGTATCGGCAGCAATGAATCGAAAATTCATCTCATACGGATTATTCAAGGAAATGAAGTGAAACGAAAGAAGCGGGACAGCGAAAATAGCGACGAATCGGTTAATCCCGGAACATTGATCGGGCGAAAAGATCTTCCACCATCGTACACTACCGTAAGCTAGAATCATGGCAACGTATAATGGAACCATGGCTGCCATGACAGTGTAGAAATCATGGCCACTAATCATAATTAGTTGTTTGTGGATGGATCTAAAGCAATAGAGTGATCGATTTATATATGTTTATAGGGGAATATGTTGTATATGTATGTGTGTTTGTTTTGATGATTGATTGAAGTATAATTTAACGGAAAAAGATAGAAAAGAAGTGAGGGTAGAGAGAGATGTTGAGTGAATGGGTGTGATTGAAAGACAGTGTATGTGGATCAAGTGAATGTTAGTGTCAATATATATATTTATAGTAGGATAGGATTCAATTATATAATGTGCACGTGTAGTGTGGGTGAGTTTTGACTTAAGTTTGACCATCTGTCGGGTCGGGTCGAATTGGATGAGATGTATATAAATTTTTTGAGAGATTGTGTAGCTAGTTATTAAGTATAATAGTTTTGTAGAAGGCTTCCAAAAGTTGTATAATAGTTTTGTAGAAGGCTTCCAAAAAATTTAAGGTTGTTCCATGAGAGGAATAGTATAACCTAGCTCATATATCATGTACAACTATAATAATGTATACTCATTACGTTGAATAAGGCTTGAACTCACATTCCGTTAATTGATGAATCACTCTCGTACAGCTAAACTAATAGTTCTTTATGAATTCCTTTTATACGGCTCTGGCAAAATGCGTTTGATACAAGGCTTCCAAAATAATTATTTGAATGAACTGAATTTGATCATTGTAGCGTACAAACAGTGATCCAATTTTTATCATGGAGAAGACTAAACATTGGTTTTGTTCTATTCTGGGGTGGAGCTAAAGGGGGCAGTCGGCCTCTAGAAATAAAAAATTATCGAAAAAAATAATTTTTTAAGGTAACTAATGACAGTTTATGATTTTGATTTCTCTAATGTGATAGAAAGAAAAAAAAAATTACCCCCTTTCTAAAAATTCCTAGCTTCGTCCCTGGTTCCATTCTATAACTTTCGTCTCATGAAGAACCTTGTATGCATAAAATTGGACAATTGCGGTTTTCCAAACGAATATTCGGCTATGTATAATATAAGTAGAAGTAGATTATGATTAATGAAGAGTCCCTTTCATATTTGTGGTCAAAGATAATGAAAAATTAGTGGAAGCCTTAATCATCATTAAGTGGCTTAAATGCACATGTATAATGTAACTAATACTTTGTTTCCATTATCTCATTTCTTTTTTTCTTGATTGGGGTTGCATGGCATATGATGTCATATTGGTCGGAAGAAGTCCCACAAAGTAATCTATATTTTAATACAGATAGTAACACTTACTGTAATTAATAATAACGTTTATCACTATGATGATGAGATTGATAGTAGAACGGATGAAATGGGAATGGTATCGATATTGATCTCAAACCCACCAACAGAATTTCGAAGTTTCCATTCTCAAAGTGTCAAATCCATACTACTAAACCAAACAATTCCTTTTATTTCTACTCATCATCTATAACTACTTATAAAACATTTTATTATCTTATTTTTAAAAAAAAACTTTTAAAAGTATAAAACTTAACATTTCCAATATAATTATATCATTCACAATTTACAATATAACCCTATTGTTTCACTTTTCATCGATTATATACCGAATTTCAAACTATACAACAAGCAAACTACTAATATCAACTTATTATTACGGTTAATTCGTTAGTGAATATAAAAAATGATACATGACTATTGTATATAACGAGTATGTTTTAACCCGCGCGTTGCGGCGGAATATAAAATGGATACATTTTTAATAAAACATTATTAGCTATATAAAGGTTATTACTATAAATTTTAACATGAAACAAATAATTGATCGTGATAATAATATTTTAAGCGCTCATAAACATCATAATAGAATTAACTCTTGAGGGGGGGAAAAGTGCAACTCATTCATGGAAGCTATTTTTTTATGTGTAAGATGTTCGTAATTCTTGTTAACATATGAAGCTAATTCCACAAATATTAATTTAATAATGTACAAAATTATCGTGTTCCCAACCGTGTAACTCTCGGACCAACTATCAATACATTTGTGTGGAGCTTATTTACATTCTATATCCATCCATTCATGATCTAATGTATTTCATTACGGTATATCCTAATCATATATGTAGTTCACATTCAGCTTGAAAATGATAACACTAAATTTTCAGCTATGAAAAAAGATCATTAATGTGTCAAATGATTATATAGGTCGATCTTCTACAATAAACTACGACTTAGTGACTCATTTACAGTAAAATAATAATGTAACTTGTGATTACCAGTGTTATCATTCTATTAAATTTTTTTAATTTTGATAGAAAATTGACACTCCGCATCAAATACTACACATCGAAACTGTATTGTTATATTGAGTTAACCGATTATCTAAAGGACTAACACATTAGTTAATCGGGTTTGAAAGTTCATGCGAGGTAAAGCATATACAATTTACAAAATATATTATTGCATTTAGTCATCTTAAAGTTATTATATTAAATTTATGAAGCTTTATAAGGAAAATAAAAAAATAATTTTATCATTATTCATTTAATAGTGTCATACATTTACCATCCTGATAAATGTATAAGCTTTCAATATAAGTATTAAAATCCTACATTTACCATCCTGATAAATGTATAAGCTTTCAATATAAGCTTTCAGATATTATGCTAGTTCCTATTAATCCATTACTATTTTCATCCATCAAAACCCTCCATCCAAACATGTCCACAATATAATAAAGTTACCAATTATAAAAAAACTAAATTATAAAAGTCATAATTGTTAAGTTTATATATTGATACACTTACATTTCAAGTTTTCCACTATATATTGTTAGATGTTACTTGCATTTATTTAAGCTCAAAGGTACTGGTTTCTACTTATTTGGTGCACTCATTTGTGTCAGGGTACTTTAGTTCCTTTGAGACTTGAGTCTTTAGAGTTGGGATTTTGGAATCTTTATAAGCTCCGAACATAGTCTAAAACACAATAAACGAACGGTGGAATAAAAGTAAGTTTTTAGTTGGTAAACATAAAAATAGTATCATATATGTGAATTTGGAAATACTTTTGGACCAATCTTTTATCATGTTATTTCACTTCACAACAAAGAATTGTAAATAAAGAAAATGTAAAGGTGGGAAGAGAAGGCCCATTCTTTATAAAGTTAATAAATCTACTCCCATGGAAGCTTTTGCCATCTACATGTGCTTTGAGGGACATTGTTTGGTTTTATTCATTTACGGTTTTTTGGGCTATCCTTATTGTCGTTGACACTTTGTTATCATTTTTTAATTAAAAAGAAAAATGTTCCGCACCTAACCGTAAGAGTTCTGTTAACAATAACCCTTAAAGATGTCTTAAATAAATTAGTTTATACATATATGTATAAAATTTTGTACTTCAACTTATATTACGAGGGTCAACTGATATTTAGGAGGCTCATTAAGTTTAGTTTTGTTTGATTACAAGTAACCGTGCATGTTAGAAGTGTTTCACGACACTGTAAGACTGTATTTATCGTTTTTCTGAGGTATGTTGGTGTTGTGTAAAAGTTGACATAATTTTGTTTGTGGGGGAGATGTAGGGACTAAATGAAATGGGGAATTAGTGATTTCAAACAGAGTCGAACACAAGATCATCTTTTGTATTTACACGCTTAAATTATAATTAATTTATTAGTATAAAATATAAGTTGTAATGAAGTATAATATGTATTAAAATGATTTAGTTTATGTAACTATGTAAGTATCTAAGATACACGTTTTAATTCACAAAAGAGTAATTTATGTCTTACAGTACTAACAATTTAAGTTGTATATTCATACAATGATATTTAATAACTTTATGGGTGTGTGTGTGTATCTATGCACATGAACTAAAATTCAATACGTAAAAAAAAGGCAAACAAATTTAAAAAAGAAAGAAAAAGATGTGACTATGGCACATGCCATTTTTTATGTATTTTTGTTGTATGGTTATATTCATAACTCAGGTAAGCTTTTCATGTGGGTCTTCCATGCCATTTTAAATTTTAAATTTTTGATGGCTAGTTTTTAGGTGTGCCCGTGCAATGGAAATTGAATAATACAAACAAATAAAATCTATATGTAAAAAATCTTAAGAAGGTCCTTAGCTTTTGGTGTTGAGTTCTTGGATTATTTTCTTGGAGCTCTCGGTTCATCTTTAGTATTCATTGCCTATTTTGAGCTTCTAATATAGGTCATTGTTTTTTTAAAAAATGTCCGTACGCTAAATGAATATTTATGTAACGATGATAGGTGTGTAGTAGCTTGGAAATATTTCGTTAGTGGAGATCGGAGAATGTAACTCAAGGATGGACAAATTATAAATATCAGATTTGGCTATGGTCCATTGGTCCCTATTGAAGTATTGATTAATTCAAATGGCTATATCACTTGGAGGTTTTTCGTATATGTATTCATTAAGCAAATATCAAAAGTAAAATAATTAATGACAGTTTAAATTTGTAGTTGGCGCAAAATATATTTTGTGCTGGAATTAGAGCCAAAACTTCTACGAATGAGTGACCAAATTCACATATAGACTATAGCATATGTTTTTTTATGCTATATAGTTTATAAACATTTCTGTTAATTATATTTAGTAGAATTTTTTTATTCTACATAGTTTATAAACATTTCTACTAATTATATTTAGTAGATTTTTTTATAATAATGAGTATAAGATTTATTCACATGATAAATTTTGGAGTAAAAAAAGTCAAGATAAAGTGGTCCAAGTTGAGTGGTTTAAAGTGAGTTTTCATGGAAGTTAGGGGAGGGGGCATGGTGAGCCCAAAAGGTGCGTGTTGTCGGCCTAATGGCCCTAATCATCCATGCCCATCTAACCATACCGAGCCAACTTTCCAAACCTACCCCCCATCCCACTCATCCACAAATTGTATGTTTCCTATTGGTCCCCTCTATATCTTTAGCTATATATCCTATGTTACATCAACTTTATTATTTATTTTTTATTTTTGGGGAAATAATTATTTATTTTGTTTGATAACCTTTTGTTATGCTTAGAATCGTATATATATAACAAGATAATTTTATTAGAGTGTGATTTTTAACATTACATATTTTAGAAAATGAGAATTTCATCACTTACGTCTGAAAGGGTTTTTATATTCCAATTCCAATTACTTTCCTACGAGGAAAAACACATTCGGATCTTTAAAAGATGAAAAGTAGAAAAATGAAGGTATTTTTTCTATAACTAACCGTACTCTTAATTTCTTTTATTTTTCCTCAATCATAAGAAAACAAGTAGTTAAAACAAAAATGTAGATACAACACACACTAGTTACTAGTTAGATTCCATGTTCGTGATCATGTGTTTCTTAAACTTTTGTGAGTGGGTGTTAAACGTTTGTTGATAAACGCTCCCATGACATTGACATTATCCTCTAATATCAATTAAAAGGCACTTATGAATAGTAGTTATTTTGTTTTTTGTGATTTATATTTATAGATAAATATTATAGATTGTAAAAAATTTCAAATTAAGTTAGTAGAGTAGGTGGTAGTCAATATCCAATTAAAACATATTTCATGGATGTGATGCAAGTTCAATTCTTAACTCATGCAGTCTATTTCTACATTTATTTTCTTTTTTTTTTTTTCTAAAAAATCATGTGAGCTTTAGTTTTTATATTTTGTTATGACCATCACACTATATATATATACATATATATATATATAACATAAGATATAATTGTTAATGAATATAACAATTGATAATATGAGATAATGTATTGTAAATTTTAAAAGTATTCTTTTTATTATAATGATAAAATATTTATCAATGATGTATATATTTGTCGTTGAACTCACATGCTAACGGTTGTGAGACCACTTTCATATCATCATGTTAAAGGTCATTTGAAATGTTTATTTCAAAAAAAATTTCAAAAATAAAGTGGACTTTATATGTTTAGAATTTTGTTATAGCTATCACACTAATTAATAGTTATTGGACATACTTTATATAATACACGATTTTAACGTGACATATAATTTGTTACAATTTTTATAGTTATTAAATTAATCTCTTAAGAACACAACACATAGTCATCATGAATATATATCTTAAGCGAAATATGAACTCACAACCTGATATCTGCAAGACAACCATTGATATGGTTAGGTTAAAGACCATTTATTTTTGATATATCGTCAAACATTAAGATCGATGTACACAGTATTTTATCCCATCGTGAAGCGTGGGCATGTAAAACCTTGTTTAGATCAATCATCATATATCTTTACACATAATTATCATTTCTTTTCAGAAGTTACAAGTTTATTTTTTTATTTGAGATTTCCTTTGTCGACAATTAATGTATATATTCATCGTAAAATGTTAATAAGGAATCGAGAAAAATAAAGTTGTTAAGTGTAATTATCGAACATTAAGATATATGGAAGGTTATCGAATTGAGAAAAATAAAGATGTTAAGTGTAATTATCAAACATTAAGATATATGGAAGGTTATCGAGACATCTATGATAAACATAATCTTTTGAAATCGATCGATCGATCGAATCACATCTACAAAGTTAATAATCGTACTAAAAGGAAATCTAAAGATGCCAGTTCTATCTTATCTTAATATTATACCTACTTGTACCAAGTAGTTTGTTTATGATATTTAAACAAGAGTTATTGTGTTTAAATTAATGTACCTTAATGCAAGTTGCACCTAAGTAAAACTAATATTTATGAAGTCTATCCATTGTAAGATAATAATTCTGTTAAATTCTAAATAAAAAGGAGGAAACTTATTAGAGTAAATAAAACTAATATATGTTCTATACTTAAATCACATATATGCCTAAGAGACTTTTATGATGTGATGTGATGTGATGTGATGAATGGACTAAAATACTTTAACAATGCATTTGATTAACGAAATATTACAACAGATATTAATTAAAAGAACTGGAATTTCAAAAAATGGAAATTCCTTTAAATTGATAAATTTATCTTTTTGAGTGAAGAAATCTAGTGAATCCTAGTTCAACTCATTTTCTTAACTTCATTTATCCGATGGTAAAAACACTAGTAGTACCTATTCAATTTCATCGAATAGTTACATGAACCAAACACTGTTTATTACCGCAACAACAACTAGGGGTGTTCACTATTTGGACAAACCGAATTATCCAATTGGACTATTTAGTTTAGATAATTTGATTTTTGAATCGGTTTGGTTCAAAACCGAATATTTATTTTGGTTTTTGGATTGATTTTGGTTACCACTGTAAAAACCGAATAGTCCGAATTAACCGAATTGTAATATACTTTGCTAATATTTTCAATATGTGTACAAATAATTGAGTTAATCACCCACTATTATATATATTGATACCATTTTTAACTTTATTAATCATTTATCAAAGAAGTCTCAACTATATTTTAATTTTGATTTGCAAATTATTAGACTTTTGTCAAGAACTTACGACACGTGCTAATTAGTTTTGTTTAATATTCAATTTTTTTGATTTTCTTTAATGTTTTTATTATCTAAATATGAAAGCATAAACCGAATAGTAAAAACCGAATAAACCGAATAATAATTCGGTTCGGTTTGATTTTTTACTTGTTCGGTTCGGTTTCAATTTTTCAAAATCGAAAATCGATTAGTTTTATCTATTAGGTTCAGTTTAAACCGAATTAACCGAATCAACATCCCAAACAACAACAACAATTCTCTGTATAATTGGTGGACGTATGATGAAGTAAGATGTAGACAATACATCATCATTTATCCAATGTTAAAAACTAAAAACACTACTAGTATTTATTAAAATTTTGTATATCGCAATTTAATAAAAGATAAAAAAAAACTTAAGTTTTGAACCAATCACCTTCATCTGTATAACTTTAAGTATTTAACGCAAACAAAAATCCGTACGTTCATAAAAAAATTGGCCAAACATATAAAGAATTCTTCTCGCACGTTTAACTTTCATACTTTGTAAATTATACATAAAAGCATTATTTTCGTATTATAAACTTGGAAAATCACAAAATCAATCTGAAGCCTTATTAAAAAAAATAATAAACAAATTATATAAAATAGTTCAGATGACCGCCAATCAAATGTGAGATCATATTTATCCATATTTGTATCTAAACGCCTCTCTAGATAGATTACATAATTATTATATGAAGTTTTATCAGTAAAACGTACATACCAAATGTTGCTAACGGAGGTTATATATCCCATTACTAATCCAGACTCGAAATTCATCATCTTTTACAAAAGTGTTATTTGTTTTCATAACCACCCATATAATCAATCGATCGATAATGGAGTTAATAGCACTAACCCTTGTTAAGCTAATACTCTTCTTGTCCACCCTTAACCACCTTCCACCGCAACCAACCGCCATTCCCGCCAAAACAACCACCTTCCCCAACAAAGCCCGACCCACAAAATCCGGCTATCTTCCCATCAACTCCACCACCGGTTCCGCCATTTTTTACGTCTTTTACGAAGCCAAGAACCCCAAAAGCATCTCTCTTTCACAAACCCCACTTCTCATCTGGCTTCAAGGTGGCCCAGGTTGCTCCTCCATGATCGGAAACTTCTTCGAAATTGGCCCGTATCGAGTAACATCTGCTGTAAGTCATAATGTTGAATACCTTACACTTAAAGGCAATGTGGGTTCTTGGAACAGAGTGTTCGGGCTTCTTTTTCTTGATAATCCGATTGGAACAGGTTTTAGTATCGCTTCTACACCGGATGAAATCCCAAGAAATCAAAAGGCTGTAGCCAAACACTTATCGGTAGCGATCAAGAAGTTTATTGCTTTGAATTCGTTATTTGAAACACGGCCAATATACATTACAGGGGAGAGTTATGCAGGAAAATATGTACCGTCAGTTGGGTATTATATCGTTAGAAGAAACGAGAATTTATCAATATCAAAACGGGTCAATCTCTTAGGATTAGCTATCGGAAATGGGTTTACTGACCCAGTTACACAAGTAGCAACCCATGCTCAATCTGCCTACTTTCTTGGACTAATTAACCAAAAACAAAAAACCCAATTGGAAAAACTTCAACTCGAAGTTGTTCGATTAACCAAAGATCACGAATGGAACCGAGCTACGAATTCAAGAAGCAAGTTGTTAAATTTGTTACAAAACATGACTGGGTTGGCTACATTGTTTGATTTCAGGAGACTAACACCTTACCAAACAAACATGGTAACTGAATTTCTATCAGATATCGAGATCAAGAAAATCTTGAAAGCAAACGAATCGATGATTTATCAAGAATGTAGTGGGGTTGTAGGATCAGCATTACATGATGATTTGATGAAAAGTGTCAGATACATGATCGAGTACTTGATGGAAAAAAGTAGTGTTAAGATTTTGTTATATTCCGGTCAATGTGATTTAAGAGTTGGTGTTGTGGGAATTGAAGCATGGGTGAAGAAAATGAAATGGGAAGGGATTAAAGATTATTTGGAGTCAAAGAGAGAGATATGGGTAGTCAACGGTCAACTTGCAGGGTATGTTCAAAAATGGGGGAATTTGGTAAATGTTGTAGTTTTGGGGGCTGGACATCTTGTGCCAGCTGATCAATCAGTGAATTCTCAAGCTATGATTGAAGACTGGGTTCTCGAAAAGGGTTTGTTTGTTAATGAAAAGGTTATCGAGACCTTGACTAATAAGTCTTTGGTCAGTCAAGCTTTAGTTCCGTTGTAATCGGTGTGATTTTGATGTATGTAGATTCTTGGTGATGAAAAGGCAAATAGATTCTTGGTAGCACTGTCTATGTTTTGTGATAAGTTTAGCTGTAAAGGGATATTATGATAACAAAAACAAAAGAAGAATAACAAGTAATTGTTGACTAGACATGATAATTCTTCGTATTCATCTACAAAATTGATGCATCAAATAACCACCAAAGAATGAAAGACAAAATGTAGTTTTTATTAAAAATAAATGGAAACCTATCTAATAAGGTTTAAATAGTCACATTCATGTACAAGGAGTAACAGCAATAACTATGGATTCCAAAGCTTATAATGTAATAATTTTTTGTTAGACACACCATCTTCACTCGACATGTTCACCATTTGGTTGACCTGCATTTGGCTGCTGCTTTTCCACCGTCGTTTAAGTGATGCCTGAACGTTCTTATAACCTCCTCGTATGTCGGTCTTTTGTAGTCCACCGCCTGTTGTTATTATACAGTATGTCAGATATACCCTCATCTTCAAGCAAGTTCATGCGAAAAAGTGAAGGAAAGAAAGTGTCAGAAGGTTAACCTGTTCGATGACTTCCTCAGGGTTAGCCCATTTCCACTCTGAAAATTCTGGATCAACTTCACCACTAGCCAAATTAATTTCGCTTTCGTCTTTCGTCAGTTTCATGAGGAACCTAGTGATTGTAAATGCAGATTCTTGTAAGGGATATTAAAGCCATTATCTGCTGATAAAACGAGACTCTAGTAACTCAGATTTTCAGTTTTGTTAGTCACCCAAAATGACAATTAGGACCAAGGGTCCGGAAGCAGTGAAGCAATTTCTAATGTTATTAGAGTATGTTAAGAAGAGAACGCACAAAAAGCAATAGGTGATTCTACTTTACCATTTCTGTGCTTGTCCATGCCATTCACCTCCTCCCCACAAACGATTCACTTTAGCTTTAACAGCGGGTGGGAAGTCATAAGTCAGCCACTTTGGTACCTACGTATGCAATATCACATCACTTATTAGGACCATGGGTGAAAATCAATAAGACTGCAGTTGGTAACATTACTAACAAATCAATACCATTGAACCAAAATGTCTCCTGATATCCTCTATATCATCTGTCATATGTTTTGGTACAATTATCATTAGCATCTTTTAGTGTGCCCATATGACTCATAATCCGCTCTAATGTGTTACCAAATCCATTTGCCCCACCCACATGCCATCTCTTGTATATTTATTTATAGGCCCTAGAGAGGGTTTCACTTCGAAGTGTTTGATTTTTCACACATCCTAAAGAGATTGCCTACATCTAAACTTGAACGTGGCTACGGGTAAATAAGAGAGAAGTGTGATGTATCAAGATTTTTCCATGCTTTAACATGTAACTGAGAGACGCTGAATATCTATTATATGATGATCTGATCCACTACAAAAAGGCTGTTAAAACATGTTCATAAAGAAAGATTGCTACACTTCTTCTCTTCCATTAGATAATATAAACTTCCAGTCGTCAAACGTGTTTTAAACTTCAAATTTGTTATAAAAAACTTGATGCAAAGCAAACCAGATTGAAAAATGTTGCTGGTGAAATTTTAAGAGTCTACATGGACTCTGCATTTGACGAACAATAGGTCTGAGGTATAAAGAAGTTAGCTTTATTTCTATGACATTAATGCAAGTCACATGAGGAATGATAGTTATTTGAAGCTAACCTCTGCAATTATTTCAGCAGAAACCACTCCAGTTTCCTCTCGAAGTTCCCTCACTGCAGCAGAGGTCGGCTCTTCTCCTTCTTCAATTCCCCCCTAGCAACAAAACTTATTAATTAAATAATAAACTATATCGAGAGATGGAATGTTAAAGCAAACTTAAGGAATACTTACAGATAAAGGTAATTAAGTAACTAGTAAGCCACATGATACTTTGAGTTGAGAAATCTTATGAATACCAATATATCAATTATATCAAAGAGATGCAAGAGCTTTTAACTCTTTATTACTAAACATTACATTTACTGAAAGTGATACGTGCCTCGATAAATTGGATGCCAAACTAACATGCAGCTGTATGTGTTCACATGTATGTGGCTACTGTAGTATGAAAATTAGAATGGGCATAAACAATATTAAAGCCTAGCCTATCAGTTGCAGCATTTGCTTTGGCCCAATTGGTAATTAATGAAGTTTCTAGACCTAATAGTTGTGGTTCAATACTTGATAATAAAGGCTGCGTGAATTTTCTTATTTATCCTTGGTTTTTAAAATAAATAAATAATAAATAATATACAAATGTAGCCTCACCTGAGGCATTTGCCATGCTCCTGGTACATTTAATCTGGAAGCCACGAACACCTGCAGACGATCAAAATCCGGTTAAAATGTTCTTAACTTGAATATATGAAATTAACTACATAAGAGAAAACTGTAAAATGCGAATCAAATAAAAGATGCAATTAGCATACTCTTCCACCATGCTCAAAGATAGTGCCACAGTCAGGAACTTTACATAATTTTTAGCCGTAAGATCTTTGTAATAAGAACGACATTACACAAAATTTAGCAAGCGAGACATTTGTCATAAATTCTTGATGACTGCATTCTGATTGTCAAGATCAGCCGCATAAGTTGCAAGATTTATGTTTGCTTAACATTCTATCACAAACTTCTACAGCAGTAATTACTTTCGTCGGATTATATTCCAAGGTCACCTAATCATGAAGTCAGTGTAATTCACTAAGAAATAAGCAGGTTTCTTCTAGCCCGTATCCAACTAATCTATATTTATTACTAATATAATTACAGAGCGAATCGAATAATTCAATCCATGTAAGCAGACAAAATTTGCCAGTAAATAACAATTATCTCCAGATCCAATATCAAAACCACAAAGGCATTCACATGCTCACAATAATATAATCAATATATAATATAAAAGGTTGAATGAATAAGTAAATTTGATTAAATGATAAAATAAAATAGTCAACTAAATTTAAATGCAAACTTCAATGAAAAGCCTCACGATACACCTTTTTTTAGAATATAAGTCTCAGCAAACAATTTTTAAATACAATTATAAAATGCCACAAGTTTCTTCTACCTCTAAGCTATACCTAAATTAAATCATCGTACATAAATAACCTCTGATTTAAAGGAAATACGTAAAAATCATGAATGAATTTATAATTTCAAAGCTAATAACATACGGATTGAGATTCAGTTAAAGTACAGACAAATCGGTATTCGTTAAAATACAATTTAATTTAAAAGTACTGATGAGCATCTACAGCACCATAAAATCAGCAACAGTAGGATAGTGCATAGGTTAATTGCATATGAGAATGAAAACTATATAATATATATACCAGATTATCGGAATTGATGAGACAAACGCCGACGTTAGGGCGGTAACCGGAGGGCAGATCGTCCATAGAGTTGAGTTAACGATGATTATAGAGAGAGAAATGGGGAAGAAAGTCAATGAAATGTCAGTATAGTAAAACAGCGTGTGAGTGTGTTTGTGTGTGTATATATATATACAAGGGGAAATAGATAGATACAGACAGGGGAAATAAGATGACGAAGGATGTGAGTGTGAGTGAGAAATAAAGAGATTTTGACATTTAGTGCCGCTTATCGTGCGCACCCTTTTTTTGATTAAATTTTAATGGATTTCAATTTAATTTTTTAAACTATAAAAATGTATGTGATCAAAGGACAATGAGGTGGTTGACTTTGTGTTTGATGTTCAGTCAAATATTGAAATTTAATACGGATATAAATGTGAGAGGTGGTTCAGTGTTTAACTCGAAGTTCAAACGGGTTTACAAAAATAGTTTAGAACCAATCAGAAAAAAGGAAAAGAAAAAAGAACCCGTCTATTTCGGCGTTTAGATTGGCACGTTGAGATTCGCCGATCCGGTATGGTGAACGCCGGAAACCGACGTTCAAGTTGACGAGCGGTGTCAATTTGTCCGTCCCACTCCCTTTGCTCATAACAAAACAAAACATTTATTATCATGTCAAAAGATAAGATTTAATACATACCTACAATAATATTTTTTTATCAATATGAAGTTAAGAGTGAATAATTATTATGAAGCATGAAAAATTGAACAATTAAATTGACACAGAGATAGTACATTTAGTAAAGAGGCGATCTCATGCTTTCTTATCATGTACTTTATCACGAGTACAACGTTGAGGATTTAGTAAGGTGGCGAAATGCTCTCAATCCACTTTAACATATACACGGGAACACCGTAAACTTTTGACCTAACGTTAAGACTCTTTCAACATCGGTTTCAATGCTGACGACGAGCAGTACTTCTCGATGTTGAAAATTGTTTAATGGCGTTTAACACTCACTTTTTCCCTCTCACACAAAATGCCTATGACCCATTATGTTACGATATAACTTGATAAGATGTTAACACTAAACGATAATGGGTACTATTATTAGTATGTTTTACATACAATGGATTTGATGGTTTTTAAAGTACTCATAATGCATAAAACTTAAATTATGTTGTCGAACGTGTAAGAGACTTTGAGATCTTATAGAAAATTAAAAATCTAGTTTTAATCATCTTTTAGTAACAAAAAACAATTGGAGACAAAAGTAGCTTTTGAAAGGGAATTATTGACTAAAATTTCCAACTATAAACTCGAACTCCAAATATATTCAATTATAAGCTCGAGTTTCAACTAATTTATTGATGTGCATAACCTTTTAGATGTGTTATTTTAACTAGTTAAAAGAAAAAGAATGGAGGTGCATGATAAGAGGAAAACAAGGTAGGAAACCGAGTGGTGGTTGAGGCGTACGATAGCATGATGCAAAGATGAGGTCAAATGCGTTTGGGGGAAAGTGGGAAGAAAACAAAAGCTAGTGGGGTTAAGAAATAGAGTTGACTTTCAGTGATTCAGTGGAAGTACCTGTTTTTATTATTAATTATATTCTAGTGATATACTATATATATGTGGTTGCAAACTTGCAATTCAACTACTTTAACCATCATTCATTCTCAAGTTAAATATTGGAAAAATACATGGTAGGAGGAAGGCAGATCTAAATGGAAAATCATAAATTTGATCATTTAATCAAACTCATTTAATAAAATAATTCATTTATTTTTATTTTTAACAAAGTAATTTACTTTTTTACGCTACAGTACACAAGCAGGACGCGAATATAATAAGACAATCCCACGAAACTGATTATTTCAAAAATTGGTGAGCCAAAATCATTTCAGGGTGGGCCTGACGCGACAAAGAAAAAAGAAAAAACAAAAAAATGCACGACAGAGAGAGAAAGATCAAAAAGAGGCGCGACACGAGCAAAATCAAAAAACAAAAGAAAAGAGGCGGGAGAGAAGAGAGAGAAAGAAAAACAAATTAACATATTATATTTTTCATATTTAATTAACGTAGTATTTCGTTTTCCTTTGATAACTTTTTACATACAATGTGTAAAATAATTCCGAATATATATTCATGATCAGTGCAATTCTATCTACATTTTGATTTAGATTTTATCGTCATATGTTATGTATTTAATGAAAGCATTTTTTGTCTCATTTCGACTAAAAAATGCTTTCGTTAAATATATAATATAGTAGATTTTGATACATTTGCATACGAGAACATTTTTGGAATATTTTGTTAGGCTTCTTTCGATTTTTATGTTTATACCATATTCTTAGTATTGATGAACTTTTTGTCATATATAAATGAAAAAATATATTTAAATTGGTCTCTTTTTTGTCGTGGCATCGGGCCACCCAATTTCGAGCTCCGGGCCTGAATAGATTGGAATGAATTTTAAAAATTAGTGGTTTAATCAAAATCTCAAAGAAATCATACAGTCAAAGTTGCTCGATCGAAGAAAGTGAAGAGGGAAAGAACGAAAAGGAAAAAGATGAGAACCATGAACCTTTTTGAGTTAGTTCTGATAATCAACCGTGAAAAGTTGGAACATGCACTCAATGAATGGAAAAAAGCATCATCGGTTCTAAAGTCATCTAAGACGTTAAAATTGCTTGGCAAAATGGGTTTGTAATTTGTTAAATTTAGCAAGTCGTGAGGTGTTGGTGTTGATTAGGATAAGTCTAGTGCGAGCTCAGGTGAATTGAAGGAATTTTTAGTTTAGTCTATATTAGGTGTTGGTTTTCTTACAAATATGTGTTAGGTTGAAGTTTAGGTATCCAGTTAGGCTGGCTTTTAGGAGGTTTCTTTTATGGTTTTGTATCTTGTAGCGTCTAGCTATTTTTTATTTTATATAATCACCGCCGTTAAAAAATTTTATTGAGATAATTAATATAGCGCAATATAGACTTTAATCATAGATAGGTCTAATTTTAAGAAAAAGTTGAAGATATTTAATCAACAAATATACCCTTTAACAAGCATATAACTAATCAACGATCGACTCGGCAATGTTGTGCTTGATGAAAGGCTATTTTCTTGCATTTTATATTTTAACATAGAAATGACAACTGGTCGGTTTAGATTTGTAATTCTAGGGAGGTTACTTGATGGGGTTGTTTTGATCTATCATTTCTTTCAATGTCATAGTTAGTGATCTTTGAATTTTAGTTGATTGTTTTCTTCATTTTGGAAATTAATACTTGTTTCTTCTCCTGTTTTGTGAGATTTATTGTTAAAAAAAAAAAAATCTTAGGCCATGTTGGGTTTACAGATTATTTGTAATGTTTGGCTTACAGATTTGTTTGGAATTTGAGAGAATTACAAAGTGAAGAATTCCCCCATTCTTAGACGGCTTACTATGGCACGTCGGTGGAGAGCGTTGGTTGAGAAGACGGAACCGACGCCATAGGCACGAGGAGTCGGTAGAATGCGTCACGAAACCGAAGGAAAATGGGAAAAACATGGGGGCCGCGTCGGTTTGCTTTTTGTGTCTAACGGCTAAATAAAAAAAATTAAATGGGCACGAGGAATCCGTTGGAGCGTGCAGTGGGGAGAAAAAAAAACAAACCATCACAATTTAAAACACTATATATACACACCTCATACTTCACAATTTTTAACCCATTCTATTTCATAATTTTTAACCACCAACATACCACACCTTTACATCAAATTACCAAACCCAAACCACCAACATTTTCACTTCACAAAATTTACACCCCTCCAAACACAACATTCATACAAAAATTATACCAAATTCTACATCACAAAAATGAGGCGCAATCAATCAACTGGAGAAGATATGTGGAACAATTTAGTAAACAATCCCATACCGAATCCGACCCATAATCCAACTTCACCAACGGCCACGTCTTCCGCTCAATCGAGCAACTCGTCACCAAGTCAAGCACCCGGGTTTTCACGATACGCAAATAACCCCACGTTATTTCAAGGTTACCACAATTACCAACACTATGGTCCATATCCTCCATACCAACAAACTCCACCATCATTCCAACAAACTCCACCACCATTTGGAGACCCACGATTTTTAACCCAACCATCATCGGCTTTCTCACCATTTCCACCAACTCCAATTAATTATCCACAATTCGGAAACATCAACACTCCACCCGAGCTCGAGCCCCAAGTCGTACCCGACTCCGAACCCGTGTCGAGCCCGAAGCCGAAAAAAAGAAAAGGAAAAGTAGAAGGAAAAAGGGTTCAAGTTAGATGGTCCGACGACGAGGCGCTCATATTAGCCGAACGGTGGATCCACCGTTCCGAAAAATCAAAGAAAGGGGTTTCACAAAGCTTCGAAGCTTTTTGGGATAAAGTTTTAAAAGATTATAATTCGGTGGCACCTCAAGAACGTACTTTGAGCCAACTCCAAGAAAAGTGGAACAAAATTCGTAGCGATTGCAAAATTTTCATTGCAATCCACAAACATCTTACCAATCCTCGTCAAAGCGGGGCAAGTGACGACGACATTGTTAGGGGGTGTCATGCGGCGTTTAAGGATCAACAAGGTCGAGCCTTCATATATGAAAAATGTTGGAATGTGCTACGATATTGTCCAAAGTTTATGGAAAATGATGGAGTCATGAGCCGACAACCAAGCCAACCCGAACTCGAACCAATTAATCTTGGTGATGATATGCCTACTTCCGAGCCACTTGCGACCAACATGGAACGGTTGTTCCAAGACGACATTATTCGTCGCCCACCCGGCCGAGCTAAAGCTAAAAAAAGTCAAAAAAGTTCGGGCTCGAGTGACGCCGCTACTTCTTCGCGTAGTTTGAAAGAAAAAGAACGTTTTGCCAACATAGAAGTCGCGGAAGCACAAAAAGCAACATTGGCCACGATTGACAAAAATTCGGTCAAAAAAACTATATTCAAATCGTGGAAAATGTTATACAAAAAAATACCCGGCTTAAAGGCAAGGAAAAAAGGATGCTCGCGGAGGTGCGAAAAAGCGTGGTCGATAATTATGAGAATGATTATAAGACGGTTTTTGGTCGTGAAGCGGGTTCAGGTTCGGTGCAAGTCAACGATTCGGACGAGGACGACACCGAAAATGAAGACGAAGCGGGTTCGGAGGATTCGGAGTAGACGACTAGTTTTTAGTTTTAATGAAAACGTAACGTTTTATTTTTAGGAATTGTAACGTTTTATTTTTAGGAATTGTAACGTTTTATTTTTAGGAATTGTAACGTTTTATTTTTTATTAATGTAATGTTTTTAGTTTTAATGAAAATGTAACGTTTTATTTTTAGGAATTGTAACGTTTTATTTTTTATTAATGTAACATTTTTAGTTTAAATGAATATGTTTTATTTAAGTTTGTGTTTAAATAGAAAAAGAAATTAGTGTGTGAGTCCCAAAAAAAGAGAAGTGATGTTAACTGATGTTCACTGTAGGCAGTGGAGTGGTTTTGAAAAAAGCTGATGTGGCGCTGATGTGGCTTCAACTGATGCGTCAGTTGATGTTCACGATAATGAGGGGTCTTATGCTTGATTTGTGTTAAAAAGTGAATGAAATTGAAATGTTTTCAATTCCATCAAAACATTTCATTCCTACATAAATTTAACATTCCTTTCCAATTTGTGAGTAAAGTTTAGTATTACGAAGGAATTGAACATTTTGACAAAAGAGCCCTTCAAATGCAATTGACGCTTTTTCTTCTCCATGCCCGTTCCTTGATTTGCCTTTATCATCCATTTGCTCAGACTTTCTTTCTCGTATAGTTACTAGATTTCACCCTCTTTTACGCAACATCAACCTCCATCACCGTCACCGTCTTTGTCTCTCAACAGTAATAGTCACTCGGCATTTACAATCGCACGTCGATCACCCTTGGATGGCAGTCACCGACGCACAAACAGCAGCGCCACACAACAATCGTCGTCAAACTTGTCTACCTATTTGATCGTGTAAAATATTGATTACCGTTTGTTAATTTATATACTTCGACGGTTTCTTTGTTTAGAAGGAAAGTTGTTATATATCTGATCAGGGGCAGAGACATGGACTGTACTAAACGGTGCTCGATCCTCACTTAATAGTTCAGATAACTACAATTATGTATTATCATTTTAGTAAATGATGAGTCACCTTATAAAGTATTTCATCATTTGATCTCTCTTAATTGTTCATTGATTAATAAATTTCATATATTCATACAAATACCATTGATATAATTTTGTTATCACTCTATTTAATTTTTCACATCATCATGTTATGGTGAAGTTGAGCCCCATTTAACCTTAAATTATATCTTCGCCACTGATTTTAATGGCTTCACATAGTTTGAAATATTATATTAATCTTGTAGTACTTAAGTTAACTTGTTTTTTAAAGTGTTTTCTATTATAAATGTGATATAAAAGTCTCGGTAAGTTTAGTTCTATTAAATAATATTAAGATGTAGGGGTGTGGATAAATCGATTTAGTTCTTTTTTTTTACTATAACTGAAAGTTCGGTTTTTGGATTTAAAACTATCATAACCATTTGGTTATTTCAGTTTCGATTTCTTCTCAATTTGTATGATTCGGTTTTTTAATTCATTCATTCAAGCTTGTTTGTCAAATAATATCACAAATATATGTGTATATACATATGTAAAGATTCTGTACTAGTTAGATACTTTAGACCTGCCACCCATTTATCAAATCACATCGAGTTGGGTTAGGTATTTTGTACCCGTCAACTTGACCATACTCGTAATGATTAGTTATACGAATCAAACAATATCAATGTCAAGGTAATAGTAATGAACACTTATTTTTTTGCTTAGCATTCGGTATCACTTTTCCATTTATATTTTCCAGTTTCTAACAAATGCACCCTAAGTATTTTATGTATAATTTATCTATATAATATAATATAATTAGTATATTTTATTTTAACATAATACTCCTTCTGTCCTAATTTTATAATCCTCAACCAAAAAAATACGTAATTTAAGAAAATATCACAATCTCTCTTACTTTTTAGTAAGATAATAGTTTACCATTTACTTTTTATCTACTTTTTTTGTTTTACATGTATAAATTAAGGGCATAAAAGAACTTTAATTATCTCATTATTCTTATCTATTTATGGAAGTGGACAACAAAATTGGAACATCCACAAAAGGAATACCGGGCAATAAAACGAGGATGGAGGGAGTACGTAAAAGAAATACCGGACAATACCTCAATGGAATTTATGCAAACGAGTGTCCAGCAGCGTCTATAACTATGCATTATTAAGTGAGGCCATATGGGTTTGAAAGCTAACACATAAATCTAAATTCCTTACTTGGTTTCATTAAAATTGATTAAGAATTGAGAGAGTTTATGACCTTTTAAAGTCGAACTATATATCAGACAGATTTCGTTTTAGGACAAAGATTAGAAAAGTAACATTTTTCACTTATTTCATATATGCTTTTTTACTTGAGGATTTAATAAATCTTATACACAAATTCATATAGGTGGTTTAATTTTCCAAACTCATGTGCAAATTAAACATATCATTGTGACCTTAAGGCGGCTTTTTGATTTAGGTCTCGGTTAGGTCACACCTTAATCATCAAGCTTGCCTATCTACTTTCGTTACCATCATTTGTGGAGGTGAATCTCATAGCCTCATTTTACTTGTTTTTGAACTACTTTGGGGTGAGAATAAATGCTCATACTTTTATGAACACAAGTACATGCAAAAAAATATGTATTGCACAAGTAACATATTAATCCACTAAGGCTTCTCAATCATGATTCGTTAGTTACGGACTTAAACGTGAATGTTGTGAATAGATCTATTAGGTTGACACTCCCGTCTGAGTTAGTAGCACTAACTTGACCGGTAGTCAAATAGATGCATAATCATTTGAGAACATTGAGTGTTTTGGATTAGACACATACTAGAGGCACCAACTATAACGTTAAGGTTTCAAATTCATGAGCTCAAGGCAGTAGTATTGCTTTATTTTGCATTCGTGCAACAACTATCAAAATCTTGTGGTTCATATTACCGATTACAATTGTTTAAACATATGAGCTCACCAATTATATGTTGACCTATTTTAGCATGTTATTTTCAGGTTCATAAGTCACGTTTAGCATGGGATGTTTTTGAAGCACATTAATAGATTCATTCATTTCGCGCCATCATTTTCAAGGAGATTTCTCTACATTACTATTTTGACTATTGCTTATGTATACAAATATCTTTAACTTAATAGTAAACCCTTGGGTTGAATATTGGGTGAAATCCCTATGTTTAAAACAATGTATTTTCGGAATGTATTTAAGAAAGACTTATATAGAGGTCGTTCGATGTAATTTTTGTTGTGATTATGTGATAGTCAAGCTCCATCGTTATTTCACCACGATGGGGTGCGACACATTGCTTTTGGAGCTTATTACTAAGATGTACGTGGTTTAACCGGAGTATCCTATGACGCCAATTATTAGACCACCTTTGTGAAGGTCTAAGACATAGTTAAAATCAAAACCCTATTTATACAACGTAACTAAACATGCATAACTTGGATCATGATGTATTAGATGTGTGGTCGGAGATGAGGTTAATGTGAAGATAGAGTTGAGATCGTTGTCGGCAGCTCACGGAACTCATTCGGAAGCCACGCCATGATGTAATCATGAGTTAACTTCAGGAAAATGCACCTACCAACTAAAATTGAACTTTGTATTAATTAGATATTAGCAAATCCTTCTCAGTTTTGACCGGTTGGAACACTATTGATGAACTGAACCGGCTAACGTAGACCCGCAAATTGAATTCCAGTGAACTAAATCGACTAACCATACCCACACCCGCAACTCGAAACACGTTTTCTCAAAACCCTAAAACTGATCAAGGGTAAAGGCTATGGTACAGTAAAATATGTTTGATGCACCCTATATAACACCTTAAATGCATACTTAATACTTGAAATTTTTAATTGTACACTTAGAAAACATCTCTTTAGAATGTGTGACAGATATTTAAAATTCTCAAAAGAATGAAACATTATTAGTTATTTCTTTTTCTATATAACATGATGATGATCATACTTAGTATTGATCTCAACTAAAAATAGTCTTACGTATGTAACAAAAAAAAGGATTAATGAAAACATGAAACACATAGGCAGTTCACAACACCAAAGTATATCCCAATCACAACAAAGGCAGTTTTTGAAGTAGAAAAAAACATGGTCTATGCGTATACACAAAACCTTTACTAAAAAACAATCAAGATTCCCTCTTTCTTCCCCTCTATCTCGCTTCTTTAATTTCAATTTTAGTCTTTCCGATAACAACAACAAATATCAAATAAAACCCAATTTGTTGCTCTTCTTCAATTCTGAATTCATAATCATGATGGATGCTGATGTAGTGCACCGAGTTCTACATGAAGGTGGCCGTGATTACTATCAACAAACCCCATCTACTTCCTCATCAACTCCGTCAATTCTTCAATCTCTTCCCCTTCATGCGGTACGTTGAAATTGGGTTTTACTGCTTTGGGGTTTTATTTTGCATGCCAACTGTTTGATGAAATTACCCAGTAAAAAAATAGCCTTTTTATGTTTGGATCCTAACTCAACAACATTATTGCTCGGACTAATGTGAATTTGTAGTCTAGTGACGGTTTTGCGAATTAATTTCTTCATATTTCTGATAAAGATAGAAACTTCAAATTGATTTGGGCTTAATTCTTCTTTTACACATTGTCATTGATGTGAACTTTAGTAATTGTTGTGGGAGGATAATAATACTTGCATTGTGATGTATCATGTATGTAATCAATGAATTCACATCATTTGTTAATTTGAGTTGTTTTATTGTTTATAATGATGATCAGACTATAGGCTGAGTCTTCACTTATAAGTGTACTTCTTATGTGGTATAGATAGTTGACATTCATTACTCTTTGTTTATATTCAATGTA
Source organism: Pseudognaphalium luteoalbum (assembly GCA_963422505.1). Taxonomy (NCBI): domain Eukaryota; kingdom Viridiplantae; phylum Streptophyta; class Magnoliopsida; order Asterales; family Asteraceae; genus Pseudognaphalium; species Pseudognaphalium luteoalbum. The sequence continues at coordinate 22,728,005 of OY730195.1, read as the reverse complement.
CATTTTTATCAAGTGTGTGCGGTTGATGGGGTCTTTCCAAAGGTTATATAAATGCAGGTTCTTCCATTTGCAAAAATGCAAATTGATATAACGTTTTGTAGTGAGTAATTTGTTATTTGGACGTTTGTAGTCGTTTGATCGTGGATATTACTTGTTGGTGAAATCAATTCAAGAGCTTCGGTCAAAAAAGGAAGGTATTGTAGCGGTTGGAATTGGTGGTCCTAGTGGCTCTGGCAAATCTAGGTAATTGTGATACAGGTTAATAGGCTATATACCAATACTTGCAACGTACTCACTTGTTGTTTCACAGTAATATTCATTACGACTGTATTTAAGATTTTCATTGAATGATGTCTATACAGCTTAGCGGAGAAGGTGGCCTCAGTGATTGGTTGTAGTGTCATATCAATGGAAAACTATCGCACTGGAGCTGATGAGGGGAATGATTTGAGCTCAATAGATTTTGATCTTCTTGTTCAGAATCTTCAGGTATGGAAGTTTTTCTTTGAAACTGGAAAGATCTTCAAGAATATTACTAGAAGATATTATGTACCTTTACTGAAAACTCCTTATGTTAACTCAGGATTTGTTGAAGGGCAAAGATATATCAACACCAGTGTTTGATTTCCAACTAAAAAGACGTGTTGGAACTAAAGAAATCAAGAGTACGTCATTTGGAGTGGTGAGTACACACATGATTCCGATTTTACATTTTATATAAATCTAGTTTATTCTAAATTGATCTGATATGTTTGGCATCATTTCAGGTGATAGTTGATGGTACATATGCCCTTCATGCAAGATTACGCTCGCTGCTAGATATTCGTGTTGCAGTGGTAATTACATTTGATATCATTATTATCGTCAGAACTTCCAATTATTGAATAAACCACTAACTACAACATCAAAGTATGAATTTCTTAGTATGGTTTGATGTTATTATTTTTGAATCAGGTTGGCGGCGTTCATTTTAGTCTACTCTCTAAAGTGCAATACGACATTGGAGAATCTTGCTCATTGGACAATCTGATTGATAGCATATTTCCATTGTTTAGAAAACATATTGAGCCGGATCTTCACCATGCACAGGTTGGACATTCAAGAATCCAACTTTATTATATCCTGTTTTATCTGATATAATATACTTTGTTTGCAGATCAGAATTAACAACAGTTTTGGCGCATCATTTAGAGATTCAATCTACAAACTCAAATGTAAAAGCGAGGTCTGCTTTCTTTTGTAACATTCAAAGTGTTCATTTTATTGGTTGACGTTTCTGATAAGTCAAATTACTGTATCAGTCAGAAAGTGAACAATTTGTCTACTCATTTTCAGAGAAGGAAGCCCAGATTGATAAGTGAGTTCCTCAACTTTATATACATCTTACTTGTGCTAGCTTATCACTCTGATTGTGTTATTATAACTATTTCAGTTTCATTGAGATGTATTTAAGGCCTCCATCTGCAAGTGAAGAAGCACATGTTAACGACTGGATTAAAGTTCGCCAGAGTGGCATTAGATACTATCTTTCACTCGGTGACCAAAGAATTGTTGACAAACATTTCATTATTCGGCCAAAAGCTGAGTTTGAGGTGCATAAACACAAACATCTTATCATCATCATCATTATTATTAACAGTATTATTTGTACATCTCTTTTTTTGTTTTCCACCCATTCTTCTTTTAAAACTGTATCAGGTTGGAAGAATGACACTAGGTGGTTTACTGGCTTTGGGGTACAACGTTGTTGTCAGTTATAAACGAGCATCTAAATCGATCATTAATGGAAGTCTTTCAATATCGCTCGAGACTATAGATACTCTTGCTGAAACATATATAGTTCTAAGAGGCAGAGATCGAAAGGTATGTTATTAATTCTTATGCTTTGGCTTTCTTAAGGATAACATCCATGTAAACTGCTGATATGCGTGATATATTATATATTGTTCGCATAGATGGTTGAAGCAGAGGCATCAAGGTTGGGAATTACAGCTCCGTGGATCACTAAATCGTATCTTGAAATGATTCTTGACAGCCAAGGTAACATTATCAAAAAAGTACTTGATGTAATATCTTGCATTACTAATATATTCTGAATTATTTATTATATACTTATCTATTTATGTTACTTGCAGGTGTTCCACGCCTTAATACGCCACCTCCTTTGCCCACCATGTCATCAGGCATACGTAGAGAACCACCGATTGTTGCTCCAAAGCCGCTTCGTATTCGACCTGACCTTGTGAACCGAGATGACGATCAACCATGGACTCGATCACCCACCAAGTCTAAAATGGACCCAGTATTAGCCCCATGGCGATTCATCTCATCTGATGGTTCAGTTGTGGATGTGTCGTCAATTGGTATGTATCTTTTACAAAACGTCATCACTAAATGATTTTTCATATAATACAGTGAGATGTCATAGCTCCTCTCATCATGCATATACAGATCCTTCTTCTTTCAGGGATACACTGCAGCTTGCACCAATGCCTGATTCTTTTGATCTTGACAGGGGTCTGCTTCTTGCTGTTCAAGCAATACAGGTAAGCACTACGAGTAAAATGGAGGGATTGTGTAATGGATCATAACCGGTTGTTTCTAATATGACTACGAAGGGTATATTGTTTCAATGATAATAATAATAACTCTTAATAATAGGATTTAGGAGGTTTTATGCAGTAATATACACTTATGGGAACTTTTGACCCTTTTGACCTATTTCCTTTTAAGCTAATTTATTTTATTTATTCCGTTATAGATAAATAATCCAATTCGGCCCACTGATAATTACGTATGTCGAAAGTACCACGTAATTGAGATTGGGGGATGAAAATATTTTCTGAAAGTTATGATAATAGTAATTGTTTTTTATATTTTCTTGCTGACATTGAATGCTTCTACTCTCTCAGGCTTTGTTGGAGCACAAGGGACTGCCAGTTATAGTTGGAATCGGTATCTCCCCGTCTCCGCCATTTGTGTGTGTGAAAGCCTATAAAACATGAAAGTTTAACCATGTGGTATTCTTGTAGGAGGTCCAAGTGGGTCAGGAAAGACTAGTTTGGCTCACAAAATGGCAAATATCGTTGGTTGTGAAGTCATTTCTCTCGAAAGCTATTATAAATCTGAGCAAGTAAAGGACTTCAAGTATGATGATTTTAGATCCCTTGATCTAGCTTTACTCACAAAGGTACTGATAGTTTGACTCTTTTTGTTATGCATAAGAATCTTGTACTAAACAAAATAAATGGAATGGTTCCTCTACTGGCATTCTTAATTTAGAATATCGGCGATATAAGAAGAGGACGGAAAGCAAAAGTACCTGTATTCGATTTGGAGAGTGGTGCTCGTTGTGGCTTCAAAGAACTTGAAGTGTCTGAGGATTGTGGAGTGGTATATCTCTATTTAGCTCTGACGTATACTAATAATAATAGTTTTATTTTATTCTTATTATTATGATTATAATTATCATTCACTTATTACATTTTTTCGTATGTTAATATAACAACACTGATGATACAATCAGGTAATAATAGAAGGTGTCTACGCTTTACATCCTGATATCAGAAAGTCACTGGACCTCTGGGTTGCTGTTGTAAGATTAACTCTTGACTCTGTTGCTAAAGCTTAAATATTGGCAAAATGGTTGGGTTTGGTAATGGGTTAAAAGTGGGTTGGGTTGACCATTGACCCATAACTCTATTTGCCCAGTATATATAGTGTATATATATATGTGTGTGTGTGTGTTAGATTTTAAATGTGTCAAATATGATAACAAAAATTATTATTATTTGTAATAAATCTAATATTTGGAATAAATTAATTGAAGAGGTTTCATGCGTCAAGACTAGTACAATTTGGGTGACTTTTACCTGTTTGATCCATTTGACCCAATCTTAGCTGTTATATGTTTTCCTGTATGCCCTGAAACCGAGACAACCAGACCCATTCATAAATATATGGGTCAAATTTGCTAAGCTATATAATAAATCGAGCACGGATTTATACAAAACCTTTAGATTTAAATAAAACCTTAATTGTAAAAATGGCAGGTTGGTGGTGTCCATTCGCATCTCATTTCTCGAGTTCAAAGAGACAAAAGTAAAGCTGGGTGCTTTATGTCTCAAAACGAGATCATGACAACTGTGTTCCCTATGTTCCAGCTACACATTGAACCACACCTTGTCCATGCACATGTTAGTCATTAAAGTCTATTCTTTCTGAATACTTGTTAACTTGTACTTGGTACTTCTTACATATACTTATGATGATCGGCCGGTCATCTTTTATCTTGCAGCTGAAAATACGTAATGATTTTGATCCTGTGCTTTCCCCTGAGAGTTCATTGTTTGTGCTAAAAAGCAACAAGGAAGTAAGCTCGCTATAGTATCCTAATCTAATAATGTAACTATTGAAATGATTTTCCCATAATATGCTTGTTTTTATACAGGTGGCATATCAAGATATCCTAAAATTGCTTGATCCTGCAAAGATATGCAGTTCAGCTCAGAATTTTATCGATATATATTTTAGGCTTTCCGGAATTTTAGCTAATGGACAGCTAACAGAGAGCGACTGTATGAGAGTGAGAATATGTGAAGGGAGGTTCGCATTGCTGATAAGGGAGGTCTGTGGTAACAAGTTCAAATTAATTCCTTTTTTGTCGTTTCTAATTTCATTTTCCATTCGTATAATATTATTTCTTATAATGATGTGTTTTCTTTTATTAGCCTATAAAAGAAGGGGATTTCGTAATTCAACCCAAGGTGGACTTCGACATCAGCATTAGTACCGTATCTGGTCTTCTTAATCTTGGGTACATCTCATATTTGTTGTTTTCATAGTTCATGTAATTTCTTGTGGGAATATATATATTTCGTAAAAATCTGTAGATTTTTAGATTTTCTTGAAAATATGTGATTATTCAGATATCATGCCGTGGCTTACATTGAAGCATCTGCGTATATCTACCAAGATGGAAAGGTAAATTACATTAATTTAAATGCATATTATTATATTGGGATTCTAAATTAAGCATTTAACATTTCCATATCATAAGGAATCTATGATCTAAATGGATCTTTTTGCATTAATTTAAGTTGTTTCATAAAAGAACTTGAGAAGGTAAATCAATTTAGTTCTTATGCCGAGAAGCCACATCTGCAAATTTAATCAATAGAAGCTTACTTGGGCCATTGGCCACACATTTACGGAGTGATAGAAGTTCGTTCATATCAAGTTCCAAGAGCCATTTGATTCATTTTTATTTCATAAGAATGGTAATTTATTAGAAGTTTGGCTATGTTGTAGCTTCTTATAGAGGTGGATCATTTACACAATGTACCGGGACCCTATATTCAAATCAAGGGGGCAAATAAAGAAGTTGCGTTAGCTGCTGGTTCGAAACTTGAGTTGGATGGTTCATACACTACAAAGGTTTCGTCTTTGCTATTATACTTCATATTATTACCTTAAGTAATCAATTACCCATGTTTTTAATTTTGTTTTATGTCTTTTTCATTAAATTTTTAGAGTTACCTTGACATAGTGCTGGAAAACTTACCAGCATCAGATAGAAGTTCAAGTGGGATCTACGCGCAACAAGCTGCACGGTTGCAAGAACTTGTTGACAACATCCAATCTCAGGTTCTGCTTCTCGCCGAAATTATATACTCAGTATAATATATGATAAATGATTGATTTAGGTGCACATAATTTGTTTTCTTCTTCTTCTTTTCTTTTAAAATCTATCTCTAAATAATGTGGTTATATCTTGTTGATACTCTGATGTAATTTGGCAAAACAGGGTAGCAGTTCGTCTTCAGAGTCATCACCAAGTAGGGAGGTTGTTTCACCCGTGGAAGGTGTGATTGAAGATATGCAGTCCAGAATCAAGAGACTCGAGCGATGGCAGGCAATTAACACAGTAAGTAATTCGCACCACTTTTAATTCTCTTCATTCGTATAACTTTAGGGGTTGTTTGATAAAGAGAAATGGAGGGGAAAAGGAAATGAGTTTATTTCACGTGTTTGGTAGGCAGAGAATTGATGGGGGGCGGAGAAAAGGTATATCTTGGGAAATCTGGTGCTTTATATTTTCATTTCTATCCGATTGATGGAGAATTTCGTTTGCTTCAATAGAATTTCTCCGCTTTTTTTTTTTCAGAAACGGCCCAATTTCAAAACAAGGGGTGTATAAAAGGATAGATCATGTGCCTGTCACATTCTCCCGTTCTCCCCTAAATAATACAAACCCTAGCTGCAACATTCATCCATAAAATTTGGGCCATTTTCAATATAGTTGCTCACCTGCTACTCTTCCTCCTCAAAAAAAATTTCTTTGGTCACTACTCCTCGATTCATTTCCTCAATTCTTTTCACTATTCAATTTGGGTGGTGCTCATATGTCAGGCTAAACTACGGCTCCTCCGTTCAAATATATGAGTCCATTTTTATGTAACTTTCCATTATATCATAATCAAATTAATTCAATATGGTATCATTTTGTTTGTTTTTTCACAAGCTCACTTATCCACATTAATGTAATTATGACCTTGGTTTTTTAAAATTAATTAATTTTAAAATGTAGTTGTGTCGTTAATTTTATGTAGCATCTTCCAGTTACTACGAACTCAATTAAAGATATCTTAGTTTTTTATTATAAAAAGTGTAAAAATGTATTAAAAAAAAGTTAACAGATGATTTTTTGTAACTAAAATATAGTGTCATTTCTCTGCTTTATTTACCAAACGTGTGAAGTGAATTTGTTGCTCATTTCTTAGGGTAATTCTCTTACGTCACCAAACAACGGAAATAAAAAATTTCTTAGTCAGTTTCATTTTTCTCAATTTCATTTCATTTCTTTGATTCATTTCAATTTTCTAAATTTCTCCCTACCAAACGGGCCCTTATTATTTTATGGGTATTATCTGAGACGAGACCTGATTTGTTTGTCTGCTTTTGTGACCATTTGTTTGCAGGTGTTATGGACATTTCTGATGTCTGCTTTTGTTGGATATTCACTTTATCAGAGGAAACACCAGTAAATACAAGTTTTACAGATTTTCTGACGATTTAAAGTTTTGGCATTGGGTCTTCTTGAACATAAGCAGTTTAGGAATATTTCTGTCCACATGGAATGATATATGAATTTAGCCCCAAGAAACATCAATCGACTAACCACATAGCAGTATCCTTATTCTAACAATGCTCGAATCCAAAGGTAACGTCATAACAACTTTTATCTTCTCTATTGCAAGTTGTATATTTCCTTGCATTTGGTCATTTCTTGCGGAAAACAGCATATTTCTTGTCTGTGCTGTATAGAACAAACTTACAGAACAGTAATATCATTAAATTGATAATCATCGCACCTTGTTGGGCTGCAATGGATCCATTACGCGCTCTTTCTCTATTTCCCCCCCCGTATTTTCTTCAATTTTCGCCTTAAAATTGGTCATGCTAAACTGTTTGAAGTAGTTCGGGTGGTCTGATAAAGTGGTGTCTTCTAGTCGTTTAAATAAACTGTACAGTAATATACATGACATATATGCTGACAATCGTGATTTTGTTATTTTCTATAACGTATACATCGAGTGATAAGTGCTAGTAGTTACTTAACATGAAAACAATTGAAAGCGTTAATGGTCAAACATTACATGGGTGCAACAAAAATATATTTCCATGGGTGTCCCATTCCCTTTTAGGAACCTAAAACAATATCCGGTTCCTAATAAAACCTAAAAAACCCTACAACCAAAAAACAAGCATCTACGTCTTGTGATTAGATTGCAATACCTACATCTTTTCCTTTCTTCCCCATCATGCTAAGTTGATAACTTCAACACACCATGTTTATTCCTCAAACATGACCTGATGACACACTCTTCATCGACGAAAATAGTGATGAAACTGCTTCTCCTACCGTCAAGAAAAGGGTATTTTGTTTCAAAATATCGTTTGCATCCGATTTTTGTAATTTCTCCATCACTTCTCCGACTGGGTTTACCAATATAAGCTGCAACCAATTTTAAAATAACAATGTCAAAACTTGTTTCTTTCTTTTGGTTGATTAATGTGACCGGTGAAAGTTTTGTATGGTGTAACAATGTACGGTTTATACAAGAATATTGACTAGTCACAAATAAATATAATCAAAATGCCGAGTAGAACTTGCCTCAACACCCCTCTTTTCCAATACTCTTTTAAGTTCTTGGACAAATGTCACTCCATTTGTATCAATGGCACTTACAGCTGAAAATCACACAAGAGACCACAACCATTATGTCAACGCAGTTTAACTTGTTCGACCAATGTGATTCGTTAGAAGTATAACACTCGTCTCATTTGCATATATACATGAGTCTGAGTTGACACTTCCAACTTTTATAGTTATGTCCATAAGTATATCTAGATTTCGAAGTACCTGCAAGATCTAGAATCACAAATCTTAAACCAGAATGCATTTTGGTGTCTTCTTCTTCCTCATAATCTTGTATCCACCTCAAAATCCTTCAAGAGATAAAAAAGAAAAAATGAAATATACATTCTACTTGGCAAGTATAAGAATGTTTGACTTTTCAAACCATTGATTCTTGTATATCATATTGTTTTTGGCATTTATGCAGCAAAACAGAATGTATTACTATGAAATGTCACATTACTCTAAAATGTAGATTTATAGTAAAATCTCAACCATAGTATTTAAAAATAAAATAAAAACGGACTGATGAATTACCTGTCATTGAGATAATTGGAGTTGGCAAAATTGATTGGAGATTGGATACTTAAGATCAGGAAACCTGGGATTGAAACAGCATCCTTGTACTGATGTTTGTTCCTAAATATGTCAGTACCAGGTATGTTACCCAACACCACTGTTTTAGGTCTTGTCATCTGCAACACCATCTTGAAGATCGAAATCCCAACCTAGAAAGTAATAATCATATTCATAAGTTTATACTTTATTCTTCTTACAAAATTTCTAGATAATTAACAGTTGTAGCATAAATAACACTTACAGCCAGTGCAAGTCCTTCTTGGACAGATATAAATATGACACCAAAGAAAGCGCATAACATAACCACGAAATCAAATTTATCGACTTTCCATATTTGGTATGCGGCAGGGATGTCAATAAGGCCAATGACTGCTGTGATAATGATTGCACCCAACACAAGATTGGGTGTGTACCGAAACAGGGGCATCAAGAAAAGCAGTGTCACCATAACTGTTACGGCCATGATTATGTTGGAGACTGCTGTTTTAGCTCCAGCATTGTGATTCACAGCAGACCGCGAAAATGCACCTGAGGTGATTGGGTGGGTGATTATAGTGCAAGTAAACAAGATCTAGCTGTAAAATATGTGAAACTGCAAAATGGCTAACACGTCATCTATAAGTGGCGAAATGGGCGGGTCATGTTGGTTAACAAACCAAAATTAGTTTTGTGAAATGGTGAAAACTAAGTACATGCTAAAAGGGGTGGATTACGTTAGTCTGACTAGTCAAATTACTTTTTTTGGTCTTTTTTATATGTATCACGAGTGTACATAAAACGACCGTTGACCCGTTTCTTTTTAGCCTAATGGTTGTTATATAAGCTCTTTGTGAAGTATAAACTATATGCAGCGTATGTCACGTTGACGCATTGTCATATATATATAAGTTGAAGCCTGAACAAGTCCTTTACCTGTAGTGACATAGCATGAAGTAGTTGAGCCAACAACATTCATAACTCCAATTGCTATCATTTCTTTGTTACCATCAACTTGGTAATTCTTCAAGGCAGCAAATGTTCTTCCTACAGCAATCCCTTCCTGTTTTGTGAAAAAGACAAAAGTACCCTTTAGTACAATGTGCTGTAATGAGTTGTATGCTGCGCAGTGGAAGTAATACTTACAGTCAGGGAAATGATGCCAGTGATGAGGCCTGTTTTCAAGACTAAACCCAAATGACTTCCATGAAAATGCAACATGTTCCATGATGGTGGATTTAATCCTTGTTCTAATTTTCCAATCTATTTAACATATAAATTAATTATCGTTAGACTTTGATTACAATCTATTAAGTTTAAGTAAATTATACATGATAAAAATTATAATTATTATTGACTAATAAATCTTACCACTAAAATGCCATGTTTTTGAGCTTTGAAAACAAAAACAAAAAGTGTGGAGACTATGACTGAAAGTAGAGGTGCTCCTGCTGATACCCAAAACAGCCTTGGTTTCTTTATACTCTGCATTTAAATTAAAAAGCCATATGACTATAATAATCGGATAATAATGATAATACTAATAATAATAAATAAAAAGTAAATAGTTTCATAATATAGATATTTGACGTGTAAATCGTGCTTCACAATTGTTAGTGTCACATCCTTTAGCATCATCATATAGATAAACTTATTAAGGGAATTAATTGGTGAACGCATGTAAAAAGAACATAAAATAAAGGCATAAATAAAAAATTATTGAATAAAGGAGAAAAACAAAGGAATTTGTGTTTATTAGATACGGAGTATAATAATACACTAAACATAATGGTGATATTATTATTATATATTTGTTATTACTTTTTTATTTATTTTTGATATGTAAATGTCTTTTAGCTAGGGGTGAGCATGGATCGGTTTGAGTCGGTTATGACCCTTAACTGAACCCAAAACCGAAATTTCAGTTATGGAAATTTCTTAACCGTTCGGTTTCAGTTAAATCGGTTATGGTTAATCGGTTTTTGAATAGATTTTGGGTCGGTTAACCGTTCACCATTGGTTAACCGCTTGAAAAAGAAAAATTATGAAGTAATGGAATCATCGAGCTCCTAGTTGTGGTGGTGTTGTCGATATCTTGCGAAGAACATCACTATTTCTAAAGGTTGTATTTACGGGTAGAAGAGAAAGTGACTTTAAATGTAACCTAAAAATGGAATAGACTACATAATTAACTAGTGGGCTTAAAGTTTGAGAGTTACCTAACGAGTCATTATGCTACTTAGTATTAAATTGTATGCATCTATCAATTTAATCCAATGAATGTAAGTAGCAGTAGATTGGTGTTAAATGGGTAGTTTTTACTACTGTGGACGTGAGATGTATTGATGCGGGTAAAGGTTTTTCGGATGCATCTATATGCTTGTTTAATTTCTGAAGGCCAGGAAAATCACGGAGTTAGTTTTGGTTGGAAAGCTATATTCGGCTCTGTCACAATCTGATAGTTTTGTGCCTTAGTAGAAATGTAAATAGTATTGTGCTGTCATGCAGGGTAGTTTTTATGTTTGTATAGATAGATTTATTTAGATAGATTTCCCCTGCTTGAATCTTTGTATATTTTGATTGGTATTCAATAAACTTTTGCCTTTTTTAAAAATTTTTTAGCTCAACATATCTATTTACATTACATAATTATTTGTATAATGAAAATATAAGTAAAAAAACTAAGAGTGAGTCGGTTCGGTTAAATAGGGTCGGTTAATGGGTCTTAACTGTAACCATAACCGATTTAATCGGTTAATGGAATTATAATAACCAAACCATCAGTTAAGTTTTGGGTCGGTTAAATTGGGTCAGTTAAATCGGTTAATTCGATTGTGGGTCGGTTAATCAGTTTCTATGCTCACCCCTACTTTTAGGAGAGAGGTACCTAATTTTCGTACCGCCCTTCCTCGTGACATGTTTTTTGGACCCTCGTGACATGTTGTTCCCTTTGGTTTTATTGTGGCTATATTTGACCTACTATTTTATTTTAAAAAGTTTCATTTTATGGAACAGACAAAATATCATTTAACTTCTATGATCTGTATTATGTACATAATTTACACTAACATATTACTCGTATTAAAATCATATGTTTAATCTGAGAATTACATACTTTATGTACATATACTGTTTGTATATATATATTCGATTCGATGTGATCATGTACTGTTATATTGAGTAATAAAAATTGACTTTTCAAAAAAAAAAAAAACTATTTGTGTTTGTATGTATATTCTGTACTTACAACATGTCTTGCCACAAGCAGGAATACAAGAAAACAAAATCCCATCAAGATTGTTTGCCATGACCACTGCAATCAAAACAATTTATTATTAAATAAATACGAGTAATAAAATCAACTAAAATATCTGAATCTGAATCCGAATATATAATATGGAGAAGCATTTTCTATAAGTTGTTCTTACCAAAGAAACGTGTATAGAGTATTATGATGTTAACACGTATCATTATTAATCACATTTGAGATCTTGATGGAGCAAATAAACAAAATGCATCGTTTTGAAAAAATATGATGCATCATTGATCTAGACGGTGTATGATGATACGTGTCAGGGTAAAAAAACTCGCTATATTTTTCTTTTTAAATATAATTTTCTCATGAACCACGGCCGATATGGTGTTTGTGTATATATGTTTAGCTCTTATTTTGGGTTTTTATTTATTTATTTACAAGGCAATTTTTTGCCGATTGAATAACTTTATACAAAAATGATGAAATAAATTAGGGTGTCAATAAATTACCTCATTAGTATTGTGGAAAACAGAGGACATAACAGGGACCAGACCCATTTCTTTAGTGAAATGGGTTATACCAAGTAGAGCTTTTAATTGTTGAAGTGATACTATAATTGCTGCTCCAGCCATGAAACCAATAAGTGTTGCCTTTGACAAGAAGTCAATTATGAACCCAAGCCTATAAAAACAATCCACATCAATTAGCTATACATTATGCATTAAAACTTGTACATTACTTCATGATCAATAAAAATGACTTGGTCACCTTTTGGGCATGACCTATAGAATGTTTTAAACATACTTTTGTCGACATCGGGACTTTCGTTTGACCCATTGAAATTAAATCAACAACAACGATTTAATTCAATTATTGTTGACCGTAGAGTAAACTGTACGGATTATCATTTTATAATGAGTTTATTGTTTCGTTATGTATAAAGTTTTACACTTTTTACTATTGTATGAATCGAACTTTGAAAACTTATGTTGTATGTATTGAACTTATAAATATGGTCTATTGTATGTAATATTTCTTTTTTGGGTAAGACCCAAATAGGAAAATTTTCTTAGTACACACAACAGATCATACTTGAAAGTTCACTATATATAATAGAACAAATGAAAGTATGTCGCATACAATAAAAAAATTATAAAGTTTAATATATAACGAATAAATAAACCCTTTTTAATTTAAACGGTTTGGGCGAGAAAAGTTGACCTTAAAAATCCAAGAGAGGCTTGAAAGAGACCAGCAAAGAAGGTAGAAGTGAAAGCCAATTGAAGAAACAAAATAGGGTCTTGTGTTGGTGAAACTTCTTGTCTTAACATTGAACCCATTAATAGTGATGCAATTGACACTGGTCCAACTGCTAGATCTCTTGAGCTTCCTAGTACAGCATATACTAGTGGTGGTACAAAACTTGAATCTGCATCAATCAACAACAATAACAACAAAAAATGTATGAACATAGATAATCATTTAAAAATGTTTTAAAACATGTAATTTTAATGCGTTTTGCGCGCTTTTTGTGGCTTAACCACTTAAAACATGCATTTTTTATGCTTGTCATTTCTTATCTAGCTAGTTCTAAAAAGAGTGATGAATTTGTGAAAAGTTAGTTCATGAATATGTTATTTCTTCACTATGCTTTGAATGATTGGATGGTCTTTGACCCCAAGTGTCTTGGTGTGCAAAGATTCTTTTTGCACTTATTTTTTGTTCACAATAGCAAGTATATATTCTAAAAAGTATAGTGTCTTTTGGACAAATTATTTTAAAATTCGAAAAAGTCGATCAATTCTAATTGTGTCAATAAATTGTTCTCTTAAAGTTAGTTAGTTTCAATCATTCTAATATAAATTATGGTAATTAAACTTACATAGGCCAACAATAGGAGGGAGATTGGCAAGCTTCGCATAGCTTATACCCTGAAAAACCATGAAACCAAACCAAAATTCATGTCAATTATCACGAAACATACGTACTATACATAATCACATGAAAAGGGACAAAAAAGATAAAAGATTTACCTGTGGAATGGCTAAACTAGCAATTGTGAGACCAGAAACAACATCGGATTTGAGTAAATTAAGGTTGTAATGAGGACCCCATTGAAGTATAGGAAAAATGTACTGAAAACCAAGTAGCCATTTTTGCTTAGTGGGTTGTCCTTTGAATTGTCTAAGAGGATCATCAGGAAAGAAAGTTTCTTTGAGCCTGTTCATTAACTTTTGTAAACTGCTTCTTTTTGGTGGTGTTTCAACTTTATGAATCTCCATGGCTATTTCTACACATGGGTTATGATGATCAAGAGACCCCATATCTTCTTGATCAAACTTCCCCTCCATTCTTATATAGAAGATGGAATCTTTTCAATAACAAGATTAATTCAAGATAACTAATTGAAGGATTGTATAAGAGCTGAGGATGAAGTAGAAGGTGGAATCAACATGAAGGGGGTGTATGAACTTATATAAAGAATCATGGGCTGGTGTTGTTTATGTCATCTTATGAGACATGCATCCCCACACATCCATCAACTTTCCAGATGGAAAAGAGAGATTGATTTTTAATTTTTAATTTTTTAGGGTGGGTAATGAAATAGTGAATGGATGAGGGCAAGGGAACTTTTTGGGATTCTGGGTAACTTTAAAAGGACATAAAACAAAAGGTTTTTGGTTGGTTTAATGAGTGGATCAATAATTGTGTAAAGGTCTTGTTGAAGAATGTTAAAAGAGCTAGTGTATGGAAAACAAGATTGGTTTAAGATGGGTTCTTGATTATATATTGCTACTAGCTAGCTAGCTTATCTATGGATGATGGTGCACTTCTCTAAGCTGGTTATGACTTCAATGGTGGACAGTTGAACAAGGATTAAATGCATTTCTGAAGTATGCACAAATGCTGGAATTTAAGAAGCTAGCTTTGTCTCCCTCTAACATGGTCGGTACATGACGGTTCATGATAACGTATGTATATATAGTACATTCTATCGAATAATCGTATATTCGTTTTTATGTGATTATACGTTACTAGTTCAGGCGGTGAGACTCTAGTATAAAGAACGTATATATAGTTTTGTTCATTAAAACTTCACTCAACTCGAAACTGATTTAGCGAGAATTATTTCTATAGAGATCTTGTTGATTTAGTAGATATACTAAAGTCGGTCAGATTGGTTAAAGATTGTGTTTTTAGTATTATTTTCCTTATTTTCAAGGATAATCTTTGTGATACTTTATGTGTTAGGCAATTATAAAAAGAAATATCAAATCTATATATATCAAAAGAGTTAAGGGGTAAAAGTGTAAAATACACAGAATTCCATATAATTTATTCCGATCGTACATAATTTATGGTATTGTTCCACGTGTCACAGTACATCGTTATAAGTTAACAAATCAACAAAATAAATATAATGGAATGGAAACACAAATACCTAAATACAAACTATAAATATCAGACCTTAACTAATTAATTATATTTCTATACACTTTTAACCCTTTGTCATTTTGACCCTCACTATGCGTCGCATCCGACCCATGAGCAGAAAAACCTAATGTTATTTGGCAAAAAGGAAAAGGGATTTTATGGGCAAGCTAAGGTATACTTTTTGAACATATAGGGTGGATATTTGGGTAGTGTCACAAATGGGAAGTAGGCCATGGTTGGTCAGATTTTCTCTTTGACCATGGTAAGTATTATTTTTCTTAGTAATAATTGTTTATTTTATCTACTTTATGACTAATGTACCAGAAAAGTTAATGAATAGAAGCATAATTTAAATACTTCTGTTTTTCTATATTAATTGTGCTCATATAATACATTTAAGTTGAGATCAATGTAAAATGCTTTAACTTGTTAAAAGTGTATGAACAACACATATTTTACCATTATAAATTATCACTTGTATGTTGAGTTGTTGACAGGGTTGAAACATTCACGGATTTTTCTGACATGATCCAACATGAACAAGTAGAATTTAATAATGTGGTGCTTATCAATCGAAGAAACACACAATTTAAAAAATCCGAATTTGGATAAATCCTTAAAAGGCGTTCAAAAATGGAGATTCTTGAATAAACTCTCTTTGTCAATAACTCATCATCAACATCCGACTAAAAATTATATATAAGAATCCTAACTTAGATGATAGATAATTTGTAAGAGAAAAAAAAAACATTTTTGAAAACATAAAAATATACTCCCTCCGTCCCAAATATGTTGTTCTGTTTTAACATTTTAAGTCTTTCTTTTTGAACCTTCAATATTTTTGTTTGTGTTATATAATATTTGATGCAAAATATATGAATATATTGGGTTTTGAATGTATTTTCATTGGTATAATTTGCATCAAATATTATATAATACAAATAAAAAATATTCAAGGTCAAAGTTGTCAAAGAAAGACTTCAAAATTCAAAAGAGAACAATAGAACTAGGACGGAGGAAGTATCTCTTAACAAATTAAAATAAACTAAATACTAATTATATACAAAAAGATAAAGTATGAAAATTATAAATTTATCATTTTGACCTTTTTGAATCTTCTTAAATCAACACATTTGACTTCACATGTTAATCGAAGAACCCAGGGGCGGTATCAGATTTTTTTTCCAATGGCGGCAAAATTTAATAGTCAGATCGAGTAACCAATTAAATTTTCTCACCTTAACCAAAACGATGTTAGTCTGAACCAAAATGAATTTAGTCGAACATTTATTTCCTTGGGGAAATTCATATTTGACATGTTAATTAATTAATTTCCTGATATGAAATTACTCTAATGAAAAAAATAATTATACAGGTAGAAAAAATGTAAAGAAAAATAGCAAAAAAAGAACAAAAAGACATGAATTTAGTCGAACATTTGTTTCTTTGGGGAAATTCATATTTGAAATGTTAATTAATTAATTTTCTGATATGAAATTACTCTAATGCAAAAAAATAATTATACAGGTAGAGAAAATGTAAAGAAAAATAGCAAAAAAAAAAACAAAAAAACATGCTATATTTAAGAATCAAACCTTTAACCTCCATGTTAGCAAGCAAGGGACTTCGCCACCAGGCTAATACTGAACAATTATAAGTGTCTTTGATTGTTACTTATTTATTTTGAAGGGAGCAAAATACAGATTTCTATAGCAACTTCGAAAATTTTTCTTAACTCGTAATATCTTCATGGGGCAGCTGCTCACACTGCTCCCAGTGTAAAACCGTCCTGAAAGAATCCTCGACCGTACCAAAAAAGTCGAATGAAATGTCTTGTATTTACCGAAATAAGTAACATAGAAGTGCAATATATTGTTTTGTCTTGTTCCAAATTTTTTTTTAAAAAAAAAAAAAAAAACTTTTTATACTATTTGGGTGGAGTTAAATACTTTTTTTTTATTAGACGATAAGAATGTTGGAAATGGGTGGAGTTAAAATATAGTATATATATATCTTGTAAAATGAAAGATTCTAGCGCTTAAATAATATAAAAAATTATTCTAATGGATTAAGCAAAACTATCAGATATTTTCCCGTATCATGTTGCGGACTTTTTAAAAGTTAAAATTCTTCTACAAGGAGCAGAAATTTTATTAGAAAAATCATTACATTTTGAAAAACATGACTATATGATTAGTGTTCACTAGTCAAATATGCTTTGCTTTTGGAACCCTAATTTCTCTAATAATAATAATAATAAATAATAGTAATAATAATCATAATTAATAATAATCATTATAATAAAAATAAAATAATAATAATAATAATAATAATAATAATAATAATAATAATAATAATAATAATAATAGTTGTAAGAATAGTACAGATAATTTAGTAACATTTTTTTAACAAGAAGAAAAAATTTCTAGGTAGATACCTAATAATATATCTAGTATCTTACTAATTATAAAGCATCAACATTACGTCTTAACAACTTAAATGTAACTAAAAATACTAATTTATCTCTACGGGAATGAGAAGGTCGGAGTTAAGCAGACGCTATCAGGAAAGCCTAAGACCCTTCGGGCTATTCACACTAATAAAAGGTAATTACAATTGAATATGAAAGCTTTTTTCATCAAATATTAAGAAGTTGAATTTGTATATTATGTAGTTTTGATTGATTCGTTTCAAATTTTGATATTCAGATTACTATCAAAGGATGACATGTTATATAATGAAAATAGTATCTTACGTGATAAAAATAGATGAATTAGTTGTTTCCGCCATATTGACGGGCAACATGCTAGTATATTTGCATATTTGTACAGAAATAGAATCTTCAATTTATAAAAATTTCCTTTTTCCCAACTACATTTTTATATATTTACATTTAGAAAGAAAAAAAAAAGTGGTATGTGACATTTGGTGGATTCATTGCCTTCCTTTTTCATAGAAGTTGCCTGAATCTATATAACTTTTTAGGAAGGTATCACATTCTTGTGGTGCCTTGTTTTTAAGCGTAATTGGAGAGGTCTCCTAATATTATCCCTTTATATCATTTGATGGCTAATTTATTAATTAGAGGTAATCAATGGGGTATCCAATTTACACTTTTAGGTAGTATATAAATATAAATAAACACTACTATATTCCTTGAGATCAACTATGAGGGGTATTTATACTTATAATTCATACAAAAATAATGGCTAGTGAGTTAAGATACCCAATCAAGCTTATCCACTATATTTAAAATAAAATATACAATACTCGAGTGTCTTTGTCCCATATTAATAGTCCACATTTCTTTGTTTGAACATCTCAAATTAACTTTTCATTTCAAAAGTAAG
This sequence comes from Pseudognaphalium luteoalbum, assembly GCA_963422505.1. NCBI lineage: Eukaryota > Viridiplantae > Streptophyta > Magnoliopsida > Asterales > Asteraceae > Pseudognaphalium > Pseudognaphalium luteoalbum. The sequence goes on along the minus strand of OY730195.1, from coordinate 22,709,209 downwards.
ATGGTACAACCTATATTACATTATTACTCATACTTTACATGTATGTTATAGAAAATGGATAATAAAAAGTAAAAGAAAATTGACAGTCAAATAAGAGTATTTGTTTCGTGGATATCGATGTTAATCCACATAATAAAGATACTTGTTAGCAAAATCACACACCATGTCATGTACGATTTGTTCTTCAAAGTACCATTGTGCAAAAAGTAGACAAATATTTGAATCGAATATAAAAAACATCCTTTTGTGTTCTCAATTTAGCAAGATAAAAAGCTGTTAATATGATTGAAAATATTATATACAAGCGTGGACGGCAGGATTCGAACCTGCGCGGGCAAAGCCCACATGATTTCTAGTCATGCCCGATAACCACTCCGGCACGTCCACCTTTTTGATCGACTTTATTACACTTTCATATATGATTCGTAAGCAAACTTATTAATCAGAATAAAAAATAAATAGTTATAACAGGCTGAAATTTTATGAGTATTTCGTGATATAGACAAAAAGGAGCTAGTGTGCTATGGTGTGTGTGAATTCTTTTACATAATTATAAAACTTTACAGTATTCGTATATGCTTACATAGCTGCTAGAAGATCATAAAAACTAATTAATTACTCCGTAAATAAGTAAGATGCATGTAAATAACTTATAAAGGAGTCATAAGTTATTATTAAAAAAATGGTTGATGAGGGTCTCTTTCGTTTAAGACACGTAACAAATTTCTTTCTCTAAAGTTGGCAAAAGCAAATAAGTTATCATTATTATATCATATCAAGTTTTATACTAGTAAAGGAGTTATATAGCTTTTAAATAAATAGATTTTAATTTGATGATAATTAATTAACGGTAACAACGAACATGATATGTTTACTAGCCAACCCAACTCGATCAACTTTATTGGTAATATGCACAAATCAAGATCCACTCAAATATTTACACAATGTACGTCGTTATCAAACATTAACAATTTTATATCAAATCAAATCGCAATTAACAAACATAAACCCAACTCCGGCCTTTTGTCACCACATTTACCTTTAACCTTCCAATTAATTCTACTTTCATTTAGATATTTACGTACATTTAAGCCTTTACTTATGACTGAGGTTGAACTAATAATTGCTAAATTTATGGGTCGAAGTGCGCCCAAACATAAAACTATAATTAAAAATCAATTATGTATATCAAACTTATATAAAAATTCAATATATTTATGTGTGTGTTTATATATACTTTCGATTATTGTTATTTGAATGTAATTTGGAAGACGTATTATCAGTATAAACTATGACGTGGCCTCCATACCAATGTCCGCGTAAACAAATTAGATACAAGTATTAATAATCTGAAGTTGAATATACTAGAAAAGATTTTAGTTATAGCTTATCAAACTTTCATGACACTTAACCCTGAATTTATTTAGAGAATAAGTTATGAAAACATAAAACCTACTTACACTTATTTTTAAAATGTATAGTGATAAATTCACCATTCTCTCATAAATTTACAAAACCTACGCATTGCTCGTGTGTACCGTTGAAACTCTTGACCATTATTTTGGTACATTTAATATAAGTAATAGTGGAATAATCACCGTTTATTAAAATCTTGAATAAATGGTTTTAAGGAGGAAGAAATGATCAGAAGATGATAAATTAAGTTTCAGGATTCATGAAAAGAACACGCGGGTCAACATGCCATTGAAGTTCGTTAATCTTTTTAATCTCCTTTAAAAATGATATTTTTAGTACGTATTAAATTCATGGAGAAGACAAGTACACGTGTCATCCAAGTTTCGTTTGAAACTTGTCTGACTTTTGACATTCAGATAGGAGTGCACCAAATTGAAGCTTTGCGTGCTTGTTTTGTTTTCTGATTTGGAGGGACTCATTTATGGTGTCTTTTAGAGCAAGTCTTGTCGAGAAATTATTTCCATTCTATACAATATACATGCATTTCTAGTACTCCATAATTTTTGCACGAAATAACATTTGTAGTATAATTTTTTATTATAGCTGAAAATCATAAATTCTTTTGTCTACTTTTTCACTTTAATTTTTTTGAGTTATACACTTATTTATTAGTATTCATATTAATTTTCACTTTTCTATATCTAATTCATATATATATATATATATATATATATATATATATATATATATATATATATATATATATATATATATATATATATCCCCTCAATATACACAATATTTGATTTTCCAATACTCAATTTTAAGTATCTATTGTATACTCGATAAATAGTTTAATACTAATTAGTTTTATATATTTAACTTATATTATTGAATATAGGGGGCAAGGGGAATATAGTAAGAAAGAAAGAGAAAAATGATAGAAGTCTTACAGGAATTCGATCCAGCCCCGGTTTGAGGAAGAGAAAGACTTCTTTCTTCAGCATCAAAAAATATCCTTTTCTCGCTAGTCGAGCTTTCGATCAAATGCAGCGAGAAGCCGCCTTGCAGGGTGAACGGAAGCACTAGAACAAACAAGGGCCCCTGCTCTTCACACCCCTCTAGTCCCGATAGCCTTAGGGATAGAGTTTCGGTACTTCAGGCCGGCAGATTCCTACACGTTATGCACTCGTTCGCCACTTAGCGCTAGCGAGTTAGCGCAACAACTTAGTGTCTTGTTTTCTTTGCTGCTTCTTTTTTTTTCCTTACAAAAGATTTCATGTGTTAAATTGAATGTTGATCTTATAGATTTAGATACCTATTTAATAATAGGATATGTAATAAATATTTGAGGGGTATGAAAGTAATTTCTCATATTATACTATTTAATGTATAGATTGAGGCATCTTGGAGATTTTTCATATCTACTTTACTCATTTTAATCCAAAAATATGTAAAACTTTAAAAAGGGGTTAAGATTAAGATAGCTTACATGATAGTTTTGTTAGTTTGACAAATTTTTTATCATCTTTCAAAAATCAGGGATTCCAATTTCATTTATTTTGTAATTTGAATACAAACTTTCTTAGATAGATAGATTAACTTCATCATCATTTTTTTTAGGTTTTATTAGTTTTAATCACACAACTTGGTTATAATTTTGTATGGGATTGGTAAGAGGTAAGTATTATAATTTCTATACGACTTCTCAAATTTATCTAACGTCTCATTTATGTATTTGTATATATTTGATCGTTATAAAATAATTTTTTTGTACATGTGAATGCACATTAGTTGTTCAATAAAGTGTCTAAATAATTATATTAATTAATCACTAACGTTTATATTTACTAAAATTATGAACATACGCATTAATCACCAAATAATTACAATTATAACTAAAAAGTTACAATGATGAAATAATTATTTTGAGCTAGAAAATGTCACTTTACAACATACATATCTTATAACATTTCCAATATATTGATAATTAGATCAAAACCCGTGAAATCGCGGGCTACATAATTAAAACTTTACACCACAAGTAATCATAATATGAAGTAGTAGACATTGAATATTCAATCGAAGAAACGTAAAATTTGGTGGAATTCACCTATTAATGGTAAGTTATTATATTTTGACATACAAGGATATTGATTCTGCACACTTTGTTGAGTCTAATATCAACAAATTCATTGAGTTTAATATTATATACGAGACATGCGAGGATGTTATTGTTAAAAACGTCAAAACAATTTAGTATCATTTCTCTGTATCTTAATTATAGACATAGCGATAAAGTTAAAATACTTGTACAGTAGGCATTGAGTATTTGTTTGGAATTGATGTATCATGTATAGTGTTGCATGTACACCATGTTCGAGCTTAGCCAGACATTCTTATCTCTTAGAAGTGCATACAAAAACTAAAGGTTATGTTTAGAACGTAGTAAAAGTGGTACTGCTAAAAGCAAACTATGAATCAATTTTTTTTTTCATTTAACCATTAACCAACAGTTACATCTCAAAATTTAAACTGCAACAAATGATTTTAGTGGTATGAATTTTTAAGTCGTGACTAATTTTTCATATATTCATAGTGGTCCCGTGGTTATAGTTTGAGACAGGATGTAAATTAAATTTATTCATTGGAGGTACAAAAGATAATTAGGAAGGGAGAGACTGTTCTTATTTCATTTTTAAAGGGTCAAAAACTTATAAAAATAATTAATATAGATAAAAAAAATTAATAGTTTTTATAGGTACCTGTATCCATCCCCTCATACTTATTCAACATTATATTTTTTTTAACGTTATAAAAATGATTATATAAAGTGGAGTGATTAGTACACCACCTTTTTTAGCCGTATACCACAAATTATATAAAGTATATATACCATAAAATCGAATATGATCATTAAAACATATCATATACCATTTTAGATTATGATCGGTATATATATATATATATATATATATATATATATATATATATATATATTTAATATATATGGCATATAACCTATATACATGTTTTTTTGTTGTTGTTTACTCTATAATATAAATTTTGTAAGTTGCCTCTATATGTAGTTTTATTTATTCATTATTATTACACATTATTATTTAGATAAAACTTCATAAACCATACTTGTGGTTTACACACATGTTCACAGATCATACCCGAACTTTTTTTCTTCCTCATGTTTTCGATAAAATAAGTTTCAAATTTGCTCGTAAATGGTACCTCCGTCTAACTCCGGATATATTTGTCGTTAACTTTTACCAATTCTGTCTATTTTCAATACAATAAGTTTCAAAATTGCTCGTAAATGATACCCAAAAGTTTCAAAATTGCTCGTAAATGATACCTCCGTGCAAATCACGTGGTAAAACTTAACGACAAAAATAGTTCGGATATGATCTGTGAAAATGTGTGTAAACTACATATATGGTTTATGGAATTTTCTCTATTATTTATTACTTATCATTTTCATAAAATAAAGAATTAAACGAATCATTCATGTTAGTTCCAAATTACGAATCATTCAATAAATAAAGAAAATGTGTGTAAACTACATATATGGTTTATGGAAATCATTCATGTCGTTTGCATAAAATATCACCCTGAAATCATCATGTTAGTTCCAAATTACACGGATCGTTTATTGGCTTGCTACCAATGTTTTTAAAACCGAAAACCAAATTGAACCGAAGGGGGTCCGGTTCCGGTCGAACCGTCCCAAAACGGGCCCACATCGCCATTTAATAGAAAAATTAAAATTCCGGTCCAACCGGTCCGGTTCCCGGTTGGACCGCCCGTTCGGTTATTTGACTGGTCAAACCTTGATCAAAATAGTTTTCACCTGACCGGAAGGCCTCCGGTTCCCAGTTCGAGTTATCCGATTTTCAAAACATTGCTTGCTAGCAGGGCGGAGGTAGGGGGCATGGGCGCAGCTGCCCCTCTAAGAATTTTCAAATCATGTAAAAAAGAAATTTTTTAAGGATATTTACGATATTTTTATAAGTTTTGCTCTCAAAAAATATGAACAAATAATAAAAAAAAAAAATTTGCTCCCTACTTTTAAATCCTAACTCCGCCCCTTTGCTAGCGAGTCCTAATTGAATCCGTTAAGTTATGACACATTATAACACCCCTCTTTCAGTACAATAATATTCTATTATTTTAATCGGAAGCGCATATTATAAAATACAGTTCATTACTATATATTAAATAATGTAAACAATATACGTATTCAAATCACACCAAATTAAAACTGTTTAACAAATACTTAAAACGGGGTATTATATTTTACAAAACAAGGTTTATACAAAACCATATCAGAGTCGCAAGTCGTCAAACTTTCCCTGCCGAAGCATTCACTTCCTGACTACCCACATAGTAAACTAAATCTGCAGGAAGTAATATGAGGGATTAGCACAAAGCTAAGTGAATAGATTTATCACACACGATTCAACTTAGCTTAACCATGAGTTTACACCAATTAACCGTAAACACACATATTTCAATGAGGATCGGTGGCTCTTGGGATATCATAATACCCGGGAATTCCCAAAGAACACTTAACATCAATCTGTATGGCCAATACAGAATAGACCGATAACTATTGATTATTAAACTCATACACAGGTCTCAAACACAACAAATGAATCAAAACCTGTGTAATTCACATAATAACCAAAAGTCCAACTACACGTTGACCTCAATAATCTGATACACATATATTCACATATCACGTAGATTCATAATCAATAATCAAGACTAAACAGTCTAACACATATCTACGTTTACTTGTTGCAACCAAATAGTTACAACTAAATCAAATTGTGAGTTCTAAATCCACTCACCGATACCTCTGACGTCTCCACACTCAGGATTCCTATATCACTGAGTCTTAGGTTGATCTGAAACAGAAAATCAAATATAAGTTAGAAATTCGTTCCATAATCATCATCAGAGCATATTTATCAAATCAGGTAATCCCTGAAGTCTAGTCAAACAAAAGTTCATTCAAAATGAAATTAGAAAAATCCCGAAATGACGTTTAGAAACTGAAAAATGCCATTTTCGGGCCCTAGATGACCGCGAATGGCCAAAAACTGCCTAGACTCTTAGAATAGAGCCGGGATCATTAGGTCGTTTCCAAGTGACCATGCGAATTTCAATCCAATCCGAGTTAGTGAAATTGTCACCTGTCCGTTACCCCGAAAAGACTTACGCATTTTCAAAATTTGCGTAATAAAAATCTTTAAAAATTCTCGGTTCGCAGTGATCTGGTTCGCAGGTCAACTCGGTTCGCAGAAACTCGGTTCGCAGAAACTCGACTCGCACCGAAATAACTCATTTCGCACAACCATCTCGGCTCGCAGAACTCGATTCGCACCGCAAAACTACTCAGTTCGCAACGCGAGTCAACTCGCTTCGCACAGTGAAAACTCAACTCGCATCGCAGCGACTCAGTTCGCAAGATTTCGGTTCGCTTCGCAGAACTCAACTCGCTTCGCACAAGAACTCGGTTCGCAGGACGAACTGGGTTCTGCGAGTTTCGCTGTTCTTACGAGTTTTTCGAATTAAAACTCACCAAAACTTCAGGGAACTCAATTCTATGGTTTCTAATACATCTACTAACATCATATACCACCTAATAACACCAAATAGCAACATAACAAGCTTTAATTTGGTTTAATCACTCAAAACCCCCAATTTATAAAACTCAAAATTGAACTCACTTTTGAGAATGGAACTGAAGGTGATATGGTGAAGATGATGATGTTGCTGTTTTGAAATCGAAATCACTGATCAATTTTGTTATCAACTTTGTTTTGGTTTCATGATTTTGAGAGGTTTCCAAAGTGAAAAAGGAAATGAAATTTTAAGAACATATATGGTATTAAGGTCGGCTCAACCACCGACTTTGATACTAAATTTCTTTATTTTTTATACCCGTCCTAAATCTATTGTCTGGAATCTAAAATTATTTGCGAGAATATTAATTTATTTTACTGTCAACTAGAATAATTTAAAACAACTAATAGTTTACTATCCACAATAAGTCCTAAGACTTAATTACGTAAATTTCACAATATAATAATAATATCAAGTAATTCTTAAAATAATTAAATAATTAATTAAATAGGGGAATTACCAGATTATTGGAGAGGATGTTACAAACATGACACATACGAGGGTATATTTGTCATTTTATTCTTCCCCAATGTATTAAGAATTAGAAATATGAATTAAAAATTTATAAATTAACTAACTAAAATAACTGATCTACAATCATATGTCCTAACTTAACGATTTTTACTAACAAACGCTTGCTAAAAGGACCATTAACATGCATAATTACAAATTACAATAACGATCGGTATAATTTTTATAGTTAAAGATGGTCGATGGTATTTTATACAAATCACGTGCGCGATTGTTTAATATACCTTATTATTAAAATATTATTATTCATTTTTCTTCTGTCGATTAAGCTATTGATATAATCTTCAAAACAATTTTTTGTCCAAATGATCACTGTCTACGTAAACATCACATGCCACTTGGCACAATACGAAGAACCACATAACCAAAGTATTTTTTATTTTTATTTCTTTTAAGTTTGACTTTAAAAAATACGTACTATACTTAGACCAGACAATTTTATTTAGAAGAGTTAAAGACGAAAATAGGTAAATAATTTTATATTTTTTACCGAGTTGAGGTACAAACCCAATTGATTACTCTTGTAGGTAACAAATTTTCATATTTTATGTCGATTTAGGGCACCAATTCTTTATGACCGGTCTAAGTTAGAGGTGCCTGATGAAAACTTACACGCGGCGACTTATTGATGAAGTACATGGCATTTTAAAAATTGAAAAATTAGCTAAAAAATTAAAATGACCGGTTACTCCGGTGACACCAGGGTATATTTCCCAACTCGGATATTTTTTGAAAGTTCGTTACCTATCAGAATATAAATTTGGTTCATACCCTAAATCGTTAAAAAAAGTTCATTAGCGGTCTGCGTCATTAACCCAAGTTAAAATTCCTAATGATAGTTTCTGGCACAAACTATGATTCATATCTCACGTATTTCACATCACGAAAATTAATAGAGCCCACGTATTCTATTGAACCACGATGATTGACTATTAGAATTAGAGGAAGAGTCACGTTTAAATACTATGTCTCTTCGTGTACGCAATATAAATTTATTATAAAATGCATTTTTTGTTACATTTCTTAAGTGTCCTACACTTTCATTTGAACTGAGATACCTTTCCTACGGGTAATTCTAAATTCTGAATTCGCCACTAATTATAGCACAAAGAGTGGTTGCTATTGTACTCGATGTTTAGCTCGATGTTCAATTGAACACTGAAGTTTAACACATATACGATTATAAAGGGAGTGGTTTAATATTCAATTCAACTCAAAGTTCAAATGTGTCCGCCAGATTTTTAACCACTCAAATATGAGGAAAAGAAAAAAAAAGGTTAAAACCTTGAACACAACATTCTCCCTTAATCACGACGGGGTGTGGTGAACGTCGGATCCCAACATTCAAATGATTGAACACCGAAAGTTTGTCCTCATCAATCCGTGCACTCTTAAAGACGTAAAGTTGTCCACCATTCAATGATATTAAACAAAATATAAATTTATTTTGCTTTTCCGCAAGAATATAGACTAAAAAGTAAAAACTGTTGGTAGTTTAGTACACAATCCTTATGGTAGCAATAACTTGTACTTACAACCGTATATGAACTTGTGCTTAAAAGTTGCTAATTGAGTGATGGCATTGACACATTTTGGGGTGAGGATCTCTTAAATGAAACGTGTACGACTTGAGCGTTAATACAACAAGAATCGTCTAGAGATAACGGGAGATGGTGGAGGGGTGGTCCGATTAAGGGAGGCAGTGCGGCGAAAGTACCATTTACGACCATAGAAAGTGCAATCACGATCCATCGTTATCATTGCTTCTTACCAATTCATTTGTAGATGCAAGTTCTTTAGCTCTCATCCTCTCATGGTATTGTCAATTGTAAAGTAGAAGGTTCGTTTTGCAAAGATTCTATGAAGGAGAAATTTAGAATCACTCATTAGGAATCATTTTCCGTTTTTTGTCATCAAGTACAAGATTGAACTCTACTAAATATAGTTAGATAAAAGGTCATAAGGTACACCATTTCAAAGTTTTGGATCGATTTGTTCGTGTATTGCACAGAAAAATATTACAATTTCCTTTATCCACGGAAACAAATTAAATTAAACTCAAAGGACGTGTTCATATAACAAAATTCATTCGAATTTCATAGAATTGAAATCTGAATTCTATCGAGACTTCCCATCTCATCCTGTTTGGTTTTGGACCGAACGAATTCCAAATTCCTTTCCACAGTGTGTTTCAATCAATATAAATTACACAGTATAGAACATTGATATATAACAAAAAATATAAGATGATTTGATCTTATTACAGATAAACCATAGTCGACCTATGTTTTTTCTTAAAAATATTTGAAAAGTAAAAAGAAGGATTACACACATTATAACTTACTTGATTTTATTTAATTTACTTTTTGGTTGGTATCTCACTATCTCTACCAATCAAATGAAGACCACAATTTATGATCCAACTTATGAGGTTTATATAAGTGGGAAGAAGAAAGAATCCATGTTTAAAAAGATTAAAGGCCCACAAGTTTCAAGTGGCTATCCCTTTAGAATATACCAAATATTTTCTACACCTTTCATATCTTAGCATATACAATGGTCCGAAAAGTTGCCATACTTAGCCCCTCAGATAAGCATTTGTTGCAAAAGATGGTCCAAAAAGTTACAACTTTTAAGCCGTGGTCTATGGCATACCTCTAGAGACGTGTAAGTTGCCAGTCATATGGTTATGAAACAATTATTCACAAAATTGGACAAAATAATTGTACATATAATGTATATGCACAACTATATATGTATATATGTGATTAAAGTTGTAATGGCGTGCACATAACTTAGCTTTCAATATTTCGGACAAGCAGGTTGCTTGCGCAGTTGCGCTTTTGCTACGCAAGTTCTTATCTATATGGGAGTACTTTAATTCCGTATACGTCGTATTAACTTGGCTCGGTCATCTCGACCTCCGTAGCCAATACACATGTGATAAAGGTACACAACTAATAAAAGTCGGATTATGAAACTCGAATTATGTATATATGAATATGAAAGGTGAAGGTTTTAAATGTAAAAAAAGTAAACATACTTACACTATGTTGTACCTTAAAACGATACTGTCACATATTACATGCCCTATATTTTATATTGAAATCTAAATTACACCTAAAAGTCAATTGTAACAACATATATATATCTCTGAGTTATCTTCTTAGAAGTACTTTTTGAAAAGCCCAAGTGAAGTGATGGTCATGGGATAGAATAAGGATTATGATTGAATGTAAAAGTGGTCCTAAGAATGTCAATGGGATTTCAAAAGTAGAAAACAAAGTGAACATCTCATATATTCTGCGCCTTCCACATTTCAATTTGCTTTTGAACTACTTCTACACCCCCTTGTAATATCTTTCTCATCGTTTAGTGACACATCCCATATTTCTCCTTAATCGGTGGCGGATCCAGGAATTTGTTTCGTGAGGGCCATAAACTTTATAAAGGGCATTATAAACAGCTAAAAGCGGGTCCAATATAGTTAACATAATAACAATATCAAACAATTTCGTAGTTGAAGTATGTGTGCAAGTCATATTTTTTTTATAAGAAACGAAGTAAATAACACTAAATTATAACTGAATTCAGCATTAAAATTAACTTAAAAGATTTTTATAGACACAACAACCTTAGACATACCCTTAGGTTACGTAGTCTACGTACTAGATATTACATAAAGAAAGATATTAGGGGTAAAACATGTATAATAAAAGTATGTAAAAAGAATAAAAAGATGTTTGATAATTAAAAGTTGTAATGAGGTTTGGTATAAAATTAACAAGGGATTAAACGTGGGTTATCCCACATCACTAGGAAAGTAGAAAAATAGTACAAGTAGACGTTATAAATCATAAGGTCTATATTAAGCTAAAAATCTAAGCCATCAACAAATATTATCTTGAAATTGGAGGGCCCAACTAGTTCTTAATTGGGCTTTTGATGGGCTTGAAGAAAAATATACTTAAGAGCTAAAAGTCACTGGGGCCCGGACCCCACATAATACACTACATCCGCCGTGCTTTTTGATGGACTTGAAGAAAAATATACTTATGACCTAGAAGTCACCGGGGGCCCGGGACCCCACCTAATACACTACATCCGCCCGGACCGCTCCTGCATATTATTCTTTTAATGATTTTGTTAATGTAACATGTTATCAATAAAATGTTTCGAAATGAATAAATTATTGTACGTACTCTATCTCACCTATTATCAATGTCTACCTATTCGAAATGAACAAATGTTTAATATTCGAAAAGAAAAAATGTTTCGACAATTGGTTGACAAATATATATCACAAAAGACTTTTACATAAACATAAAAATTTTGGATTGAAAGATTCATTTCCATAAACTTTTGATATTCTTTAGATTATCCTGGAACAAAATTCGTGTAACCAGACAATCTAAAGGTCAAAATAAATAGTCTTTGAAAAATGATATAATACACGATTCAAAGAGATTTATCCGGAATATGGAATCTTTACCCTTGTATTGCAACCTATTTGTGTTATTGCAACCTACTTATTAACAAGTTGTTACATGATTTGAGAAGAGTATTTGATGATACCAAAATAGTTAAATGTGCTTCTCAAAGTTAAGAGAGCTTATAAAGATCCATCAGTGTCATCTATCTATTAATTGATGCTTATAATACTTTTGTAATTTACTAGAGGTGACAAAATTAGACCTATTGGTTAATTATAGGTCAATTTGGTTAATTTGTAGGAGGGGATGAGTTTGTTGGGTCTCCTCCTCATTTTTTGGATAAGTCTAAATAGGTTTTTCAATATAAATTATAATTGTGTAACAATTAACCAACGAGTTTGGATGGGTTTAGCGGGTATTTTTTTTCCCCACCTCATTTCATATTTTTCATTTTTACTCAAAAAAAATTTTTTGGCGAACCCGATGACCTGACCCGAATCCGTTTAGATCCATCCTTCTAAATGACCCATCTAGATCCGGACCCATTTAGACCCAAACTCATCTAGACCGGAGACCCGACCCGACCCATTCATTTTCCCACCTTTATAATTTACATTCAAATTGAATGTGTTTTAAGTAGATATATCTTACTTTCATAACCAGTGTATAATAATAAATTAATAACGCCATAATGGAAGTATGGCCAAAAGGAACATATGCTTCTTACATGTTCTAAGGGCCCGTGATTGTTTGTGTAACGTTCACCGAAATCAGGATTGAGATTCTCTTATATTAAGATCTGACCCTTTTTTCATAACAATATTTGTTTTAAAGCCCATCTCAAACTTTAATAAATTAAACCACTCAATTAAATACATTGCTCACTTTGTTCTTCCTATGACACGTCTTCGTGTCAAAGACGGAGCTTCCTCCGGAAGACACCATAGGCACGGGAGATTCTTAGCTTTTGTCTTTCATTGCTTCGTCGTGGGTAAGACGGAGCGGTGGTGAGTCTGTATTTTGTTTTGTGAGTATAGTAAATGTATATTGGTAAATGTGATTCGCAGGAAAATTCAGTGTTTCATGTCATTATAATCCGTGTTCAATTCTTCTAAGACTTGCTCATGTGAAGTTGAGCTGGTAATTCAGTTATTTATTCTTTCACTTCATTAAAAGGAGTGATCTAATACAATATAATAAGCCATGTTGATATAAATTTGTAAGAATCACAATTCATCCACTATAATAAGTTTCATACAAACTTGATCCTCTAATCAAGTACAATTGTTTTCCTTATGTTTCAATAATCAAATCTCAAATTATGTCGTACAATCTCAACTCATGTTTTTATGTCTTTTACTCTTCTACATTATGTGCTTGAAGTTGTTAAAATAAGAAATGATCAATTAAGGTTTAGAAAGTCATGCGGTCAAACGTTTTTTTTATGTATCTAACGTATCGTTAAGTTGATAAAACATCTATACATAACAATAACGTGATAAATGTCTTAAAACCGTTGAGTTGAATAAATCGCATCGCAGTCGGAAACTTAATCATCATCCATTGTACGTCTATAGGAGTAATTCGACAACATCAACTTAAAACGACGTTGTAATCTTTTGTTGTATTCGTGGTTTTCGATTTTTAGACGATATCTTAATCAACCCCACAATACCCGAACAATAGTTGGGCCTTTGCTTTGGGCGGTGCCATCACAAAATATTAATTAACAAGGCCTTCGTGTGATTGGCCCACAATCATTCAATTCAATTATTGAGTATTATTTTTTTAATTTTTATTTCTCTCCTCTCTCTGTTTTTTATATATATATTTCTTCTATAATGTTTCACCTTAAAATGCAAGAATGATATTTTAATATACATAAGTCAAAATCATTTCATACACACTATCTCAACATAACTTAAAAATGAAAGTATTATATTTACATATCATTACCCAAATTTTAGAAATTTTCTTATAAAGATTAAAATATGTATACAAAGTTTCTCGTAAAATTGATTAAAGTAAGTAGAAAATTTGAAGTAACTCGTAGCATTGATTTCTCATTTTTGAGACATGTAGCACGAATAAAGAATCCAATTTTTCTTACGGTTCATGTCATGTATGAACTTATTGCTACAGCTACAGTTACCTTCAATGTGACTAATCTACTACTAATCGGGTTAAAAAAGGAATGTAAATAGTTGCCAAATTGGGATTTAAACTAAAAATAATCAACGAGATATATAATTCCGTGATTATGTAGTACAAAATCAAAAATCAAAAATCGTACTCCAGTAGAACACGGAGCCAACCACGCTTGTTCCTCACGAGACAACGAATGCTCACAACTCACGTCAACTTCCTCCGCCGTCCTCCGCCGCAGCACGTGCTCTCCACCACACTCTTCGAATCTCACCATTTCTCTCTCCTCCATCTTCACACACATTACATTCTCTGATTTACACCTACTCAACACACACATATATTTTTATTAAAAATTTCTCTATCTGTATCTCTTTTACTCTTTATAAGTCTATCTATCTCTATACATATACATATATTAAAATAAATATATACACTACTAGTATACATATATACATACAGTATATATCTATAAAATTCCGGCATATAATGTGATTTATATAAGAGCGATGCACGCTAAAAACCGTCTCCCGAGCAGCGGACACAATACACCGTCACCGCCGGCATCGCCACTCCGATCTCCACGTCTCCGTCATCCGCGCGCCGGGAAATCCGCCGGCCGATTCGCGCTCGGTGTATCTAATCGCTCTGTCGCACAACGTGTTGCGTGGATCGTATTATCGGTTTTATTACGTCGTCAAGGTGTCTTTCTATTCGCTCCATTGCTGTATATCTCCGGTATGTTGTTTTACATGGGAACGGTGTCGTTTGATGTTGTTCCTAATGTAATTAAGGCTCGTAGAGCGCCTGGATCGGTGTACAGGAGTCCCGAACTTTATGCTAAGCTCCGGCATGAGATGGATGCTGATAATTCGACCTCAGATGCGGTTAGTTGATTTCCATTTTTGCCCTAATTTTAGTTATTTCCTCGAGATCTTGTTTTAATTGTTGAATTAGTTCTAGTTGATTCATTGATTGATTGGTTGAAGTTGATTAGGTTTAAGGTTATAGTAGTGTGATTTGAGTACTCTACTAGTGTAACTAATTCTGGTTGGTGTTTGAATGTTGATGCTGCTTGACCATTTGCTTTGGTCAACTGTTAAAAGAGTTCGGTTTTGACTTAGATAAGTTTCTAGTATCTTACCTAAGGAAAGATGGGAATGTTTATGGAAGAGTAATAACTACTATTGAAGATGGTATGCTACTAGGTTCTTCATTAGATCTGGTAAACTGTAAAAATAAAAAATGTATATATATGCAATGCTGAGGTCAAGCATGGAATTCTACCAATCTATAATTTGTTGAATACTGTACAGTAACCAATGAAGTCACATCTAGTTACACGGAACTACATTGTGCATCTCTCCAGCCCCCTTTATGCTTGTTAACGACATAATTAGTTATCTGTATAAAAAGATGACATATCGTTACCTTGCTGTTCTCTGTGTTCTTCATTTGATTGATTCTATTCTGATAATGTGGAGTAAGCTGACTGAATAAAAGTCATTATTGCTACTGTGGGCTTTTTTTAGGCGATGCTCTAGGAGACTGTAAATACAAAAGTATATCATCAGCTCTATCCTAAGCTGCAACTATACATTGATACATAAATTATTGCTAGATTTTCCATGGGTGGGTCACATTGCAAATTTCTTAGTGTGACATTGGAATTGCTTAGGGTAACTTTGATTGCTACATGATTTAGGAGTTAAAGAGGTCCGTCCCTTTAGGATGGCCATAATGCGGAAATTAACGTGCAAGGTATAGTTGTTTTTTTCTGAAATCATCATAGTGCCAACTTGTTTCTTATATAGAAATAGGGGAAACTTGTGCTTTAGACACATTTTTTTTTTCCTAATCGTAACTTACAAAGTAATCAATTTGAGTTTCTGTCCCAGATTCTCAAACAATGCTTTTAAATAAATGCTCTTTCTAGTTGTGTCTCTGTGTATAGTAGCAACAAGATCAAGAATCTGTATATTTCTAGTTTGTGTGCCAAATTAATCATCAAATAAAATGAAAGCTTTATGTATATGCTGTGTGTGTGGAAATAATTTATCATAGTATTTCCTCTTCTGCTAAATGTTCCTGATTTATAACACTAAATGTAGATGTCAACTATATGGAAACATGCTAAAGGTGGAGACTGGAGGCCATGTATAAACAAATTTTCAGGAGGTATAAATTGTGTCCTGTCTTTGAAAGTGGAAATGTATGATGGAGCCATCTATTGTGGGAACTGAACCAATTTTGATAATTGATTTTTGTATATATTTTCATATTGTTGTTTATGTGCATAAAAGTGAATAATTTATTGTTCTACCAATAAATTGTTCTCAACTTCTTTGTGACAATAAAGTTTGAAAAATGCTGTGTTGAAATATTCTTTTAGGTCTGCCGGAGTCAAATGGCTACATATATGTTGAGGCAAATGGTGGCTTAAATCAGCAGAGGACATCGGTAAGTTGAAGTCTGTCATATTAATCTGCTTTCTTTTTTGACACTATAGTACAATGTTAACTTTCCTTCATTATGATCACCAAACTGCTTCTATCTTTAGATCTGCAATGCAGTTGCTGTGGCGGGCTATCTTAATGCAACACTTGTCATCCCCAATTTTCATTTTCATAGTATCTGGAGAGATCCTAGGTTCGTATACATGGTCTTATATTGTAACTGCATTAAACGTTGAAGTACTTATGTGTGTTTTGCTGTTGCAGCAAATTTAGTGACATATACGATGAAGATTTTTTTGTTGAAACCTTGGCAAATGATGTACGGGTGGTTGACACAGTACCTGGATACCTGATGGAACGATTTGACCATAATTTGACCAATGTATTCAACTTCAGAATAAAGGCTTGGTCCCCCATTCAGTACTACAGGGATACAGTTCTTCCAAAGCTGCTTGAAGAAAAGTAAGTTTGTTATATTTCAGTTACCTTATGATTTATTGTCCAATGTGTATTCATGGGAATTAAATTTTTTTGTAACAGTAATTTGTAGTGTCTTAATTGTTCAGGTTCATAAGGATATCTCCATTTGCAAATCGGTTATCCTTTGATGCTCCTCCAGATGTCCAACGGCTTAGATGCTTGGCAAATTATGAAGCTTTACGGTTTTCAAATCCTCTTTTGACTATGGGTGAAACGCTAGTGTCAAGAATGAAAGAACGCAGTGCAAATAATGGTGGCAAGTACATTTCTGTTCATCTACGTTTTGAGGAGGTCAGTAGTCTATTACTTCATTGCTCATTGTGGGTACAATAGAATATGGTGCAGTTTATATTATTGAAGTAAAATTTAACTAAAATGTTTTGGAAAATATTGGTTCTAGAGGTGGCAATTGGGTTGTAAAGGGCTGAAAAGGTAATCCTTTTGTTTTGGGTCGGTTTGACAAAATATACTTTGTGCCCAAAACAGTCGAATTTGTTACAATGAACTTTTCTCAAATACAGTGGAGGCAAAGTGGACGTGTTACCGGATCGAGTAATAGGTCGAAATGGATTCGAGTCAGAACAATTATTTCTTTTAATGTGGGTTAAGTACATGAGGCTGGCGATGTAGGACTTGATTGACCTGTAAACACAAGTTGTCCTTTTTTTGAGTTTTATAAATCCATCAATTTATTATGTATGGTTACTATATTGTTAAAATGCTAATATAATCTTTTCAATAGAGTAATTTAAGAAGTTACAAGCTTATAAATACACTACAGGTCACGTTTGACTAGTGCCGTTATAATCTAAGTTTTTATAGTTGACCAAATTTGACCCTTTACATATCTCGGATCTGCCCATATACATGCTAACGGGTTACAAATGCCACCTCTACTTACAACTTACAAGTTACATATGATCACAAAATCAGAGTACTTTAATAGTAAGATAAATTTAAAATAAAATGATTTAGGAGGTTTATGCTCTAAAAGTACACTTTGGGTGGGACTCGATTCCCTTTTGACAAGCTGTACTTGTTTTTTAATAAAGCATTTTTCTTTTCTGTTTTCATTCTGTACGTTTGACGCGTTAGAGATCAAACATAAGTTGAATCAACTGATTTCATTAGTGAATGTGTTGAAGCTGCTACATCTAACTGATTCCTTTGCTTCCACAGGACATGGTTGCTTTCTCTTGCTGTGTATACGATGGTGGGGCTAGAGAGCGGGAAGATATGATAGCTGCTAGGGAGAGGGGTTGGAAAGGTAAATTTACAAAGCCTGGTAGAGTTCTTCGACCCGGAGCCAATAGGGTTAATGGAAAATGCCCCCTCACACCTTTAGAGGTAATAATATTCTTTGTTTCAGTATACTTTATCAACTGAATTACTTGAAGGTAATGAGATTGAGATTTACAAAGAAGGATAATGTATTATTTTTCTATGATATTATATCAGGTTGGCTTGATGCTTAGAGGAATGGGATTTGATAAAAGTACATCCATCTTTTTAGCATCTGGCAGGATATATGATTCTGAGAGACATATGGCTCCTCTTCTAGAAATGTTTCCTCTTTTACAGACTAAGGAGATGCTTGCATCTCCGGAAGAACTCGCTCCGTTTAAGGTTTGACCATCATATATGACTGTAATTTGATTAATTACAGGTTTGATTGGTTATTTGACAATTGACCGACATCTTTTACTGCTTCTAGAACTATTCTTCCAGAATGGCAGCTATAGATTACACTGTTTGTCTTCATAGTGAAGTATTTGTGACAACTCAAGGTGGAAACTTCCCTCATTTTTTGCTGGGTCATAGAAGATATATGTTTAACGGACACTCCAAGACAATCAGACCTGACAAACGGAAGTTAGCAGTATATTTTGACAATCCTAAGATTGGGTATGGTAGCTAAATGTGATTTCTATTACTACATTGTATGATCATACGTTTGGGTTCACCTGCAAATAGATTCGGAAGTTGTATATAATTGTTCTGTTTAATTTCTTAATATTTATCTGTTGTGATTGTTTATTTCAGTTGGAAAACATTCAAAAGGCACATGTTAAGTATGCGAGCCCATAGCGACTCAAAAGGAATCGAACTGAAAAGGCCAAACGACTCGATATATTCGTTCCCGTGTCCAAATTGCATGTGCCATGCAAATAAGACCGAAGATTCAAGAACTGCAGCTGCGGCATGATTTTCAGAATCAAACCAAGATCAAATGGGTTTCCCCAGTTGCAACTTTTGGGTGCACATTTTGTGAGCTAACATTGAAAATTCTTTATTCTTTCCCTCCTCTGAGCTTATTTGATCAGCATTTGGAGCTTCAATGACGATCAAGGAAGATGGAAGTTGAATGTGTATACTGGAACAACCGGACATCGAACCTGTACATGATTCCAGTATGAGAAAAGCGAGACCATTTTGTATCATCTTCATGAAGATGCTGTTTCGAATAAGCTGGATTGCAAATATGTTTTAACCTGGTTCTTGTTTTAGTCTGTACAATAGAGTAAATTTGTTTTTCAGCTACATTTTGATCTTATAGCAAACAGTTTGACAGATTTGGGGACCCACATTTTTTTGGATCCCTTGTTAAATTCCATGGAATTATAAATGCTTAAAAATGTGATGGATTTTGCTATTCATGGACGTGGTCTTTCTCTGTTGAGTACATCAGCCCTGAAGAATCCGCCAATATGATTGACAATAAGTAGTTTTATACTTTTATTTTTATAATGGAAAAATCTAACATGTGCCCTAACATTTAATGAAGTTGTATTTTCCGAAAGTAATATAAAATGTAATTAATAAAGATGTACAATTGAAAATTATTGAGTTTTATAAATGAATTTTGTGATATAATTAGGAAGTTCAATTGAATTTAATAAAGCTTGTCTTGTGCTCTAAGGTCATCTCCATTTTATGTGATTTTGCACCAAATTTAGTGTTTTGGTGTAAAAAATTATCTCTAACCAACTCATCAAATTTGATGTGCACTAAATTATGAAAGATTGTGCACCAAATTTGGTGCTACACACCAACACTAAATATTACATCAAAGCTTTAATGGTTCATTCTAACCATTTTGTTTAAATTATCTCTATCATTTGAGTACAAATTAAGTTTGAAAAAATAAACTTATAATTTGTATTATTCGTTTAAGTATGTTATATTTTACGTTATATAAGAAAATTAAGACCAATAATATCATTGATTTATAAAAAGAAGTTAGGTAATTGAAACTATATGAAAGTAAATAAAAAAGGATTTACGATGAAATAAAAGTTTCTAAATTAAACTAATATAACGAATTGAAGGAAAATTAAATTTGAAAAAATAGTTTAAGGGTAATATGTAATAACTGAAAGTCTTTTAGTGTAGAAATTTGGTGTTGAACCATGTTTGCTTGTTTGGTATAAACATACTCCACAGTTGGTAATTTGGTATAAGCATAATCCTAAACAAATTGATGAATAAGTTGGAGATGAATCACGTTTGGTATAAATTTATTGTTTTGAAAAAAAAAAACATGTATATGTATGCTAGAAAAAAAATCATCATTACACTATCGTGTTTTTAAGATTCCAGTTTTAGCTTCTTACATTTTAATTATATTTTTATTGATATATGTATACATTAAGGGTACAAAGAAACTTTATTTATTATTCTTATCTATATATCTATAGATTACAGAAGAAGCTAATACATTTAGAACATTCTTATAAGAAAATTTAGAGAAAATTACACAAACCATCCTTATGGTTTGCTTCAAATTTCAGTCGCATTCCTTTAATTAATTTAATTACATCGATCATCCTTTCTTTTGAACTTGTTACGTCAATAGTCTTTTAGATTAACAATTGTTAACTCTCCATTAGAAAAAGGACCATTTGTGTAGATTTTTTATTCTTTTAAATTTTTTGAGTAAATATAAATTATAAAAAAAATATGTATAGATATATTATTGCATCCATTCCGATGACCTTAGCTTCAAAGTACAACGACGTTGAAAAATAGGAACTAATTAAGTCCAAATATATATTTAGGTGGAGATAAATGATGATGAATTTAGGTGGTGGAGTATAAGATTTGATGTTTTAGAGGAGCATATGATCAAATTTAATTATGAAAAAAATAAGGGAAATGAAATAATATTGTGTGCATCAATGTATGTATACATATGTTAAATTTTATAATTGATATTTTACTCAAAAAATTTTAAAAAACAAAATTGTTTTATACACATTGTCCTTTTTTAACGAAAAATTAACAATCGTTATTGTAAAGGACTATTAACAAGTTTCAAAAGAAAGCACGATTGGTGTAATTAAATTGATTAAAGAACTGTAACTGAGATACCCTAATGATAATTTGTGTAATTTTCTCGAAAATTTAACTAGACGGAGAAAGTATCAGTTTGTAAATCTATCACTAAAAAAGTGCCACAGTTGAAAATTCAACATCTTTTGCGTCAAAAATGAAATATATCTCCTTAATACTTTCAACAAGCAACCGCCATGAACTCTTCTTACCTTGCAAATTTTGATAAATTATCAAATTCTACTCCAAATCACTAACACTCAATCTAGTTCTCAATCACTTGTTAATAATAAGCTAAATAAATTGCGAATATGGGAATCGCAGGAAATTTGACTTCCGATCAGCTACAGTTGTTCAATTCTCAAGGTATTAATTGCTTCATCTTCTTCCCCTAAACCCTAACTATTGCAATTTATGATTTATAACTTCTATTTGAACGATCAATTAACAGGTTATCTAGTTATTGAATCGTTTTCAAGTTCTTATGATGTTGAATCGTTAAGAAATCGGATGGATCAATTGCTTGATGGATTTGATTGCTCTTCATCTGCTTCAATATTTTCCACAAAGAATCAGGTTTAGCTAACTAATCTTAAATTTGATTCGAGATCATTAGCTCTGATTTAGATATATGTATGTATGTATATGTTTAGAGCAAAATGATCCATAGGATATTAATTATACCAAGGGAAGCACAAAAGCAATAATTTTTCATTATATATTAATCGAAGATTACTTTAATGGATGCTATTTTCACTAATATCCACTGGATGAAATTTTTGGTAAAAATGGTTGTTTCTTTGATTCCTAGAAAAAAACATGCGTCCTACTCGTAGATGCTTCCCCTGTGTTCTATCTAGAAGAACGTAACTTAATAAGTTGAATGAGAAGTAACATATATCTATGAAAATAGTTTATTGAATTTTGGTGTTTATGTATGTTTTGTGAAGCAAAAGACAAGTGATGATTACTTTTATGAGAGTGCTGAGAAGATTTCGTTCTTCTTTGAAGGTACATGGTTAAATTAATATCTTGAACATGATAGAATTTTTGGTTAGATGCTCGGACTTTCAATCGAATATTGTGGATAGGATTAATGCTATTGATCTTTTGTAATGCTGCCTAATGGGTAGTGACTAATGAGGTGATTTTGGGTCAAAGGTTTGCCGAAAATGGAAGTTATTGCATTTACTTCGGTATGCAATCACATGTTTTGTGACTTTTTACTCTAGTTGTGTTTCTGATTTTCGAACGTGATTTAGTAAATGATGGCCCGAGCCAACATTTAAGATAAAGATGAACACGTGCGTGGGTTTAAAATTTGAAGACACTTACATCTGCGTGACTTGATATCTGTTTTTATAACAGAAAAAGCATTTGATGAGGATGGAAAGTTGAAACAACCAAAGCAGCTCTCTATAAATAAAGTTGGACATGGTATGTCAAAAATAGAATATTTTCTACTGATGATCTTGGGACTGTACATGTATATTTATTCTTCTTGTTTTGCAGAGTGTAACGTGATGTTTCTTGATGTTTTTTTTTTCTTCCTGTAGCTCTACATGATCATGATCCTGTTTATAAAAAGGTTTCTTGCTCGGATAAGATGTCAGGCATATTACATTCATTGGGGTACAAGAAGCCTGTAATAATCCAGTCAATGTACATTTTCAAGGTATCTTATTAATCAGTAACATTCTCTTTACATCTGAACATGTAATTGTATCAGATTATATCAGTAATTACGTTATGTATTTGTTTATTTCAGCAACCTGGTATTGGGGGTGAAGTGGTTCCTCACCAGGACAACTCATTTCTGTATACTGATCCTCCGACTTGCACTGGGCTATGGTTGGCTCTAGAAGATGCCACCATTGTTAACGGTTGCTTATGGGCCATCCCTGGATCCCACAAAGGTGGTTTCTTAAGCATGTGTTTCTATAATTATCAATAGTTCTGTAAACATGTGTTTGATATTCTTTTTCTATTATCTTAGATGGCTTGGTGAGACGCTTTATTAGAGATGATAATGGGGTTCACTTTGACAAGCCTTCCCCATCTTATGACCAAAAAGATTTTGTTCCTGTTGAAGTAAAAGCTGGATCTCTGGTGCTTATTCATGGTGATCTTATTCATCAAAGGTTGTTACTTTATAAAAAAATTAAGATATATATAAGAACAGAAGCATTGTTTTCTCTTATTTAAATTTAGATTTTATGTTGGTTGATTGGTCACAGC
This sequence comes from Pseudognaphalium luteoalbum, assembly GCA_963422505.1. Taxonomy (NCBI): domain Eukaryota; kingdom Viridiplantae; phylum Streptophyta; class Magnoliopsida; order Asterales; family Asteraceae; genus Pseudognaphalium; species Pseudognaphalium luteoalbum. The sequence goes on along the minus strand of OY730195.1, from coordinate 22,685,475 downwards.
TTCGAAAATCAATCCTCAAAATCAAGGCATGCTTACAGCTTGCATGTAATAGATACTGACGGTTGCAAATGGGCTGCAGACAACTGGTCAGTACATCCATGTCTGTGTGTCTCAGTAATTTGATATTGTAAACTAGCGTTGAAGCTTGATTTATGCAATTAGTATGTTTTTGGTTGGTTCTAGGAACATCATGTAAAATGAAAATGTTAGATAACAAAAATGAAATGCGACTAATGTGTCGACCTTTTTTGCTTTCAGGATTAGAAGGAAGGTGGATCCTGAGCCACTCTATGTATCTTAGTTTCGGCCTGATTATACAGTGGGAATTATATGCATGTTAATCACATTGTTTCCAGTATGTTCTTCTTTATAATATGCTTTAGATTATCCTTTGATGTACACAACATGTTTTAGGAAATCTCCGCATCTGTTGGTTCAGTTATTTTAACCAATAATTAACCATTCTTGAACACGTGATATTTCTTTTACTGGTTACCATGATCTCTAATTGCTTATATCTTTGGTTTACTTGGTCCAAAGAGCCCTGCAGAACGCGCTCATCATATATCCCAAATGCATTTTAGGCCTGATTATATAGGGGAATTATACATTGATACGTATATCTTTATATGCTAGCATTTTGTGTCTCATAAATGACAGATTTGCTCCTTCAAACCATGGCTTTCAAATATCATGGTTAAAGTATTAGAGGACGATTATTACTTGATGAATCTTGTACACTTGTCATAAGTTTTTGGTTGTTTTTGAAAAATAGAAAAGAAATTTGTGTTCCGAGGAATGGATGGTAAGTTCTTGGATTTGAAAGTGATCTTAAATGCTGTTTCAGCGTTTCCTCTGTTTTGTTTCCCTAGTTTTATTTGGTCGAAGATCGGATCAAGACAGACATTCCACATCCTGACCTAACCGAAAAGAGAGAAGATGGGTCTTTAATGTGAAGTGCAGCATCTAGAACCACCACATCTTTGAAAGTACAAGGGTCCCAACTCTTATTTGTCAAAATTAAATTTCTTATAATGAGTAACTATACCCTTCGTGTTTCCTTTTTCCAGTAGTAAACCGAAGCATCAATTTCAATTTCGAGCCCCAAGATGAGGTTGAAGGAATTAAAGTGGCTTAAAACCAAGAGATTATTGAATCATGAATGATATGAGTACAGTTTCTACTACAAATTTACTCCTGGGTAAATCACATGATCACCCATGCATGAATCCATCTTTAATCTCATGTGTCATTTTCTCTACCGGTTTCATCCTTTAAAGACCTTTAAACATTCCAGTAGACCAATAAAACATATTAGTTAATGCTCGATCGACATACAGTCCCACTTTTACACACACTTCTATCGAAGCAGTAAAATTGTAATAAATGCCTAATGTACATTACATGAAGATTAATTATTGAAGGTTCAAAGAATAAGTGCGTCGACTTTAATTAAGTTTTGTTTTCCCTCGTATGTAAAATGTATCTATTTATAATTTATGCGTTCGACCAAAATTTCATCATCAATAGAGAGAGGATCTTCCTGAATCAAATGCCGTATACGGTTTTAAGGGATTCTTGGAGATTGAGATTCTAAATTTCAAGAAACTCCATCTATAATCCTGAATCAAATGTCGTATAACTAATTAAGATGGGATCATGATAATCAAGTGGAGAAGCAGATTGTAAAAATAAACGAAAGAAGCTTCCATGAATCATGTGGAATAAATTTATAATATAAGAAGTAAAGATGAACAAACAAACTCAAGAAGTTAATTGCATTGTACTTTTTTTGCCTTTCAAGGGTTATAATTTAGTTTGTCTTGTAATCGAATGGAATAATTATAAGTAGCTCTCAAATGGCTCAAGATTTGTAAAGAAAGAAATAGCCAATCCGACAAGAATAATGAAGACAATGAGGGATCTTAGAGCAATAAATAATCCATTTTTTCTCATTTCCCTTGTCATTCTTTTCGCTCATTTGCCACGTTTGATTGCCTATCACCACCACCACGGTTCTGAATTCTCTAGTCGAAAAACAAGATTTTTTGAGACAGCAACACCATGGTTCCATGCAGCTCATGTAGGAGTCTCAGGTGAACCGAAGATTGGAGCCGACAAAGAAGAAGGTAGTTTCAATGATGAATAATTTAGACAGGTCCTAACCCTCTTCATAATTAGTTTCACAAATCAAATGAACACCACAAAATTCTTCGCTAATGTTAACTTAAATCTGATTTAATCTCGTATTAAATTTACATACTTATAGCTTGTTTGGTTATTAGTTAAAGTTTGTATTAAAATCCATAACTACAGTTCCTTGAGATTGACCTCGGTACAACTTACCACTGCTATTTTATACATACAATAGGTCCTCTTACCTCGGTAAAACTTTCCACTGCTATACTATACATACGATTATTATTAGAGTTAAATGCATGGTTCATCCACGTGATTTACACACAATTACATAATCAATCCCTATAAATGTCACTTTATTAAACATGTTGAAGTTACCTTCAATGTCATATTATTAAAAGTTAATAAACAAAGATCTTTCTAATTATAGTAAATAAAAAACTATTATCAATAGACCAAGCCTACTATTGATATCCACCAAACCAATTGTGGAAATAAATAAGAGTAAATTACATGAGAGGTCCTTATAGTTTGCGTTAAATTTCACTCACAATCTTTGCGCTAAATTTCACTTACAGTCTGTTTAATTATAAATATATTACAAGAACTTATAATTACAAGAATTATCATTATTTATGCTCGAGTTCAAACACCATTTCAGTTGACCCACAATTACATCAATAAAAGTTCATAAATCTTTTATAACATAAAATCTGCTTAACTTTCTAGTTATTTGCTTAATTAATGGCAAACTTTCCAGCATAGAAGCTATAAAAATTGTTTTACTTAAGTAGTTAAGTTAATTCATCTGAATCTATATATTTTCATATATAGTTGTGGGTGGGCGTGTTTCTGTTTTAGAAACTTAACCTTTTGTCTTAACAACGATTGTAGCATCGGATTTCGTAGGCGAATTATAGGTAGGAGCGATGGTAATAACAATTTTATGAATATATAGATTGAGGTCCACGAGGATTTAGCAATCCAAGCTCCTATTATGCTTTCTGAATCGTAATGCTTATAAATCTTGAGAAAGTGAGATGGCAACGTTGAAAGATTTTTATTTAATGTTTAATGTTTGATTCTAAGTGAACAATCTCCTTAAAGAATAAAGGTAAATAGAAAACATGTGTTGGACTCAAAATCGGGCAAGTAGAATTTGTTAATTATCTTATTGTAAACTTGATGGGTAGATAACATGTGTTACTTGCATTGAATATTACCAGTGAGCTTCACAACGAGCCAAGTGTTCATACATTATACATAACACTAAACTTAAGTTTGCTTAGTGTTGTCTAGTAGAGTTATTATCAAAGAACCAATTATCATTTCAATAGGTATTAAGGATAGGTATTGTTGATGACAGTTTTAAGGGCTGTCAATAACCTGCATCAATTGGTTGTATTTAAGGAATATTTATGGATGGTCCATTAAAATTTAGAGGGTCAGAGATTTTATTATGATATGATTACATGTATTAATTATGTGTGTCATTTTCCTTTAACTTTTTATCGGACCCACACCTATATGTATCTTTGATTCAAAATCAATTATGAGACTTCTTTTGGAAAGGGGTAATACATTAAAATGCTACAGCAAAAAGCAAACGCATGGTTAGTACGTGTGATTTTATATATAGACTTTTTTGTGATACTTAAATTGATTTGTTTTTTTTAGCAAGTCAAAGGTCATTTGTAAACGGATGCATATAGCAAATGTTGAAGGGTAATGTTGGAATATTTATTTTATCTAAGTGATGTAAGTTTCAACATTCAATATGTTTTATAAGTAGTTATAGATAAAAATGTATTATTTTTCAATGTTTATACTTTTATTTACCACGTTTATTATTTATAAACATGATTTATGCCCCACAAAAAAAATCAATACAAAAAGTAATCATGAAACATATAGAAATATACACAATCACAATCAGATACAGTCACGTACTACCACCGGATATTATATTTATTGCTATAAGTTGATCAATCAAATCTCAGTTAAACAAAAACAAAATTAAACAATTCGGCTAGATGTATCCATCCAAATCTACTCAGCTACCTCTTTGGTTTTCAATCGGGTGTTTGGTGCAACTTTACACTAGTTTTTTTTCTTTTTCCTTTTTTTTTTTTGTATATAAGTTTTTCGAGTAGATTTGCTTTATATTCCACATAACGTAACACAACGCTACTATTAAAATAAAATACTAGAGAGCGCGATTAGTTTTCAGTGTAACAATAATGTGCATTTGCAAATAAACCCTCTTAAATTATTGCTATAACTATAACTATAATATATATATATATATATATTTCTTGTAAGTAGATAATCAAAGGTATCAAGCATGCATTTAGGTGGGAAAAAATATTATGATCCGTTCATTTTAATGCATTTGCGTGTATTAATTTTCTTCTTTAGTTTATGATGTGTAGTACTTAAAATATTCTCTGCTCATTGTTATTTGCTAAACTAAAGTCAATGAAATAATTCGAATTGATTATTGACTAAATTTCAGTTTTAACTCAAATCTCCTATATATATATATAAAACTGAAAATGAGATACTATTTCATGTCAATTGTTTAATTAAAAAGATATTCCCAACTCATCAAAAAAGATTAGGTATCAATTAACATGGCCATGAATCATGTTTTAGCATGGAAGTAATATAGTAATTGTGAAGTATGATACAATCCATTATTTATATCCACATATTATTTTAAATATAATAAAACGGATCTGGCCAGATGTTTATAATAGCATTATCGAGTTCAAACACCATTTCAGTTGACCCACAATTACATCAATAAAAGTTCATGAATCTTTTTTAACATAAAATCTGTTTAACGTAACATTCTAGTTATTTGCTTAATGGTAAACTTTCCAGCATAGAAGCTATAAAAACTGATTTACATAAGTTCGTAGTTGAGTTAATTCATCCGAATCTATTTTCATAGTTGTGAGTGGGTGTGTTTCTGTGTTAGAAACTTAACCTTTTGTCTCAACAACGATTGTAGCATAGGATTTCGTAGGCGAATAATAGGTAGGAGCGATGGTGATAACAATTTTATGAATATAGATTGAGGTCCACGAGGATTTAGCAATCCAAGCTCCTATTATGCTTTCTAAATCCTAATGCTATTAAATCTTGAGAAAGTGAGATGGCAACGTTGAAAGTTTGATTTTAAGTAAACAATCCCCTTAAAGTATATAAATAAATAGAAAACATGTGTTTGACTCAAAATCGAGTAAGTAGAATTTGTTAATTATCTTATCGTAAACTTGATGGGTAGATAACATGCGTTACTTGCATTGAATTATTACCAGTGAGCGTCGCAACGAGCTAAGTGTTCATACATTATACATAACACTAAACTTAAGTTTGCTTAGCGTTGTCTAGTAGAGTTATCATCAAAGAACCAATTTATCATTTCAATAGGTATAGTTTATAAATTAGTCCGTGTTTAACTTACGGGTATTGTTAATAACAGCCCTAAGGGTTGACAATAACGTACATTAATTGATTGTACTCAAAGAATTTTTATGGAGGGTCAACTAAAATTCAGGGTGAATCAGAGATTTTATTATGGTATACATGGGCACAAGTATTAATGCGTGTTCAAAATTCTTATTGACAGCTCTTAGGGTTGTCGTTATCATTTATCCGGCCCACACCTATATGTAGCATTCTTTGATTCAAAATCAATTAAAATATACTAGCAATATACCTGCGCAATACAGCGGTGAAAGTGGTGATGATGGGTGTGAGGTGCAAATGAATGATTTAAAATAAAAACATATTGTACTTCGTCCGTCTCATTTCAAAATGTCCACATTACTATTTTTTAATGTCTCATTATAGGTGTTCACTTTGATTTTTAACTAATCAAAAGAGACTTTAGTGGGTGAATTTAATATTTGATTGATGAAAAATGTAGTTAGTAGAGTATAAGTAGGAAGTGAAACTCACTTTACTTAGTCTTAATTTTTTTTAAGGAGAGATAGTGTTAAATGTATTATATAAGAGTATAGATATATATGACACTCTTGAAAAGTTAAAATGTGTTGTTATTATACTTTTTATATAATTAAATACATTATTTAAAGTATAAAGCATTAAAATGTTTGTATACTCTATATAACCTCATATTATATTCAAGTAAACGTACTCGTTATTGTTACAACTAATATATATGATATTGAGCTTCTGTGGATCTCTAGCCGCTTCAATTCAACAATTTGGAATTTTGCTCTACTATTCTATACTAGATAGAATATGTTTGTCAAGTGTTGTTTATGTATTCGTTGGTTCAATGCATAGTATGATAATCGATTTTAGGATATATGTAGCTCGATTGTGATTTAATTTAGTTAGTTGTTGGTTCATATATATCTGATCCTTTCTTTTATCAATTTCTGTACGTAGTCAAGGTATTTCCTATATTTCCCCCCCGAAGATAGAGTTAAAGATATTCGAAAGATATAATGCCAACAATTGTGTTTCTAATGTATAGTATGACACACTTGCTATTAATAGAATCGACATCAAATGTCAAGGGGAAAAAAGACAAAGAATTGAGATAAACATTGATTCTGTATATCTACTGTAAACGATTTAGTTGCATATAATATTATGGCATTATTGATTGTTAAATAATATTTTATTATTTCAATGGTTATGTATCTTAAATGATCGGGTCCATCATCATACTGTACAACTATTTTCAACTTTGAAAACAATACAAAATTATTAAAGGGTGACGTGAATCATGATATCGATCTTGTTAAGTTTTTTAAAGTGTTTTATTCAAAATAGTAAGTAAACTACTACTAATGAGAGTTTATAGATGGTTGTATGTCATCCAAAGTTTCTATAAATAGGCCAACATTGTCTACCATATATTACACAAATCAATTCATCGATCATCAATTCTCTCTCTAGTCCGTTAGTAGTATATATATAAAAAAAGGGGTTTAATTGAATACTTATCAAATGGCTCTATCGGGAAAGTTAATCGGTTATGTAGAGATCAGTAAGACTGGGGATGTTTTTCATGATCTGTTTAGGCACAAACCGCATGATCTTGTAGCGGTAACTCCTGAAAAGATTCATGATTGTGAGTTGCATGAGGGTGAAAGGGGAGATGTTGGATCTGTCATTACTTGGCATTACACTCATGGTACGTACTTTATACGCTAACTTAGCTTGTTTCAATTCCTTTGACGCGAATATGAGCTAAACATAACGAATGGTTTAAAGGCAAATTAGATTATCCCTTTTATCATGCATAGATTTGTTGTTTTGGTTATGACCTATTTGTTAATGATGTGTTTTAATTTATATAATCTGCATTTATGCGTCAAATAAAGAGGGAAAGAAGAAGTTTTCGAAACAGATAATAGAAGCAGTGAACGAGGAAAACCATACGATTGTTTTCAAGGTAATTGGAGGAGATCTGGTGGACGAGCTATACAAGACGTTCACGGCCATATTTCATGTTGAACCAAAGGCTGATAAACAAGTGGCTACATGGACTTTTGAGTTTGAGAAGCCAGACACAAGTGTACCATATCCAACTTCTTTGATGGACTATCTTTGCGATCTTGTCAAAGACGTGGATGCGCATGGCAACACTAACTAACTACTCTTAATCCAAGAAGAAAGTGTGCCTAATGTGTGTATGTGTTTCAGTGTTTGTGTGTTTTGTGTATGTGTGTTTTTTTTAAACTAATAACATGAAGATGAGTAGAGGCAGATATATATATATATATATATATGCCTGTTTGTGAATGTAGTTGTAAGTGTATCGATCATTCATGTATCTTTGGAATCATGTAATATGAGTGTATCACTGTTCTTCTAGATTTTCATCCGATTAGTGATATTTGTTCTTATTTGGGGGTGGTAAAAACGTCTTTGTAAACACGCTGCAGTCATTGCTAGTTTACTAGTTTACTAGTTTCATATCCATATGTGGTGGTTCCAGTTGAGTGACGTGTAGCAATAGTATTTCAATTTTTCTGAACATGTAGTATAAACGAGAAAATGCAACCAAAAATGTTATTTTTATTAGAAATTACACGGCGTATTGAGAATGAACTCGTAACAACTACTATCTCTACCTTCTACATAACTCTCTGCCCCATCCATATCCATAGTCCATAGTTTGTAGCAATGAAATTTGTCATGATAATGGTAACTAGGGCAGAGTTTGTTTAAAATACCAATTGGAGGTATTTTTAGCGTTTAGCGACAACAATTGTCGGTACGTAATTTACAGTGGACTAACTAAAATCCGAGTCATTTCGTAGCTTAGTTAAAGCTTGTAGATCTACTATAAAAATATAAAACCAGATATCAATCATATCCATTAATACCGTGTACAACGGATTTTTTGTATTTTGGTACCCTATCATCCTCAGCTCCATGCCTCCATAGGATCAATAAAATTGGAAACGGAGCCCAAAAGCACAAAATTAGAGAGGAACTTTCATAAACTGAGGAATGAGGATGCAGAGTTTCAATTGGGCCTCAAGAAAAGCCCATCATATTAGCAAAAAATCTTCCACTTTTCTATAAAACTTTTCAAAGAATACTATAAAATGTGTAAATGCAAGTTTGTAAAAAGACTTTCTAACAAAAAGAAAACCCTCATTTAGTCATTTTCTTTTTTATAACTAGAAAGTTTAAATTTGCTGTTTGTAGTAATTTAAGTTTCCATTTCTATTTTCGGAAAACTACATCCCCTACATTTGAATGCATTTTTCAAAATTTCAAAAAGTAAAGCACTCTCTACTCCCTAAAAAAATGAAAAATGGATGAATTTTTCCATAACTAAAACTTCCATGTTACAATTTGAGAGGGAAAAATCGTTCATTTGTTTGGGAGCGCCCCGGACGCTGATGGGTTGGGATCCATATTAGACTCTACGAGTGTGCACGCTTCACATTCTAAACACTAAATGCGATACGGGGATCAGGTTGTGTCCATTGCGAAGTGACATATATACATTGATGCCATATTGCCATGCCAAGAGTAATAAATAAAGGGAAATTATTGATTGTAGTGTTTTACAATGTTTTTATACCACGTTTATTACTTGTAGACAAGATTTCTACCCCACAAATAATTCATACAAGAAGCAAATCATGAAATGATAGAATATACACAATCGCACTTAGATACATTCACTACATGCCACCAAATGTTGAAAATTATTGCCGAAGTTTATCAATAATTCTCACTTGTTGAGCAAAAATAAAATAAAACATATATGATACGATACCCTTGAAGCCTGAAAGTTGATACTAAATTTTGTCGATATCAAATTATACGAACTTAACACATTTGGGCTAACAACGCTTTGATCGATTAAATTAAGATAACTATTAAAACAAACAAGTACATCATATATGCAAAAATATCTCTACGCTGATCATCCTTACGCTCGAGGACCAAACTATAAATGTAATCGCTATTATTTTGGATTATTACAAGCACAAAACGAGGCTCGAAGGCTCGATCGATCCTACAATTAGACTCTTTTCGATAAAAATATATAATTAAAACCAACCCTTTCAGCAAAAGTGTGCGATATATGTCGGTGGGAATTGGGGTCTTATTAAGTAGGAATGTAAGATAATGTCGACAGTAATGTATCCAACATATGACCCAGTCGTACTAATGGAACTGACATCAAATTTCTGTAATCTCTTGGGGGCTCCATAAAAATCAAGATATGATTGATTTAGGCTATAGACATGTGTATTCAAACGCTTTTGTTGCAGTAGAGCATAAATTATAGTGGCATTATGATAGATGAGTAATCCTATGGTTACACAAATTTTTTAAGACATAGATACATAATGATGAGTAATAATTAAATGTGGAGAGAGAAGGAAGAAAGTGAAAATGAAAATTAACATGATTGCTTCACTCATACATCCATACCATTTTGTATACTTTTTCTAAAAATTATGTAAACATAGTATTTTATCTTGATAGATAGATAATACTCCCTCCGTTGTAATTTTATTATTCGGTTTTCCTTTTATTCTTGCCCCAATATTATTATCTATTTCCATATATAGATAAAAATAACAAGATAAATTTCATTTATACCCCTAATGTACACATATAAAAGATAAAAATGTAGGTAAAAAGTAGAGATAAAACTATCATCTCATTGTGGCAAATTGTGGCAAAAGGTTGATAACCGGCAACCTAGACCGGCCCACAATCGGCTGCCAATTCCATAATATGGGGGGCATACCTAACTCACTCAGCGATTGTGGTTATGGGGGTGTCAGGGTTTAACCCCTGACCTTGTGTTTATTGTGGCAAAGATGCCCCCACCCATTACCAATTGAGCTACACGCCATTGGCATTAGTCCGAAAATAATAAAATTGAGACAAAGAGTATATATACAGTATATCTTAATTGATAAGGCCATTGATCATGGTGTACAATTAAAAAAAAAAACTTATAAAAAGGAAGAAGAATTAATTAATAAGGGGGTGTTCAAAATTTTCTGAAATCGGAACCGAATCCCGATTAAATTAAACCGAATTTTGGTTAATCGAACCGAATTTTTCATTTTTCAGTTTTGGTTAATCGAGCCAAATTTTTTTTGGTATTTAAGTTTCGGTTCATGATTTTGGGATAGACATGATAAATCTTTAACCGAAAAACCGAAAAGTTTATATATAGTTTATTATATATTATATATATTATATTTATATATGAATATTTACACTTGTAGTTTGATAAAATCATTTTGTTTTCTTTCTCACTCAATTAATGGCCTAATGACTACTCAATTCTAATTATATTCGGATCATTAACATATGTATAACATTAAAACACAATTATAAAAAGTAAAATGGTTATCATTTGATACTTTTATTATCAAAATTTTAAATATAGTGAAGACTTATTAATGGATTTATATTTATGTGTTATTATTTATTATATGAATAAGTATTAATTAATAAACGGTTAATATGGTTAACAAATTAATCAAACCGAAAAATCGGTTAACCAATTAACCAAATTTTTCATTTTCGGTTTAGTTCTAGAATATGGCAAACCAAGACTCTGGTTGTAAAACCCGCTAAATTAGGGCTAGTCATTAGGTCCTAATCATTTTGTAATACATGTAATTAGTGCGGTATTAGGCTAATTGTATGTAACATTACGTGTATTAATATATATACGCATCTACGCGATTGAGTTAAATCGTGCATTTTATTATATCGATCGAATTCCGATACACTCATACGGATGTTGGTGAACATCATTTATTAAATATTAAATTATTTGATAAGCCTAATTATTTCCAAGCATTATTTCAATAATATTCTATAAGTATCTTGTATCACATTAAAAAGCCCTACGCGACCGAAACGCGCGAACCGCGCCCGACAACCGAATAAAGATCAGAATATATTTTACAAGTTTAAAATATATATCATTTTATGTGAGGACATTATTTAATTTGTAGTATTTTAAATTAATAACTAAAACGTTTTATAAAAACGTCACATCTTATTTATAAGCGAAACCCGAACCGGAGAACATGACCAACACATTTTCAAATCATTTTAATAAATGTTTTCGAGTATTAACAATTAAGATTTCAAAATTTAAAAATATTGAAGAGTTAGTTTTTAGTTAAAAACGTATGTAAAACAATTAATTAACATCACATATAAGCGTTTAAACGACCGGGAAAACTTACACCGCACGGAGCAAGGGGACGGGGACTGAAAAGTGGAGGCTTTCACCAAAACCCCTCACCTTTCCCTTTTCCCTCTCATTTCATTTCTTCCCTTTCTTTTCTTTCTCTCTCTTTTTCTCTCATCCACCTTATGTCGCATTAAATTGTGGATGTCGCACTTAGCGACACAAGCCCTTATGTCGCAGTCATGATCTGCGACACAACAGACTATGTCGCACTTAGCGACACAAAGCCTTATGTCGCACCTAGTGTCGCATAAGACAGAACCTTGAAAACATGGATTTTTACTAAGTGTCAAACTTATGTAATTTCAAATACTTATACGATATGACTTTTAAACACATCGGAATACGTTTATGAACATGAACTGTTGATGCATATTAGGTGTCTGTCAGTTGGTCTATCGAGTTGTAATAAGTGTCGTTAGTTACTTAATAGAAATATAGCTTTTGTATAGTGCGACACTCGTGTTTTAGTTTAGGCGACACTTGCCTGAGTGACGCATAGCGACACTTGGTTAAGTGACGCATGAAGACACTAAGGTAAGTGACGCATGAAGGCGGCCACATGCGACACTTCCACAAGTGACGCATGTCGGCTGACTTTTAGTATAAATACAAACCTACGGGTTTCCGGCTAGGGTTGACGAAACCCTAGCACCATTTGTCGACTAAACCAACTTGTAATCGTTCCCAAACAGTTATACAAGCTAATATACACGTTTACATTATTGAATTCCTTGTGTTCGGTTTGTGTTTTGTTAGCCATACAAGCAATTGTTTGATTCCGCCTTACGATTGCTGTCAATTGACATCTAGGTCCACGACAAGGGGCACTCTCAACTGGTATCAGAGCCACTAGGTGAATACATTGACGTTTAGATTCGATTTTGGGTTGATTTCGGCTTTGTTCGAATAATTAATTGAGATTACATACGGTTTTGGAGTTGCTAAGGTGTTATACAGTCAAGATTCTTCATCATCTACAGGTTTCGTCCATTAGAGTTGAAGGAATTTTCTTTTGGTTTACGAAAATTCGACATTTTTAGGGTTTTGGGATTTTCCAGCCGTTTTGCGACACTCGATCAGTCACTTGGACGCGTCACTTATAGCGGCACTATCTAATCCCAAATTAGGGTTTTACCGTCACTTAGACGCGTCACTTGAAGCGTCATTTGAGGTTATACGACACTTAACTTAAGTGTCGTCTACCCTAATACACCGTCACTCAAGTGCGTCACTGTAGCACGTCATTTGAGTGTTAAGCGTCACTTACATTAGTGACGCCTGTTCAATTTTTTCCGCGTCACTTTCTTTAGTGACGCCTTTTGAACTATAGCGTCACTTTTACTAGTGACGCCTATTCGATTTAGCACGACACTCAAGTACGACACTTGAGTGCGTCACTTGCTCGACTGACCGACACTTACTTATAGTGTCATCCGTCACGTTGTACGTCACTCGATAGCGTCACTTTCCAAGTGTCGCTAGTCGCTACGACACTTGGGTGCGTCACTTACCAAGTGACGCCTTTGGTACTAATTAGTTTGCAAGTTCTTGTTTTTGCGTACAATTTCAGGTATATCTTCAATGGCTTCTATTGCTGATAAAGACGATATTAGAGGACTCAGAGATATGTTAAAACAGAATCATGATATTGGTTCTAATAATAAACCTCCTCTGTTTACAGCTGACATGGATTACGTATATTGGCGTGCTCGATTTGAACAATACATAAACTTTCACTGTCCGGAGCTCTGGGGTCCACTCACCGAAAAATATGTAGCTCCTCTAGCTGAAGGAATCTTTCCTACTATGAATATGACTCCGAAAAAGGTCTACAGGTCCATGACACCAGAGGAAAAGAAAGATTATGATATGGAGAAAAAGGCACATGCGGCTATTTGTATGTGCCTATCCAAAGATGTATTACGAATGTTCAAATCACATGAAACCACATATGAGCTGTGGAAGGCAATAGAAACTAGATGTGGTGGAAATCAACGGTACAAAGCAGCCAAGTTGGAACTCATCAAGAAACAGTATGATCTGTTTGATTCTTTGCCTAATGAGACGACTGCAGGAGTCTTTACTAGATACTCACAACTGGTGAGTGAGTTGACAGAGGGAGGTTACGATTTTCCTCCACTTGAAGTAAACAAGAAACTACTGGATGTCTTGCCTAGCTCTTGGGATGTTAAAGTACAGCTTCTCAAGGAAAGTCAAGAATTAGCTACCATGAAATTGGATGAGCTAATTGGCATTCTTCAAGCTCATGCAATGGAGATGAAGAAGAAAGAATGCAAGACAGGCGGTTTTATTCAAGACCCCTCACCTTTCCCTTTTCCCTCTCATTTCATTTCTTCCCTTTCTTTTCTTTCTCTCTCTTTTTCTCTCATCCACATCCACCACCATACCACCACCACACTTCCACCACCAAAATCCACCATCAAACGACCTCGGATCATCTTGCCTCTTTGAAGAAAAACGTTCACCTCGCGACAATCTACCTTCATATCTTTTCGAAATCTTCATGCGTTAACTTGTAAGTTTCCGACAAAATCTCAAAACTCCTCGATTTCAAGTGTTTTTGACATGTTGTTGTTTATTTAAGCTTAAAATGTTCAAATATGGGTTGGGTAAAAGTTTCAAGCCAAACGGAAATCGGAAAACACGTTTTCGGCCCAATTTCCGGCCAACAGCTTGTTATGTCGCAGAGGCTCCAGGCCACCTGCGAACAAGCTCTTATGTCGCCAAATCAGGTCTTATGTCGCATATAGCGACACAAGCCCCTATGTCGCACTACATCGCAGGTGTCGCATGTAGCGACACAAATGGTTATGTCGCAATAATTACGGACGTCGCATATAGCGACACAAAACATTATGTCGCAAAACTTATTCCCGTCGCACATAGCGACACAACACCTTATGTCGCATTAAATTGTGGATGTCGCACTTAGCAACACAAGCCCTTATGTCGCAGTCATGATCTACGACACAACAGACTATGTCGCACTTAGCGACACAAAGCCTTATGTCGCACCTAGTGTCGCATAAGACAGAACCTTGAAAACATGGATTTTTACTAAGTGTCAAACTTATGTAATTTCAAATACTTATACGATATGACTTTTAAACACATCGGAATACGTTTATGAACAATAACACTCGAAACCATAATAATAATAATGAGATTATTATTACAACCAATCACCAACGGACCGTACACATTTTCAAAACTCAAACTTATCAATCAAATCAAATCATTGGACACTACTAGTTGGATGAACAACTAGCATATGTTATCTTTTAAGATACCTACTTATTTTATTTAAACTTGCGCGTTATAAACGCCCGGCAGGTTACAGTCTTTGGATACCCTATTTTACTTCACCACATTTGCTTCATTGCAACTCTTCAGGCTTAGGTGAGTCTCATAGCCCCGACTTTTTACTGTTTTTACTCTCGGGGTGGGAATACATGCTCTAACTGTTTTACACGTGAACACGAGTACAAAACTCGCTATATTCTGCATGAGCTGTTTTCTAATCACTTTTAAGTCCTCTACGATCATAGTTCTGGTAATACTTTATGTAGCGCGAATGTTAGTGTATGGTACCATATATGACTGACCATTCTCGTTCGGGTCAGCAAGCACTGACTGGTTAAACGGACACATTAACTTTTGTTCATACGAGTGTAGATTAGACACTCGCCCGGAGGCACCCACGATCAGGCACTTTATTGTGATCCTGACACCCACGTTAAGCGTAGACTATGACCTCATGGCAGACATATACTTCATTTGATTCATTTCAAACGGTTATCATTAAATCTTGTGGTTCACACTTACATATTTATTATGCAAACCTGTGAGCTCACCAATGTTAGCTGACCTTTTTAGCATGTGTTCTCAGGTACCCAACAGCAGTAGGACATGTTCACTCAGGATGCCCATAGCTCGAGTCAGCATACACATCAGGAGATTATTTTGCATTACTACATTTTGTAACTAAGTTATGCCGATTAATCTCTAAACATTGTAATTATTGGGCTTTTGTAAACATTTATACATTGTAAGACTTTATATTATCTATGTATCTGTAAAACGACGCATATAGAGTCGTTTATTATATGCCTTGTATGTTTTAATTATTGATTAATAGCACCCCAAAGCTTGCTTTCGCTAAACAGTAAATTTGGGGGTGTTACACTGGTTCACCGAGTCCCCGTTAACCGAAAAACCGAAACTCAAAAATTCGGTTAATCGGGAATCGGTTAGCCGATTTTTCGGTTCAGTTAATCCGTTAACCAAATTAACCGTTTATTAATTAACACTTATTTAAAAAGTAATTGATTACACATAAATATACATTCGTTAATAAGTGTTCACTAAGTTTAAAATATTTTGATAATAAAGTATTAAATGATAACCATTTTACTCTTTATAATTGAGTATTGATGTTATATATACGTTATTCATTCCAATATAATTAGAAATAAGTAGTAATAATACCATACTAGGTCAATATTAAGTTAGTAAATTACATTAAAATGAGTGAAAATGATATATAAATGATTTATTCAAAATAGAAGTGTAAATATCCATATATA
The DNA here is from genome assembly GCA_963422505.1 of Pseudognaphalium luteoalbum. Lineage (NCBI taxonomy): Eukaryota > Viridiplantae > Streptophyta > Magnoliopsida > Asterales > Asteraceae > Pseudognaphalium > Pseudognaphalium luteoalbum. Next base: position 22,668,981 of record OY730195.1, on the reverse strand, counting down.
AATATAACATAAATAATGTATTGGGTCTTTGCTCTGCGAACACTCGGGGAATACTCATGATTTAGGAGTGGTTCAAGACGATTTGGTTTTTCTTAGACTGATAACTCGCTTATCGATAAAAATATGGCCAAACTAGGTCAATGTATTAGTCGCTAGGTGTCCACTTTGACTTTGCACACAGTTTTAGGATTATCCAATAATTATATTTTTCATCAATCAAATAACATATTTACCTACCAAAGTCTCTTTTGAAATGTGAAAATTAACACTTATTTTGGATAACCCAAAATAGTAATTATGAACACTTATTTTGGATAACCCAAATAACTCACTTTAATTTGTGGTTTAGAGGAATTGATATCAATTCAATTGTTTGTCCTAATTGTGATAACGGTATCGAAACTATCCATCACGTTTTGATTGATTGCCCTGTTGCAACGAAGGTTTGGAAATCGGTCACTAAATGGCTAGATATCCAACTTCCTTTTGCCCTAGAACCTGCTGATTTTTTGGATTTTGTGGAATCGTTGAACAGACATGCTAAAGCTAAGGATGTTATCAACACGATTATTTATGTTGTCTAGTGGGAATTGTGGCGATTTAGAAATGATTCCATTTTTAATCCGACCAAGAAGCGTGACATTATCCTTGTTGAGTCTATAATTAACTATTCTTTCTTGTGGTATAGTAGCATGTACAAGAAATCGAGCATTCGTTGTAATGAGTGGTTCAAAAATCCGCTTTTGTTTATTTAAAAACCAGGTGGGCGTCGTGCATGGGCATTGGTATTTCTGGCCGGAGGTAGTCCAGTTTTGTTGCCTCTTTGAAACTTTCTCGCACACGTTGGAAGCTGATTGTTTTTTGGTTTGACACTTTTATATATCAATGGTTGAAGGGTGCGTACTCTGGGACTTGTATGGGATTGCATCAAAAACACCAAAGAGTGAAAACCGGTGGCATGGCCTCCTTTGGTGGGGGGTTTTTCTCATGTCTTGGATTTTCTGTAATTGGCATGAGTTTTTTTTATCCTTTTTGCAATCCTCGCAGTTAAAGTTCCAGGTTGTTGCTTTATTATGTAATTCTGGTTTTGTAAATCTTTGTTCTTGGTCTCTAGCTCCTTGCTAGTTGACCTTTTTTGTTGATTTATGTATATCCTTTTATTGCCATTCAAAAAAAAAAAAAATGTTTCCAACTAGAATTTTATTTTAATCAAATGACCGGCTTGATTTTTTCCCTTTGATCTTACTTTTTAGTGCCATTTATTACCGGTATTTACTTGTTAGTATATATATAAACATATAATTTGAATATCTATTAGTTAAACTAGCACTACACCCGTGCTCAGAGGCAAAAGTTTTTTTTACTCAAGATAATGTGAAGTTGGTGTTGATAATAGAAGTGTATGACATCGAAGTTGTAAAGAAAATATATAAAACTTTGAAAAGATATTCAGAGGTATGATGATTATATAGAAAAGGCAAGCTATGAACATTTTGTTTGCAAATTAATGTGGGATCACCTCATCTCATTTGGTTTTGAATAAGGGAGTACATTAAGCTGTATGACATTGATAACTAAATTCAATCATTCAAAGTTATTCATACTATTTAAAGAGGATCTTAAAATTTAAGAAACTCAATCTGAGTAGGTGTTAAAAGTACTCTCCACGTAAGTACCCGTTACAAAGTCCCGATTGAGTACTCGCGCCTAACGAATATTATGTGTGCCCTACTGCCCTGTTTCCTCCTCTCACGAGTCACGACCCGTGGATCTTTAAATTGGAACTGAAGCCCAATATCATAATTGGAGAGAAGGCCCAGATAGTTAGCATGTAGGTTTATCAATCTCAAATTGGCGTGAAGATGACCTATCAGGTCCGGCCCAAAAAATCGTGGGCAAGATGCCAAGATGCATGTGTTTGTATCAAATATTGTTAACATCATAAACTTAGGGCATGTTTGATTCACAGAATTCATAAGAATCTGGTAAAACTAGAATATGAATTTCTTTCCATATCCTGTTTGGTTGGCAGAATGAAATTCGGATTCCAGTGTATTGCGTTTGTTTCACAGAATTGAAAGGAATTGAATCCTTCGAATTCCGTCAGACAAAGAAATTCAGACTCCTTACCATATTGGATGGAAGACTTATGATTTCAATAAAATTCAAATTGCTGATTAATTTTTTTTTTTAATTTTTCTTCTTAATACTACTATTAATTAAATATTATTTTAATGTTATATTTATGTTCTTTTATAATATTTTTTATTAATACTACTACTAATTAAATATTAGTTTGATGTCATATATATATAGTATTTTAATTTTATATTAAATAAAATATAAAAAAATAATATTATCAAAATATTTATTTAAATAGTACCTTTTAATATTAAAACTTGTTATCATTTTAGCAATTATATATACAATTAATTATATACCTAAATAAACTTAATAGTCCAATTTTATTTACTATTAGTACTAGTTATTTATTAAATATAAATATATGAACACAATAACTATTTTTATATATAAATATATAATGTATAATATATTAATATTAGATTATTACATATTTTAATTTAATTGTAATTAACATTATACCTATATTATTTATATATATTTTGTATTATTAATTCAAATTCCATTCAAATTCTTGTCAACCAAACGTGACAGATTCTAGCACATTCAGATTCCAATTACATCTGATTTTAATTCTTTCAAATTCCAATTCATTGAGATTCCAATTCATTTGACAGATTTCAATTCCTTAAAAAAGATTCTGCGAACCAAACGAGCCCTAATAATATCTTTGTCTTCGTAAGATTGAATTGAAATTTTAAGATGTTAATCAAATACTATAGGCTATCTTATCTTATCTTATAAATCTTAAATTATATATAAAACATCTTTATGATATCGTTCAAATTAAATTTTAATTTGTCAATTAAATCCTTCAATTTTAATAAATTTTAAAATAAAATCCATAAGTTATTAAAAATTATTTTTTTATATCAACTACTAACTTACATATAAAATTAAATTAAATTTATTAATTAAAACATTATCTAAACGGATCTGTAATATTTTTATTATTAGTTCACCGAGTAGTAATAAAATTACTTGAAAATGTTAATGTAGACTTAATTTAATTAATTTTTTTCATTAACTTGGTTTCAAAAATTTTAAATTTTATAATCTCTACTTATATAAATCCATTTACACCAAGTAATATCATCAAAATTCTAACTAAATGTTTAATATACGTATAACTTACACACTTTATTATTAAACATAGGATGCTAAATATGAAATTTTATATTAAAGATTACTAACCCATGTGTATACATGCATAAAAGTCTAGTACTACTAATATACATATCTAATTTGAATCTGAATCTAAATCTAATCTAATAATATAATAATAAATAAATATCCAGATCTATGATTGAATCAAAATTTTAAGATCTTAGTCAAATAATAGAGTCTATGTTATCTTATAATAATATATAATATCTAATCTAAATCTCAATCTCAATCTATTCTAATAATATAATAATCAATAATATATATATATATATATATATATATATATATATATATGTATATCTTATATATTAAAAGAAAAATCTTGAAAGAATAATGACCATTACATGAAAACTAACAATTAAGATCTAGCCATTCATTTATTAAATAACATCATTAATCCCATTTTTATGTGACTAAAATACTAATATACTCTTCCATATTTACAATATACACCCTTCAATATTTACAATACAAAACCCCTATTTTTTCATTAATCGTACATAATCCTCCAAATATTTTATGGAGATTTTAGTTTAATAACTACCTTATTATTTCTTTCATAATTCAAACTCTTCCTATAATCTTATTTCTTTATTTATTTTTTTTTATGAAAAAACCCCAATAAGTTATTTTCAATTTCAAAAATATCATGACTTCATTCCATCGGCCAGTGATTTAAATTCTTATATGACCACCTTTTTTTAATTTTTTTTTTATCAATTTCTAATTCAAGATTCTTGGATTATGGATGCCAACGGGTCGGGTTTCGGCAGGTTATATGATATTTGTACCCATACCACCGCCCTTTTTGAACTCTTTTATCATTTTTTAATTTACACGGTATGAATTATCGATGTCAACGGGTCGAGTTCCAACAGGTTTTATTGTATCTGTACTCATGTCACTTTAAAATATTTGTACCCGTACACAGCCCAATACCCGTTGGTTACCTATTTTTATTAACTATTAAGCATCGGTTATTCATATTTATTCGTGGGTTTCGGTTATCCACATGTATGTAACTTTGGCCAAACAAAAAAAAAATAGTTATTCTTATTGAAAATATGATGCAAATTCGAAACACGAAAACAACCATACCGAATTACATGATTTGAAATCTTAAAGCTAACAATTTGATTTTTTAATTAATTAATTCAAAGTTTCAGTACATAATATAGTATATAGTATTATTATTATAGAACAATACAAATACAAAAAAGGAAGAGATATCATATACAATATTATCAATAATTGATTAATTAATTTACTCTTTTGTCACTAATTTCTCTGTATCTCAATTTACATCCCTAAAATAATTTACCATTTAATCTTCTAAGGATGTATTAATGTCATTCGGGTTAGTAGAGCCTGCATTTGAGTTGTCATATTTTATCATCTTTCGTCAAACTTTAAAAGACATAGTAATGCATTATAGGGTGTTGATTTAAATTATAGAGAGTAACTTAGATGGACGAAATGCACTAAAGAGGGTTATTTTTTAGATACAAAATAGTATTTACCCGCTGAACCGGTAAATTCGCTTATTTGAAAAAACATATCTCTATGATTTTAAATAATATAGTATTATTAAATATTAATACATATAACAAAGTGATATCATACACAATATTGTCCCTATTTATTAATTAATTTATTTGGACTCATCAATCTAAAAAATCTATCACAATTCAAATGTTTAATACATTTTTCATTTAAAATTAAAACAATACAAACTGATGTACCATACACCAATACCAAAACGCTTATTAAATTTGTATAACACATCCCTATAAGACATATCATAAAGTCAACCTGCAAATTTTGTAGGTCTTAAAGTAGTATATTAACAAATGAAAACCCGTGTCTACCAGTTTTATATGATTTTACCATTTTATACCAGTTTATTATCCCGTGTTTATACACGTGTCTAAAATCTTAATTATTCATAACAACTATTAAATGTAAAACATCACATTCTAAAACTTTTTAAATATTTTTGAAAAATAGTTGTTCTAACTAAGTAAACTATATTTCATAATATTTAAATTTGAGTAAAATCCGAGTAACTTGATTTTAACTCTAATCAACTTGTTTTTGGTGATTTTCGAAATTTAATGTCGGTTACGGGTCACTCAGGTCAAATGGGTCAATCTTTTTTAAAATAACGGTTCAACATTTTAAGCTTAAAATGTTTTTTAAATTTATAAAGTAATCATAATACATATTGTATCCATTTGAAATTATTACCAAGACACCATTAATTCTTAACTTCTATCAAAATATCCGGGTCACACAGGTCAAATGGGTCAATCTTTTTATAAATAATGGTTCACCATTTATAAATTATAAGCTTAAAATGCTTACAAAATTCAAAAATAATCGTAATACATATTAAATACATGTGGAATTATTACCAAAACATCAATGATTCTCAACTTCTATCAAAATATAAACGTATAAAAGTAAAGGTTATAGATCAATAAATTAAAATGTTCGAATTATGTTATATTAAATGTTATAGAAAGGAAGACATTTCTTCTGTGACAGAGGTAGTAAGAATTTCGGGTTGTCAAGTGCAAACCGAAAATTCATTTGCTGAGTAGCACGGTTGAACCTGACACGGAAAATTATCAGGTTAGTGTGTTTAAGCTAACTGGTTGGTGCTTCAAAAATCTCGACCCAAATGTGATTATGTTAGAGTCGGGTTCATGTCTGCGAAGGTTATAACAGGTCAAAACTTAAGAGTAGCCTAAACTGTGGAGGTAATAGCCATAAAGAATATGGGTGGAACATGTTAAAAGTAACACAAAATGAGACGTATAAACATATAAGTATATTTGAAACATTAACTTACTAAATGCATCTTCTTCGATCCATACGAAAGGTAATTTTTTTGCCTGCTATGACATTTGTTATGCCCAATTGGTCACTTGTAAGGTGCTATAATGTGATATGCTTACAACTAAGGACCCAGTAAGTTTAAATAACACAACCAAGATCATATAAAATTAGGAACAAAATTAAAAAGGAGTAGATGCCAATCCAAATCATAATACAAATGCATTGAAAACACCAAATTTATCAATATCAACAAATAATCGCCATCATATTTAGTAAGAAATAAGAACATAGAACATTAATGTGAAGATGAAGGGAATTATATTACCGTTAATTGATGTCCTAATTCGAAGAACTTAAAATGTGCCTGCCATGAATCAGAATTCGAACCTTGCAACTGAATAAAGAATGATAAAGTTTTATACATGTTTCTACTATTTGTCCAGACCAACACATGCCATTTATTACATTTAATTTGGCATTTTGTCAAACACCTAGTATGCATGTAAATATATAGAATTTTTCATACATATCATGAAAACATATGAACTTTAATAAGAGGGTTATAAATCAAGGATAGTCTCACCGTAGGCCATCCTCAGCCTTCTTCGTTTTCATGAAAAAGAAAGAATATCGAGCCTGCATATTCGTGGAACTCAATCTCATTTAGAAAGCCTTTTCTCTATCTTTCAACAACTGACGATAAGTTGTTTAGAAAAGGACTTAAGAATCGTGTAGCAAGAAATGATATATTCTGTTAAAGAGAGTCATTCACGTAAATTGCTTTGAATGGTAAATCAATCATTTGTCCTTGAGGATCCGACATTCATCCTCTCATACCTATTGATTGATGTACCTGAGCACCCTCCAAGTATCCATAAATGAAATCGGTTTGAGTGAATTTCTCTTACATTCTACATTCCCGAAACGGATCCTATCAAATATTTAAAATTTTCTATGATCATCTCTATGTTAGGTATTCGGGGATTCCTCCTTAAAATAGACGAAATATTTCTATTATGCCAATCCCAATCGAATCAATGTTATTAGCTGTGAATTCGAACTTTTAAGGTATTTTCTGTTTCTTCGGATGATATGATGGGTCAATCATTTGCTTTATTTGTTCCAACAATGGCAGTTGCGGAATATGTTAGGAATCCAGGACCCAAACAATGCGCATAATTAAACATAATTGTACCCACAACAATAAACGGATAACCAAATCGCTAGCAAAGCAATTAACAAGAAACACGATAAATAAATGCGATACGAGAATGTAAACGACACAAGGATTTAACGTGGTTATCTCCAATCTTCAACTTGGAGATTGGTTTAGTCCACGGGGCCAACCGAGAGTATTTTCTCTATAATTTTCGTACCAAAGGTTTTCAATGCATAGGGGTTACAATATATAGGAAACACAAAACTTGCTAAACAGGAAATCCTTGCCGTCGTGACTTCGCGTCACGACCAACCACGATCGCGTCGCGATCTCCTAGTTTGCGCAACGACCAACATAGATCGTGTGACGATCTCCTTCTCAGAAACCCCAACTTTGAAATTTCTCCATGATCGCACTACGACCAAACCTCATCGCACAATGAACTTTCCCAACAACTAAAACATGATTTCATTGTTTAATCTTCACACTCAACAGAATACGCTATTGGGTTAGCCATTTTCTTTATTACTTTCCGAGTCCGAGGGACTATTGATGTAGAATCTATAAATAGCATTCAAGGTTAAACATAACTCTTAGGGAGTTACCAAAATACAAAGTTCTCTTTTCGTTATCTTCTTTCTTTTTTATTTTTACTTGGTTGGCAGGGTCAGGGTCTTTCTAGCTGGGCGAGCACACCCGATTCTAAAGTCCTTTCCTAAATCACTTCCTGTTCAGTTGCTGAAGGATAGAGACAACGCTTTCTAAATGAGATTGAGTTCCACGGATATCCACACTAGAAAGATGCTATTTGCAGCTATTCTATCTATTTATGCATCAAGTTCGAAGAAGATCTCAATTTATATTGAAGAAATGATAGTAGCTCATTGTTTTATAGGCTTTATCGTATTTAGTCGGAAGGGTTTAGGTAAGACTTTAGCGATTCTCAATGGGAGAATCCAAGCTATTCAGGAAGAATTGCAGCAATTCCTCAATCCTAACAAAGTAGTTTCTCAGGAATCCAATGAACAACAATGATTACTTAGGATCAGCTTGCGAATTTGTGGCACTGTGGTAGAATCATTACCAATGGCACTATTGCTACTGGTGGTGAAGAAATTGAATCAACGACATTGAATGCAAGCTCCGATAAAGTTTGAACAAGTTGATAAGACCCCCTTTTACATCCCTTTGTCCCTTGTGTGGCGATATCTAAGGGATTCTTTGGTTCAGGTCGAAGAAGCAATGTAACCCAATCCTTATCAAATTGACTGCATGTCCGTGAGGATCCCACCAGAGCGCCTTCCACTTCTAATAGACCACGAACTAGACCAGATTATTCTCAATGAGTCCATAAGGAATGATCCCATCTCAATTGATTGACGTAATTTTCTACCGCGTGTACATTCCCATGATGTTGGTGTTTTTCCAAAACAAAACTTTGTTGTTACGGGTTGACAAAATTGAGATGCTCTTCGGCTCTAACCTTCGTGGAATGATTAGATTTATAAGTAAGCATCTGTTGTAAAATATAAGCAACGCCAAACCCCTCGAAGTAAAGAAAGACAAATGGGAATGAAGAAGGGAATTTGGCGCCAAATTAAAGACGTCGAATATGCTAATAATTTGACAAGTAGATTTCTAATATCCCATTCTCATTGTTTAGATAGATATGTAGGTATATGGAGTGGCGGATGTACTTGGTGAGGTGGGTATGCACTTGCCCACCCTAGTTATAAAATATGATGGTGCTAAAAAAATTATATTTCCTCAATTCTATAACTTGCTTAGTGTAGTGCATACCCAAACAAAACTGTGTGCATACCCATTTAATTAGACCGAGTGTCCCACTCTATAAATTAGCAGGGAGCATTTATCGTAATATAACAATAGCATGATTGGACCGTCATACATGATTCTAATTCATGTTAAACATACACAAAAATAAATAAAAAATTTAGCAGTAATTATTAATTAAGATTTAACATGCACATGAAAAAAAAAAATCCTTTCTCATTTTCTTGTCCGTAATTGACTATTGAATTCCTGTGATTTTATTTAAGACAACGTGTGTATTTGGTAAACATTTAATAGATCGAAATAATTTGATAGAAATTTCGATTAACGTGCAAACTCAGAGTACAAAGATGGTGATGATGTATGAGGAACCAAGTCTATCACACTCCGATTAACGTGCAAACCCAGAGTCGAGACTAAGTCAATCGAGGGTGGTGAGAGCTTGGTTCTGTTTTAGAGCAATGGTGGAATATTACTCTGCCGATTTATGAGGTGTTAGCTTGAAATGGAAGCAGAACACTAGTATTTATAGCCAAACCCTAATCCGACGTGGAAGGTTTGGTCGTGGGGGAGAGAGACAGTTCTCCGCGTCCACTGCTGATGTGGATACTTGGTCGTGGGGGAGCTCGACAATTACTGTGCATGTGTACACGTGGACCAATCGTGTGAGCCGACCAGGTTAGTGGCCAAGCCACATTGCCTACCTGGGTATACCGGTCACAGGTTGTCCTTTTATGTCAGAGTATATCAGATCTGTGCATGAGGCACGGATCGTTTTGTTGTTTTGCCGTTGTGCTCATAAGCAGAGCATTTATGATGACGAGATTCTTGGTCCGGGGCGGATCGTATCCGGCCCCATGAATCTTATTTGGGGCCGAACTCCCCACCGCGGGTAACGAAAGCTGGACACGGATGCAATCCGGGCCTGGGCTAGGGGCGGACCGGACTAGATCACTTGGTCCGGACCCAAGTGGGGTGATGATCATGATCATCATTAAGTCCCCCCAGTCCGTTATCATATTCCGTTCCGAGGATATGGTGGCGGACTTACAGTAAAGATGTGACACCATAATGATGCCTTCAACATATTAGCGGCGCGTAATAAATGCCCGTCCCCTCAAACTTTTCGTCTGGCATATGATGGGACGTCCTAGCGCTGTTATGACGCTTTTGGGGCACTTGCGGCGTCCAATAAATGCACGTCGCTTCGTTCTCACTGTTCATTTATTAGATCGTGAGATCTGGCGACACGTGTAGCGGTAAAACTGGGTCGATATGTGGTAATTTCTTGGATCGTGACATATTGCGACACGTGTACGGCTACTACTAATGCCCACGGGATCCGACCCACGCAAAATTGCCTATAAATAGCAAATAGTTGGGTTTATTTCATTTTTTACGCTTAGTAAAAAATAGTTGAGAGGATACCGGTTGTCATTCAATCATTCCGTCCACTGTTCCGGCAGTCAACCCAGTTTCCGACTACATTCATATAAACCCAGGTCTATCATTCATACCTTCATCCCTTTTTCTTCTTTTCTCATATATTCATACCACGATACCATGGCTACTGTTGAGGGAGGAGGTCCGAGCACGAGCAGTGGTGTGGCCAACGTGGCACTGGAGGTTAGTTCGGTGAAACCGGATATGATCCCGGTTATTCTGAGGCGCTTTAAATGCCTGGAGCGCTTCAATCCCGTTGCGCTGACTTCGGCCCAGCGTGCCGACGCGCCACCAGAGGGTAAGGTGGCGGTGTACTGGAAAACGATGGAGAAAGGGAATCTCCGTATGCCCCCAACACCGTTTTATTTAGATGTGTGTAAACACTATAAAGTTGGGTTTAGCCAGCTTCATCCCTTCGCCGTGCAGAAGGTCACCATTTTTGAGATGTGGTGCCGGTCGCTGGGCTTGATGCCGCTTGTGAAGGTATTTCAGGCTTGCTTTAAGTTGACGCCCAGCGGCAAGGGGTGGTACACTTTTGCGAAGAAGAACGACTTCGTTGGGTGTCAAGAGTCATCCCTGCACGGCTGGAGGGATACATTTTTCTTTATTGACCAAGCGGTCATCCCCAATGATTCTGTGGAGACGCTCGTGTGGCAATACGAACGTCCATGCAACGTCAGCCTTACGCCCAAGCTGACGGACGCAGAGGAGGGGTTGCTGGATGCCTGCCGTGACGCGAAGCTGGAGATGCGAGAGTACCATTCTTACGTGCTCGTGATCGGCTGCATCAGCTCATTTTGGGCTTTTGAGGGTCAGGTTCCCGTCATTCGGGAGAACGGCCATGGTATAGACGGGGGTGGTTTGTTTTTACTTTGATGTTACTATGCAGTCTTCATAGTTTAACTCGTGTTTGTGTTTTCTTTTTGCAGATATGGATTTGAAATCCGTGCTGAAGGCTCCCAGCTTGGCCGGGCTCAAGTACATCCGGAGGGCTGTGGAGGACGACTCCAGCGATGCCGCCAAGGTCACCGGTGCTACGGTGACCGTTGCGAAGCCGGCACCTGCAGGGGGGAGGGTTCCCGTTGCCCGCCCTCTTACGGCAGGCGCCGAGGTGCAAGCGTCTGGGGCCCGCGCCATCCCTAAATGTAAGGGGGTGGTGCAGGTTAAGAAAGTGGCAGGGCCCGCCCCCAAAAAGAAGAAAACTGCTGGGGAGGTCACCGAGGCCAATCTGCAGCATTTCATGTCCGTGCCCAGCACAGGTGGGTACTACATTATACCTACGGATGGTCGGTATCTTGCTCTATTTCATATGAGCGATTGGTGGTGGTCTCTTGTGTTTTTCTGAACTTGTCTTTGTGTTTTTCAGATGCGACGGACCCGTACGTGGCTGGGACGGGATACGTCAGCAGTGAACTTGTTCTTCGGGACGAGGAGGAGGAGGAAGAGGTGCCAGCCGTTGAACGGTTGGTACGCCGTAGCGGTGCTCCACCGCCCCCCACTGCCGATGGTAGGGTGGGTTCGCGTGCCGAGGAGCCAATGACGCTGGATGATAACCCGTTGCGGCCGTCGCCCATCCGTGCCCATCCTCCGAGCCCTCCTATCGTGCCATCACCCGCCCGTACCGACAGCATGAGGTGAGTCTTAGGACGTCGGCGCCATGCGTTTTAGCAAGCACACATGTATCTATGTGTTTTTTTTTTTGACTACGTGTTGAAACAGGGCTGACCGAATGGCTATTCTCAGGTCCATGCTGCCGGAGCCGTTCCTGCCGGAACGTTTTTTGAAAGTCCCCGTTGTTGGGGCATCCACCTTTGTCGCTCCCGTGTTCGTCCCGGCCTGGGATATAAAGGTTGATAATTTGGCCGTGGACGGGCGGTCACTGCGGGATTTTGCCGGGCATGCCATCCCGCCTGCCGTCAAAGAGAAGCTGGCGAGGCTGTCTGCTAATGACGCCTCGAGGGCGCGCCTGCTGATGTCCTTCTGGGACTTCGCGTTGCAATGCGACGAGCAGGAGCGTACCGAGAGGTTGAATAACCAGGTACGCCAAAGCCATGCTGTGGTTAGCCGCCAAGAGGGAGAAATCGCCGACCTCAAGGTACGGACTGCGCAGCTCGAGGGGCACCTGCAGATTGCCAATGAAGCCAGGGCGAAGGCTGAGGCAGATCTTTTTGCTGAGAGGCAGCAAAGGGAGGCTGCTGCTGCTGCTCTTGCGCCGGTGCAGGAGCAGGCTAAGGCCGCGGAGGTGGAGAAGGCGACGCTCGCTGCGGATTTTGAGCAGCTGAAGAGCAGGTATGTTGATGACCGCTTTTTAATTTGCTAACTTCATGTGTTTAGTTACTAACTGTTATTTTGCACAGGTTCGATGACCTGACAACGGATCTGGCTGCTTCAAGGAAGGAGGTGTCCGAACTGGAGACGGCGTGCCAGCTGCACATCAAAGACTTCAATGATGCCACGATTAAAAGCAAAGAGCTGGCAGATGATTTGGAGCGTCTTCAGAAGGGCATTCCCGACCTGGTGAAGCGAGCCATTGCATCGGATAGCGTGACGGGTCCGTTCAAGGAGTTCCTGTCCGCTGTCCAGGAGGTGGAGGTGCTACAAACGATCAATCTTATATCGGAGCATGTTCCCGACCTTCCGACTCCGCTTCCGGATGCAATCGCATCGAAGGTCAACCCGGACTGCGTCGAGAGGGCGCAGCGGGCGAGCCAGGCGCTGCAGACACTCACCGTTCCCTTCATAGAAAGAATAGGTAGTGAGGTGTTGTCTGTAGATGAGATTTTGGGGATGCAGCCGTAGGTAGATAGGTTCATTTGTAAGGCTGGCATCCCTTATTACTTTGTAAATTTGTTTTATATATATAAATGCAACGTTCGTTTCTTAATTGCACGTGTTCAAGCTATTTTTTGTGTACGTACGTTTAGTATTTATTGTCATGACTTAGTAGATTTCTAGACTACTTTATGGGTTGGTGTGTGGCGGCGGTTGTTACCGCGGCTCGACCAATTAGTCCGGTCTCACCCCGGCAATTTAACTGTGGTACGGGGGGACCTCTGCCTTCGGGAAGCTAGAAGGCATTCCCTTATGGGGGCAGGCTCGCTGTGGCTCCGGGCTTAGCTGACTTCTGCCGTCATATGCCGAGCCCACAACGACGACGCCTAGAGGCGGTTTTTTTTTTTGAATGTGTAGAACTTAACAGGTATGCTATACAGAAGAATAAGATGCAATCAAAACTTTTTTCATTGATAATGACAAGTGCTACGAAGGCGGGGGGATCAATCCGGCCCGAGCTATTACAAAGTTTGATTACATATAACATTTCTTTAGGTTAGTCACGTGCCAAGTACGAGGCACGGACTTGCCATCCAGAGTGGCTAAGACGTAGGAGCCATTTGCGTTTGCTTCCGTAACCCGGTACGGGCCTTCCCAGCGCTGACCAAGCTTGCCTGTATCTTCGGACTTGCTGGCCTCGTTATTACGCCAGACCAGTTCCCCGACCTGGAAAGAAAGATGGCGAACACGCTTGTTGTAGTAGCGGGCCATTTTTTGCTTATTTGCGGCTTGGCGGATGGCTGCCATTTCTCTCCGTTCTTCTAGCATGTGGGTATTTTGCTGGTACGCTTCGAGGTTCCCTTCTTCGGTGAAGTTGATTATTCTTGCGCTGGGAACGCTGATTTCCGCCGGGATGACCGCCTCACAGCCGTATACAAGGCTGAAAAGGGTTTCTCCGGTGCTTTCCTTTGGGGTGGTGCGGTGAGCCCATAGTACGTTGGGGAGTTCATCGACCCAACCAGTGCGGCTTTCCCCGAGTCTAGCCTTGACACCGGCTACTAAATCTCTGTTGGTGACTTCAACTTGACCATTCGCCTGCGGGTGGTAAACCGAGGTTAGGGTCTGTTTGATGTTGAGTTCTTCGCACCAACTTCTGAAAGGGTTCTCGGCGAATTGCTTGCCGTTATCCGTGATGATTTCGTGAGGAATGCCGAACCGGCAGACAATGTTATCCCATACAAAGTTCCGAACCTGTTTGCCACTGATAGTTTTCAATGGTTTGGCTTCAACCCATTTGGTGAAGTAGTCGATAGCGACAATGAGAAATTTGACATTGCCGGGTCCGGCCGGGAACGGCCCCACGATGTCGATGCCCCACTTAAAGAAAGGCCATGCTGATGATATTGGGATCAGGTCATGCCTAGGAGAGCGTGCAATGGGTGCATGGATTTGGCAGGAGGTACAGTTTCTTGTGACCGCGGAAGCATCCCTGTACATTGAAGGCCAGTAATAACCCATGCGCATGATTGTTGCCACCACGGTTTTGTGGCCAGAGTGGAGGGCGCATGAACCCCCGTGGACCTCGCGGATAACGTTTTCAGCTTGTTTGGGACCCACACACCTTAGGTTCGGACCTAGATATGATTTTTTCATGAGTTCGCCTTTTTCGATGAAGTACATTGGAGCCTTCATTCGGATTTTCCTTGCTTCGATCGGATCCTGAGGTAAGGTTCCGGACCGAAGATACGCGGTGATTGGGGTCATCCAATTATCCTCTTCTTCTTCGATTTGGGCCATTGTTCCTGACAAGTCAATTGACTTCTGCCCCAGGACCTCAACTAGAACTTTCTTGGTTAGATGGGCAAATGTGAGTGATGCCAATTTGCTCAGGGCCTCAGCTTTCTTGTTTTTGTTCCTAGGAACTTGCTCAATCTGGAACGTCGTGAACTGCTTTGATAAGCTTTGGGTGAGGGCCAGATATTGCTTCATGGATGTGTCCTTTGCCTCGAAGGCACCGTTGAACTGGTTTGCCACCAGCTGTGAGTCAACGTATGCTCGGAGGTCTTTGATTCCCATTTCGGCGACAATCCGGATACCGGACAGTAACGCTTCATACTCAGCCTCGTTATTGGAGGCGGGGAAGCCAAAACGGAGGGCGTATGTGTGCTCCTCTCCGTTGGGACTAATAAGTATGAGGCCGGCACCGGCACCTTCAGAGCTTGAAGCCCCATCTGTAAACAGTTCCCAGGCGGCTTGTTGTTCCTGGGCGGGGGTGTCAGAGGTGCACCTGCCCTCTACTCCCCCCGGAAGTTCAGCAAGGAAATCGGCCATAACTTGCCCCTTAACCGCGCTCCGCGGGCAAAAAGTGATTTCATGTTCTCCAAGCTCGATGGCCCATTTGGCTAGCCGACCAGATATTTCGGGCTTCGAAAGTACTTGTTTAATAGGTTGATCCGTTAGGACGGTAATTGGATGGCCTTGGAAATACCGGCGCAGGCGTCGTGCTGAGTGGACTAGTGCTAGCACTAGTTTCTCGATTGGTGAATAATTCAATTCTCCCGGCTGCAGTGCACGACTAACAAAGTACACGGGCATTTGTGTCCTGTCGCGCAAAGCTATGAGGACGGAGCTGACAACGTTTTTTGACGCTGCTAGATACAAGGTGAGTGTCTCACCAGGAATAGGAGCCGTGAGTGTGGGAAGCTCTCTTAGAAATGCTTTCATGTCTTGGAATGCCTGCTCCGCCTCGGGAGTCCAGGAGAAATCTTTCTTGTTGAGGCAGCCTTTTAGTGTGTCGAAGAACGGGAGTGACCGCTCAGCTGCTTTGGACAGGAAGCGCGCTAAGGCCGCCAACTTACCGTTCAAGCTTTGAACATCTTTTTTGCTCCGCGGGGATACCATGTCCGCAATGGCTTGTATTTTCTTTGGGTTAGCCTTTATTCCCCTTGGGGTCATTATATGACCTAGAAACTTCCCTTCTTCCATGCCGAAAGAACATTTAGCCGGATTAAGCTTCATATTTATCTTCCGCAATGAGGCGAAGGTTTCCAAGATGTCCGTGAGCAACTGTGATTCGACATTGCTTTTAATGACTATATCATCTACGTACGCTTCCAGATTGCGTCCGATCTGGGATTTAAAGGCAGCGTCCACGACACGCTGATAAGTTGCTCCGGCATTTTTGAGACCGAATGGCATTTTGGTGTAACAGAAGATGCCCTGGTCCGTGTGAAATGCGGTTTTTTCTTCGTCATCTTCAGCCATTAGGATCTGATGGTACCCCTTGTAGGCGTCCAGGAAACATTTGAACCGGAACCCGGACAGAGACTCGACTTTCCAGTCGATCTCGGGGAGCGGGTAATTGTCCTTGGGGCACGCCTTGTTAATATCTTTAAAATCAACACACATTCTCCATGAGCCATCAGATTTTTTGACGAGCACTGGGTTTGCTACCCATGTCTGATACTGGACTTCACGCATGATACCGGCGTGAACAAGCTTGCTGACTTCTTCGCAGATGAATCGACTCTGGTCCGGGGCCATGCCCCTCTTCTTCTGCCTGACCGGAGTGATGTTGGTGTTGACATTCAACCTATGTTCAGCAATTGACCACGGAACTCCGGTCATTTCATAGTCTTGCCATGCAAAAACGTCTGTGTTGCCTGCCAGAATCTCACATAGTTTTAACCGTGTCGCCGGGCTTAGGACCAGACCTACTCGGACCTTTTGTTCTGGAAATCTGGGATTGACAGCTACTAGCTCGTCAGTTGTCATGATGAAGGGTCCAGGGGTAGGCCTTGAAATCTGGGCGCAGACGGGTATGGCTGTACCCGTCGTATGTAGAGTAGCGATTCCAGCAGGGGTTGGGAATTTCATCATTCCATGAACTGTGGAGGTGATAGCCCCAAATTGGTAGAGAGCGGTGCGGCCCAGGAGAACGTTGAAGCGCGATGGGGCCCGCACCACGACAAATTCCAACTCTGCCGTCCTGGAGTATGGGTAGTTACCAAAGTTACATCCAAGGTGAGCCTGCCTATTGGCCACTTGGTGTCATTTGCATAGCTAGACAATGGGGACAGCGGTTCTTTTAACTTTTTCTGCACTTGCGATGGCAGCTGCAAGAAGCAGTGCTCATACATAACCTCGACGGCGCTGCCTGTGTCCATATAAACCCTTGATATTTGGCAGTTCCCTATGCGCGCCGTGATAACGACGGGTTCCGGAGGAGCCATGCTCCGAAGTGGTGGGAATGAGATTGAGGCGAACTGCCAGTCCTGCAATGTGTCTGCTTTCCGTTTTGAGCTGGTTTGCGCAGACTGAATCATATGAATGACCGCGTCTGGCGGATCACGATTATCATCCTTCCGTTGCCAGCCATAGGTCTTCGCGCCGTCAGCTTTCTTAAATTTCTTTCCAGGCAGCAAATGATTAAGCTTGCCGGCCTGAATGGCTGCCTTGATTTCTTTTCTTAACTGCCTGCAGTCGTCGGTGTCGTGCCCGTACTCTTCATGGAAGTCGCAGTATTTTCCGTTCTTGGGCACGTCACGGTGTTC
Organism: Pseudognaphalium luteoalbum; assembly: GCA_963422505.1. Classification (NCBI taxonomy): domain Eukaryota; kingdom Viridiplantae; phylum Streptophyta; class Magnoliopsida; order Asterales; family Asteraceae; genus Pseudognaphalium; species Pseudognaphalium luteoalbum. The sequence continues at coordinate 22,651,110 of OY730195.1, read as the reverse complement.
TAACGGGGGCGGAGGGTTAAACGCGTTCCGCGCCGCTGTCTCAGTAAGCAAAATTTCTTTTGGAGACTTGGTGAGTGAGGATAGGAGCGAATTTTTGTCATATGGCTGGCGTCGTGCTGATTCACGATGATCACGGCGATTGTCGTGCCGTGTGTCTCGACGGAAGTCACGTCGATTATTATCACGTCGGACGGATCCGGATCCGCCCTCATGGGATCGGCCGTGATGTTTTTCATGCTCGGGACGGTGGGAATCCCGCGCCGGCGCTTTGTGCAAGTCGGTGTCCTCACCGGATCGCAGGTAATCCCGAGCCATGGAGACGGCCTCGGAATACACCTTTGGCAGTTTCCTTTTCAATCGGTAGTACAAAGTGGGATACCGATCCTTATCGATGCCGTAGATGAGACCGGCAATCTGCTGACTCGGTGGAAGTTCACTTATCTTCTGACACTCGGTTGTGAAGCGTGTGAGGAAGTCGTTTAACCACTCTCGGCTTGTTTGCTTGATTTCAAACACGTCAAGATGTGTTAGAGTGTGCTGCTTCAGATTGTGATACTGCTGCAAGAACTTAAACCGTAGGTCAGGAAAGCTAGTAATGCTTCCTGCCGGTAACTTTTCGAACCATCCGCGTGCGTTGCCCTGCAAAACTTGCGGGAACATGTGGCATGCCACCGCGTCTTCCCAATGTTCAGTTTTTATTGCGCCCTCAAAGCGTTGCAGAAAGTCTTCAGGGTCGGAGTCACCGGAATAGGTGCCGATTGTGAGTGGGATGGTGAGTTTTGCTGGCAACGGATGTTCTGCAATTTTTGCCACAAATCTAGCAGTGGTGGTGGAAACGGGCACCGGCTTGCTCACTTTCTCACCTTGTAAGGTGGCATAGAAGTTTGCAATCAATGTGTCCGCCGTGGACTCGTCAGACTGAGCTGAGAACGAGCCTGGCGGGGCTGCACTTAGGAGCAAATCGGCTAATATTTTGCGACTTGCTGCCCTGTCCATCCGTCCATGATCCTGGGTAGGCGTTGGCACTGCCAGCCGTGGCGGAGACGGCGGTGGTGGTACGATTTGCCGCGGCGGGGACGGAGCCCGTGGTTCCGGGGTTACTACGAAACCCATTTGTGCCAACATACGTTGGGCTTCAGCCGCGGAGATGGACTTAGGAACTGAAGAAGTGTTCGAGCTGTTCTCCGGCGGAGGACGATTGTTCGTTGGATTCTCAGCGCCGGAGGTCGAATCATTATGAATAAATAGTTGCCTTGGGTCAATCCTCGGTGTTACCGTCTGCCCCGTAAATGAAGCATGCGGGGTGTTAGGGTTGACGGTAGGCTGAGGTGACTGATCGGGATTCTGTGACGGTGGTGGCATATTAGCAGAAGCACCATCGCCATTGTTGTCATTTTGAGAAATAACAACCATCGTGAAAGATGATTTTCCGGCGTACAGAAAAGCGAAAAGTGGTCGTTTTCTGGTAAGTCAACCGTGGATGGCGCCAAATGTTCAAGCGTAAAAACACTTGAGTACAAAGATGGTGATGATGTATGAGGAACCAAGTCTATCACACTCCGATTAACGTGCAAACCCAGAGTCGAGACTAAGTCAATCGAGGGTGGTGAGAGCTTGGTTCTGTTTTAGAGCAATGGTGGAATATTACTCTGCCGATTTATGAGGTGTTAGCTTGAAATGGAAGCAGAACACTAGTATTTATAGCCAAACCCTAATCCGACGTGGAAGGTTTGGTCGTGGGGGAGAGAGACAGTTCTCCGCGTCCACTGCTGACGTGGATACTTGGTCGTGAGGGAGCTCGACAATTACTGTGCATGTGTACACGTGGACCAATCGTGTGAGCCGACCAGGTTAGTGGCCAAGCCACATTGCCTACCTGGGTATACCGGTCACAGGTTGTCCTTTTATGTCAGAGTATATCAGATCTGTGCATGAGGCACGGATCGTTTTGTTGTTTTGCCGTTGTGCTCATAAGCAGAGCATTTATGATGATGAGATTCTTGGTCCGGGGCGGATCGTATCCGGCCCCATGAATCTTATTTGGGGCCGAACTCCCCACCGCGGGTAACGAAAGCTGAACACGGATGCAATCCGGGCCTGGGCTAGGGGCGGACCGGACTAGATCACTTGGTCCAGACCCAAGTGGAGTGATGATCATGATCATCATTAATACACAAAAATAAATAAAAAATTTAGCAGTAATTATTAAAAAAGGTTTAACATGCACATGAAAAAAAAAATCCTTTCTCATTTTCTTGTCCGTAATTGACTATTGAATTCCTGTGATTTTATTTAAGACAACGTGTGTATTTGGTAAACATTTAATAAATGGAAATGATTTTTGGATTTGTTGATGGTTGGATAAGACTTATATAGATCGAAATAATTTGATAGAAATTCAAATTGTATTATAAGAAGTAAAATTTAATTGAGTTTTAGATGATTTGCTACACACAAATATATATTAGTATACTTAGTGAAAATGTTCAAAAAAGTTACTAGACTATTAATTTGTTTAATTAAAATATTAAACTATTTTCATCTAAATTAAGCTTTTTACGTTATAACATTAATAAGTTAAGTAATTTGATTAAATTTAAAAGTTAAGTGATCTTGATGTTAATATTTATAAGTTAAGTAACCTACATATTGTGATTCTTTAGGTTTAGTAATTCAGTAACTTAATTGAACATTTTCATAAAGGAATACATATTTGTTTATTAACCCTTTGCTACAATCCGACTATACATGTAATAATGGCATCAAAATTTCAAACCTCTAAAAATTAATGGGTTGTTTAGTGACGGTAGGAGCACTTTGGTTGTCAGTCTTGTGGGGCAAGAAAAATTCTGTAGTAGCCTTTAAGTTAATAGTATATATTGAGTAAACACTTTTTAATATGTGAGATTTGCATGTAAACCAACTATATATCAAACAAAAATTATTGACTAGTAATGACATAAATCTGAAAGGAGATATCTATCACCTAAAAAAATTTATTAACCTAAATATAAAGTAGAAAACCTGACCCGAAAAATAAACATCAACCCGAATTTTTTTTAATATTTTAGACGAACTAAGGTAACTTAATAAATTATGCACACCCGAATTTGAGATCTAGATCCGCTACTGAGTATATGTTTAGAGCAAAATGATCCTTAGAATATTAATATACGGAGTGAAGCACGAAAGCAATAATTTTTCATTATATATTAATCAAAGTATACCTCTTAATGGATGCTTTTTTATTCACTAGATGAATATTTTTGGTAAAAATGGTTGTTTCCTTGATTCCTGAAAAAAAAATATGCTTCCTACTCGTAGAGTCGTAGATCCCTCCCCTGTCTTCTATCTAGAAGAAAGTAACTTATTAAGCCGAATGACAAATAACATATACCTATGAAAATATTTTGTTAAATTTTGGTGTTTATGTATGTTTTGTGAAGCAAAAGACAAGTGATGATTACTTTTATGAGAGTGCAGAGAAGATTTCATTCTTCTTTGAAGGTACATGGTTAAATTAATATCTTGAGCATGACTGATTTTATAGGTTAGATGTTTGGACTGTTAATCGAATATTAATGCTATTCATCTTTTGTAATGTAATGCTGCCTAATGGTTAATGACTAATGAGGTGATTTTGGGTCAAAGGTTTGCCGAAACAAAGTTATTGCATTTATTTCGTTATGCAATCACACGTTTTGCGACTTTTAGCTAGAGCTCCGATCCGTTTCTGATCTTCGAACATGATTTAGTAAATGATGGTCCGAGTCAAAATTTAAGATAGAGATGAGCACGTGCGCAGTTTTAAGATTTGAAGACATTAGCATCTGTGTGACTTGATCTCTTTGTTTATAACAGAAAAAGCATTTGATGAGGATGGAAGGTTGAAACAACCAATGCAGCTCTCTATAAACAAAGTTGTCCATGGTATGTGAAAAATAGAATTTATTATTTTATTTTATAGAAAGGAAAGTACCCACACACTCAAATACCACGAATATATACAAATTGTTCCATCCCCATGACTCGGACCTTCAAATTAATATACAAATTATCTTAGATGGCTTGGTGAGACTCTTTATTAGAGATTATAATGGGGTTCACTTTGACAAACCTTCCCCATCTTATGATCGACCACAAATTTTGATGCTGTTGAAGTAAAAGCCGGATCTTTGGTGCTTATTCATGGTGATCTTATTCATGAAAGGTTGTTACATCACAAAAAATTAAGATATATATAAAAACACAAGCATTATTTATTTAAGTTTAGATTTAGATTTTATAGTTGTTGATTGGTCACAGCTTCTAAAATCAATCCTTAAAATCAAGGCATGCTTACAGCTTACATGTAATAGATACCGATGGTTGCAAATGGGCTGTAGACAACTGGTCAGTACATCCTTGTCTGTGTTTCTCAGTAATTTGATATTGTAAATAAGCGTTGAAGCTTGATTTATGCAGTTAGTGTGTTTTCGGGTGTATCTAGGAACATCATGTAAAATGAAAATGTTATATAACAAAAATGAAATGGGACTAATGTGTCAACCTTTTTACTTTAAGGATTAGAAGGAATGTGGATCCTGAGCCACTTTATGTATCTTAGTTTCGTCCTGATTATACAGTGGAATTATATGCATGTTAAGTACATTGTTTCCCGTCTGTTTTTTATAATACGCTTTAGATTATCCTTTGATGAACAGAACATGTCTTAGGAAATCTCCGCATTTGTTGGTTCAATTATGTTAGCAATTAATTAACCATTCTTCAACACATGATGTTTCTTTTAAGATCATCCACAGTCGTAACACCATGATGCCCATTATTCACTCGTCATATCAGCATAACACCACAACACCATTTCATCACACACAATCATAACACCAGAACGTCCATTATCCCCTGGGCCCCACTATTTTCCACATAAATACTATTTAATATTTTTTTAACCCAAAAATAAGGGATAAAACATTTAAATATTGGTTTCCTCTCGTTCTCGCTCCGTTCTCCCAAACCGAACGCTCCAGAACGGCCCCATTGCTGGTGTTCTGGGCGTTGTCCATGTGCAAAACGCCTGCTTGAGCTCCCATTGCGGGTGGTCTTACTGTTTACCATAATCTCACATTGCTGATATCTTTGCTTTAATTAGTCCAAAGAGCCATGCAGAACGCCTCGTTCATATATCCCAAATGCATATTAGGCCTGATTATATAGGGGAATTAGACGTAACTTAATAATACATCCTTAGAATATCTGCACCAAAACGTTTAAACCATGGCTTTCAAACATTATGTTTAAAGTAGCAGAGGAAAATAAATACTTAACGAATCTTGTACACTTGTCATAAGTTTTTGGATTTTTCGAGTAAAAAGAAATTTGAGTTTGAGGAATGGATGGTAAGTTCTTAGATTTGAAAGCGATATCAATCTTAAATGCTGTTCCCTCTGTTTTTTTCCCCTTAAAAGATGAACCAAAGTAGACTAAAATGAAAACCTATATAAATTCCAAAACAACTAGAACTCATTTAACCATATCGTTTTATTTGGTCGAAGATCGGATCAAGACAAACATTCCACATCCTGACCTAACCAAAAAGAGAAAAGATGTGTGTTTGACGTCAAATACAACATTTAAAACGACCACCTTTCTGAAAGTACAATGGTCCCAACTCTTGATTGTAATAATTAAATTCTGTATAATGAGTAATTTTACCCTTTTCGTTTCCTTTTTCCAGTAGTAAATCGAAGCATCAATTTCGAACCCCAGGCTTTATGTAGTGATGAGGTTGAAGGAATTGAAGCAGCTTAAAACCAAGAAAATATTGAATTATGAATGATATGAGTACAGTTTCTACTACATATTAACCCCTGGGTAAATCACATCATCGCCCACGAATCCATCTTCAATTCTTACAGTATTTGTCTGTTTTCTCTACCGGTTTCATGCTTTAAAGACCTTCAAACATTCCCGTAGACAAACAAAACAGATTAGTTAATGCTGGACGCACAGTCCTACTTTTACACACTTTTTACTGAAGCTGTAAGATTGATAAATGCCTATGTACTTTACATGAAGATAATTTATTAATAAAGGTTCAAAGAAAAAGTGCACCAAGTTTAACATAAATTTTGTTTCCCTCATATCTGAAATCTATCCATGTATAATCTTACGCGTACAATCCTAAATATATCATCAATAGAGATATGATCTTCCTTAATCAAATGTCGTATACCTGTTTAAGGGATTTTTGGAGATTAAGATTCAAAATTTCAAGAAACTCCATCTACAATCGTGAATCAAAAGTGTCGTATAACTAATTAAGATGGTATCATGATAATTAAGTTAAGAAGCAGATCGTAAAGATAAATGAAAAAAGCTAGCTTCCATTAATCATGTGGAATAAATTCATAATATAAGTAGTAAAGATGAACAAACAAACTCAAGCAGTCAATTGCGTTTGTACCTTTCTTGCCTTTTAAGGGTTATAGTTTAGTTTGTCTTGTGATCAAATAATTATAAGTAAGTGACTCTCAAATGGCTCAAGTACCTGTAAAGAAAGAAGTGGCAAATCTAACAAGAATAATGAAAAAAATGAGGGATTTTGGACCAAAAAGTAATCCATTTTTTCTCGTTTCCCTTCTCATTCTTTCCGCTCTTCTGCCTCGTTCGATGGCCTACCACCACCACCATCACGGTTCTGAATTCTCTAGTCGAGAAACTAGATTATTTGAGACAGCAACACCTTGGTTCCATGCAGCTCATGTAGCGGTCTCAAGTGAACACAAGATTGGAGCCAACAATGAAGAAGGTACTCTCTATGATGAAGAGAAACGAATAATTCACACAGGTCCAAACCCTCTTCATAATTAGTGTCACAAATCAAATGTACCCCTCAAAGATCATAATTTGCTAATGTCAAGTTAATTCTAAATTATTACGTAGACTAATATTTTGTACACGTTATTTATGTTATCAATTTCCTTAGTTTACTTTTAAAGTAGCGAAGCTTGTTAGAACTCAGTGAATGATTTTCGTGACAATCAGTAATATGCTTGGATAACTGCTTACGTTGTGTATGATGATCATTTTATGAAACATGATATCGACCCTAATCTACATGGGTTCAGTTTTGAGATATTTGAAATAACTCAAAATTTTGGTTGAAAACAAAGGAAACAGAGATAATCATTTCAGACCAGAATTCCTAAACTTCTATGTTCTAATTCAATTGGAAAATATTCATTTATTTGTTTGGGAGCGCCACCACCTTAACCCCGGTCGGCAGCCGCTAGGTGTTTGGTGGGTCGGGTTTCATGTCAGATTATACAAGTGGTGTACGCTTCACCTTGTAAGAACACCCACAATGTATAAAGGTTTAGTAAAGCTTTTTTGCAATACACATTATCAATCTTCAAAAAAGCTTTAAGCTCCAATAATAAACGCTTTTAGAAAGTTTTTCTTTTCAAACCTATACACACAAATTTAGAAAAAGGCTTTTATCTCAAAGGTTGAGATTTATCAAGCTTTACTATAAAAAAGCTATGCACTCCAATGATAAAAAGTCTTTCAAAAGCTTTTTTGAACAGAAAAGCTTTAGAATGCTATAATTGGAGATGCTCTAAACATTAATTGTTATACACAGGGGAGGAGACAAGGGAGACTAAATGGTGATCGGCACCCCTTAGCAGTTCAAATAACTTAAATACTTTATTATTATTATAGTACATGATGCGTTTCTTTTTAAAGTATTTCATCATTTAATATCTCTTAATTGTCCATTGATTCATAATTTTCATATATTCATACAAATATCATTACAATACTTTAAAAAGATTCGCTAGGTGTTAGGTGTATCTTTCACCATAAAATAAGGACGTATTGACGTTAAAGATATTTGTTATCACTCTATTTAATCTTTAATGTCAATACGTCCTTATGTTATGGGGAAGTTGAATCCCCCTCTCAAATTCTTGTTCCGCCACCACTTGTTATACAAATTGATATAAAATCCCCGTGTCTCCTGTAAATCTCAATTCCCTAAATGTTTGATGACTCTGAAATCACCCAGAAAATGTACAATATATCTTATCTTATTCGTGGTGAAATGAACCTACTTTTATGCATTCTGTATTAAAGTGGTGCCCGCCATTTAATATTTACAGTGGTCACATGGACATGGACATAATTAGGGATCTGGTTGTGTCCCTAACGACGGCATATGTCTTTTATAATTATGCATTCATGCCGAAACTATTAAAATACGCTACTTTTTAGTTACCAAAAGAAACTATATCTGGATCTTTGTAGTTTAGGGTTTAAGTGACTCAACAGGCACTTTTGGTCCATAAAGAAAATGTTATACTATCTTAGCAAGCATTGCGTTTATTAACAATTTAAGCATATCTACTTATGACAGTAACATTATAAATGGGTCCGTCACTTCAGCATGATCGAAGCCATGGAGTCATGCAAGCATCTACCAAGCCCTTTTGATATCAGAGCTAACTACTGACTCTATCAATTGGTTGCAGAACTACATATATACTTTTGTTTGTGTTGATACAATATTAGGCTGACTGAACACAAAAACCACATAATTTCCTAAAATTTATGGAATTGGAATCCCTATTTCATTAAATAAGGGTGTTTAGCTCAAATATAAGTATATTATATATATATATATATATAATATACTTCGTGGCTTTGTGTTATCCTTGAAGAGATCTTCGCAACGATATAAGATGTGTTTAAAACGGAATTAAGGTGAATGAGATATTGAAACGTTAAGTGTGTTACTTTAAACATTGTTGGAAGCATTCAAATGGGGAAATGGGACTTTATCCCACATCAACCCAATGACCAATTTTTGAGCAATTTTATAAGCTCTTTGGTGTACACCATGGTGTGATCTCGTATGGTGTGTTTTACTCCAACCTTACGCGTAGGGGAGCTAAAAAATAATCAATCTTGTGTAAGTTGTGTTTGCACCCGCTTGCAATATTTTATCAAGCTTCCAAATTTATTTATGGAATAAATTGGTTACGTAGATTTCATATAGTTTCAATTTTTAAAACGATTTCCAAATCGTTTAATTTTCACCGAAGAATTTTGGTCAGCAAGTCAATTTTCAGTATAAATATCGACCCTTGGCTCGAGTTGATATACACACAAAAACGCGATCACCTTTATCTCGTTTACAACCAGTCCATCGTTCGCATTAATATTCGGTGAAGTTTCAGGCACGTAGTCATCTCCGGTTGTAGAACGCAGTTTTTAATGGTTGTACCATGAGAAACGTATTCGAATATGTTTTAAAGGAACCGTGTCCAACAAAGACCTCTGTTCTGTTAATTATCTGACAACTCTATTATTCTTTCTTTTCTGTTTAATTTGTTCCGAGTTCTGCATACTGTATAGTTTTTCCTACATTTTCTAAGAGAAACACTAATATAGTTTAGAAACATTAATGTAGTTTGAGTCACGAGTCGGTCATTACTATGGGTATATTCGCACAACTCAATAATGAGAGATCGAGTTGCGCACACTATGTGATCATAGTTGGATGTGTGCTCGAAACAATTACAATTGCAAGTCCTTTCATGTGTTCTTGAGAGACCATAACACGAAGGTTGCAAATGAAAGGGTAACACCCTTTTCATTTTGGGGTCACAGACTCCTTGAACGCCACTATACACGTTTTGTTCGGATTCACGTGAATTTATATCAGTATTTATTGTTCAAGCCATAACTGAGCTTCATTAATATGAAATCCCTACTCTGTCGTGGAAATATTAATTAAATAAAAAATGATTCATCACAATCTGAATAGGAAAACAAAGGTAAAAAAAAAGGTATGGATCATAATATGATCCTGATTTCGGGAGTATCAATTATAAATAATAAAGAATTGAGTTAACAGATGTTTCGTTAATAATGAGAAGTCTAGCGGAGTTGGCCACTAAAGATTCACTTGAGTCTTTGGGGGGAGTTGTCCCAGGTTCGATCCCTGCAAAGGGGTATTGGATTTGGGTTTTCTTCCTCAAGGAAATCCATTGGTGTCTTGGCCCAGCGGTAAGGAGTTTTCCCCATAATGGGGCTTCTCCGTGGGGGTGAGAGTTCGAGCCTCGTTATGAGGGGGAATCCTGCGATGCAATACTCATCCAAGATATGAGAGAACAACCCCTTTAGAGTGTCACCTTGGCTTCGAACTCATGGAAGATGATCGGATGGACCATAATGGGGGTCCGTCAGTGATTCCAATACTGCCTTTTAAATATATATATATATATATATATATATATATATATATATATATATATATATATAGATATATATAAGAGTAAAGAGTAATATTGGCATTAAAATGGATTTTGTGTAGCATTAAATTTGTGTGAAGTATAAATGGTAATAAGTAGTCAATAAATAATGCTTAAAATGTGTCTTGGGTGCACATGATAGAAAATCCCACCAAATATTATCAATTACCCCCTCCGCCCTATTATAAATGTCTACTATTGACTTTTTGAAGTCTTTATTTTACAAATTTGACTATAAATATTTTTGTTTGTGTTATATAATATTTGTGCAAAATATATGAATGAATTTGGTTTAATATATATTTTCAATGATATAATTGTCATCAAGTATTATATAACACAAACAAAAATAATTAAGGACAAAGTTGAAAAACAAAGACTTCAAAAAGTCAATAATGGACATTTGTAATGGGACGGAGGGGTATAACCGATAACCGATGTAATATAATTGCATGAATGGTCCCCGTGATTTACACACATTCTCACCTTTAGTACCTACACTTTTTTAGTTGCATGAACAGTCCAAAAATTCAAAAGTTATTGCATGCTTAGTCCCTCCTATGCCTAAAATAACTAAATTACCTTCCTCAAACCATGCAAAATATATAGTTTCACTAAGGGTATTTTGGTTAATGTAAGTAGAGGAGGGACTAAGCATGCAATAAATTTTGAATTTTTAGACTGTCCATGCAACAAACAAAGTACAAAGACTAATAATGAAAATGTATGTAAATAACGTAGACCATTCATGCAATTTACTCTTTCAAAAACTAATTAGTACCGATAGTATGAACGGAGAGAAGCAAGAGGGAAAAACACAAAGTAAATATGATTGGTATCTTGTGGGTTTCTTTTTTTCTTATATAAATGTAGCATTTTTCAATGTTTATACTTTTATTTACCACGTTTATTATTTATAACCATGATTTATGGCCCTCTAAAAAATCAATACAAGAAGCAATCATGAAATATATAGAAAAATACACAATCGCAATCAGATATAGTACGTACTACCACCTGATATTAAATTTATTGCTATAAGCTGATCAATCAAATCTCAGTTGAACAAAAACAAAATTAAACAATTCGACTGGATGTACCCATTTAAATCTTCTTAGCTACCTCTTTGGTTCTCAATCGGGTGTTTGGTGCAACTTACTATACTGTTATTTTTGTATATATAAAAGTTTTTCGGGTCGATTTGCTTTATATTCCACGTAGAGTAACACAATACTAAGAGCACGATTTGTTTTCAGTGTTACAATAATGTGCGTTTGCGCAAATGATATCCCGTTAAATTATTATTATACATATATATACATATATATATATATATATATATATAGGAATGAAATCCTGTGAAAACAAGGAGATAAAAAAACAGTGAAAACACATCCTCACACTCCATCTAATCTAACTTATATATATTAATATATATATAAGGGGTGGAGATAAAAAAAAACGGTGAAAACACTTTTTCCTTCACAATTTTTTTTTAAGATGCGAACCCTTCTTTTCTTCTTTTTGAAGTAAACCATAAAAAATTATAGTTAACTTAAAAAAAATATGTTTTTCTGATTAAATATTTTTTTTGAAAAAAAATAAAATCAAATCAAATCCGAAAATCCAAAAAAAAAAATTAAGGGTTCATAATTGAAAAGCTTAAAAATTTTATATGAACACAAAACAAAAAAAATAAGGTTCACAATTGAAAAAGTTAAAAACTTGCTGTGAACCCAATAAAAATACTAAGATTCACCGTTGAAAAAAAATATTCACAATTAAAAAGGTTAAAAACTTTCCGTGAACAAAAAAAAAATAAGATTCACAATTGAAAAAGTAAAAAACTTTTCGTGAACTCGAAAAAAATTAAGGTTCACAGTTGAAAAAAAAGTTCACAACTGAAAATTCTTAAAACTTTTCGTGAACCTAAAAAAAATTAAGGTTCACAGTTGAAAAAAAAGGTTCACAATTGGAAAAGTTAAAAACTTTCCGTGAACTCAAACAATTTTTTTAAGGTTCACAGTTGAAAAAGTTAAAAACTTTTCGTGAACAAAAATAAAATAAAAGTTCACAATAAAAAAACTCAAAAAAAATTCGTAATTTTTTTTTTAAAAAAAATATGTGAAAAAAATAAGGCTTACTATTAAAAAGTCAAAAACTTTGTGTGAAACAAAAAAAAAATAAAGATTCACGAAAAAAATTTATATGAAAAAAATATATAAGGGTTAAAAAAAATTCATATGTGAAGCAAAAAAAATGAAAATTTACAACTCAAAAAAATTGTGAATCAAAAAGTGTTTTCACCATTTTTTTATCTCCACCCCTTATATATATATATACTAGATCATAACCCGCGAATCCGCGAGCTATATCATGAAATTTTTACACCAATGAGATTGTAATACTTGTAAAATATTATTTTACAAATGTATACCAATCACAAAATGTATTTGAACATTAAGAAAAATTAAATATATTCAACATGTCTAAGGTTTTATGTATAGGTATTACTTAATACTTATGGTGATACCATGCATTGAAAAACATGATGACCAAATTGTATCACCACAAGTTCTTTAGACCATTGATTTCAGATCGTTTACAAGTTGATCTCACTTTTCTCTCAATTATCATTCTAACAATAATCCACTTAAAGATTCAAAGCTGAACTTCTTGAAATAACTCACCCCCTCCAAAAGTCATTTTTCAAAAATAAAAAAATAGTATATCTATTTCTCCATATATACCAAGTTTGCCATGAATATTCAAACACCATTCATCAAACCACATATCTTGAAGAACTTAGAAATATTGTTCTATCATATGTCAGAAAGGGAATTTTTTAGGAAGCCCGTAAGCTTCGAGCTTTTGTAAAGAACATTCCCATTTCATGCTTAATTAACTACTTCCAAATGTTAAAAAAATTTAATGAATATAATCGATGCAAAAAAGTTTATCATATAAATCACAATTGTATTCGAGACTTAGATAAAAAAAAATTAAAAGTGGGCACCTCAATTTACGTACAACGGTTCCTAGTACCATATGTATATAGAATGCATAAAAGCGGATATACATATACGGAAGATTGGATTGAATGTGATTCAAAAAATGTATTCAAAATGTTTAAGGTTTTCTGTTTACTTAATACTTATGGTAATACCCAGGATTGAAAAACATGATGAACAAATCGTATCACCACAAGCTTCTTTCGACCATTGATTTCATATCATTTATCCACCGATCCCACTTTTCCCTCAATTATCATTCTAGCATTAATCCACTCAAACATTCAAAGCTTAACTTCTTGAAACAACTCACCCCCTCCAAAAGTCATTTTTAAAAATAAAAATAAAATAGCATTTCTATTTCTCCAAACCAAATTTGCCATGAACATATAAGCGTCTTTCATCAAACCACATATCTTGAACAACGTGAAAATATTGTTCTATTATATGTTCACAAATTGAGGAGTACTACAACAATCAAAATTCATCAATTTGAATTTAAAATCAAAAATACATCGTGGTTAACATTTTTCAAAATGTTATCTTAAATAAATTATCGGCATATACACTTTTAGGAGTGCAAAGAAAGTACATCGATTCATAGCAATAGTTGTCGATCTAAATAAAATAAAAAAATAACCTTATTTAACACATATATAACAAATAAAAAGTGTTATTAATCCAAGGGTTTTTTTAGTCATCCAACCCATTTCAAAAGATTGATAACTTACAATTGTATTTAAGACAAATAAAAAATAACCTTATTTAACACATATATAACAAATAAAAAGGGTTATTAATCCAAGGGTTTTTTAGTCAACCAACCCATTTCAAAAGATTGATAGCTTAAAATTGTATTTAGGACAAAGAAAAAAATGAAAGTGGGCACCTCAATTTACAAACAACAGTTTCTATTACCGTATGTATATAGAATGCATCTAGCGAATATACAAATACATAAGATTGGATTGAATGTAATTCATAAAATATATACAACATGTTTAAGGTTTTCTGTACATGTATTACTTAATAGTTAGGGTGATACCCTGGACTGAAAAACATGATGACCAAATCGTATCACCACAAGCTTCTTTCGACCGTTGACTTCATATCGTTTACCCGATGATCCCACCTTTCCCTCAATTATCATTCTAACATCAATCAACTCAAACATTCAAAGCTAAACTTCTTGAAATAACTCATCCCCTCCAAAAGTCATTTTTTTTTATTAAAAAAATAGCATTTGTATTTCTCCAAACCAAATTTTCCGTAAACATATAAGTGTCTTTCATCAAACCACATATCTTGACAACGTGGACATATTCTTCTATAATATGTTCACAATTAGAGGAGCATTATATAGTAATCAAAATTATTTAATTTGAATTTAAAAGAAGAAATACTTCAAGGTTAACATTTTTCTAAATATTATCTTAAATAAATCATCGACAGGTAGGCATTTAGGAGTGCAAATAAACGTACATCGATTCATATCAATAGTTGTCAATCTAAATAAAATAAAATAAAATAACCTTATATAACACATAAAAAGTGTTATTAACCAAAGGGTTTTTTTAGTCAATCAACTCATTCCAAAAGATTGACGCTTTAAACTAAGTATGCATCATGTCTTTGGTAGCACATAAATGCTTAGACGTGTATGTCAAATTCACTACTACGTATATTGTGTAAGTAAGCAAGCTGACTTTAACTGTTTAAAGGTAAGTAACTAAGTAAACAATAAATATTTTAAACTAAACATATATCAGTATTTACACACTTAAATATACATTTACTCACCTTACGCAATGTTAGTTACCACTAATTTAACTATATATACCAGCACAATTACATTTGAGGTCACAAATTTGGATTGTAAGGAAGGGAATTTTTTAGGTAGCCTGTGAGCTTCGAGCTTTTGTAAGGAACATGCCCATTTCATGCTTAACTACTTCCAAATGTTAAAACAAACAACTTAATAAATATAATCGATGCAAAAAAGTTTATCATATAAATCACAATTGTATATTGGGCAAAGGAAAAAAATGAAAGTGGGCACCTCAATTTACGAACAACAATTCCCATAACTTTAAAAACTGCAGTTATTTTAATTAAAAATCACATCAAATGTTAAATCACATTTTATTTCAAAGTAAAATCTATCGATGGTCCTTGTAGTTTACATTGATTTACGAAAATCATCCATTTTTTTATAAATGGTCACTCTGCACCTAAAATGACTAATATACCCTTAAACCTTTATTTTATTTATTTCTTAATTTGAGAATAATGATTAAATAAAAAGATATCACTCCATTAATTGAATACATATGCAGATCAAAAGCAGCCTTTAACCATCTTCATTTCGATTCTTTTCCGGAAAACACCGGCAAAGTCACGCACAAAAAATCCGGCGTAAACAAAATCATCAAAAATAACCGGTAGGGAGACTAAACCTAAAAGCACGCCACATTTAATCGCTTCTATAACTTCCACCATCACCACCACTCCCAAATATCGATTCTCGTTCACACACCACAACACGTCGATTTGACATCATGAACTAAAGAAATAACACATAAACGTTGAAATATCTGTAGCCAAAAATTGCTTAAATCTGAAGCGATGGTGGTGATACCCTGAAACGTTATCGCCGACGCACCCACAATTTTTTCGGCAACCATCTGCTTTAACTACCGTCACCACCATTTGAAACGGAAATTAAAAATCGAGTAGATCTTAACAACTCATAAACTGAACAGATCTATAGAAACACAAATCATATAGATCTAAACAAAAAAGAAAATGACATCGAAAGTTATATATTCTACAAAAATAGATACGAACATGGATAGGAAGCTGGATGATGGCAAGATCAAAAGTTATAGTGGAACAAAGATTGCGGTAGTTTACCGACGCAGGTTACCGGAAAATGACAAGGGAAAAACAACGCAATATTATTATGAAAGATTGGGTGGGGATGATCTTTGGTATCTTTTGTTATTTCAAAAGAAGATTAATTAAAATCGAAGACAAGTCGATTAAATAAATAAAAATGAATAAAAATAAGCTAATGAGGGTATTTTAGTCGTTCTAAGAGAGAATGGACCATTTTCGAGCAAAATGTAAAGTTGTTGGATTGAAAAGGTGAAAAAAAAGTATAGGGATAACTTTTGTAAATTAGTGTAAACCACAGGGACAATCTATGGAATTTACTATTTATTTCACATTACATATTTTTAGAACTCAATAAAAGTGAAAAAAGAACTTTGTCGAAAGTATATGTTGTGAGATCTATAATCGAAGAGAAAAAGATGCTGATTACGAATATGTAATTTTTATAATTTATAAACTTACGGTTTGTGAAATATTTAATTTTAAAAAAAAGATAGATATTAGTTTTTAAAATTAAGCAATTCTGGTATTTTCAAATTATTTGAAATCTTAATTTTGAATTTGAAATAAATCTTAAGGGTAATTAAGTAAATTTAACACTTTCAAGTATACATATTAGGTAATCATTAATTTTAATATATATCAATGGTTATGATTCAATCAATTCAAACAATTAAGGGTTATGATTAGATTTAACTCAATATGATTACCTAATTATCACTCTCTTTTAATATGTATGTTAGATATATATATATATATATATATATATATATATATATATATATATATATATATATATATATATATATCTAGACTTGGGATCATGCGAGAACAAAGAGATTCCGTGAGAACGGTGAGAACACATTTTAGCCATCCATTTTTTGATCAAAAAACCTTATTTTGGAGGTGACATTTTTATAAATACTTTGAAGTTTGATTTTGAAGGGTTCACATAAAGATTGTTAGGTGAAGTTTATTTTTTTTTGCTTCACAATAGTTTTATTTAATTTTTATTTAACATGGTGAAGTTATATATATATATATATATATATATATATATATATATATATACCAAAATCAGGTTTTTTTTTACCAAAAATAGATGGCTAAGATGTGTTCTTACCGTTCTCACGGAATCCCCTTGTTCACACTAGAACCCAACCCTATATATATATATATATATATATATATATATATATATATATATAAAAGATTAGATGGAGGGTGGAGATGTGTTTTCACTGGGTTTTTTATCTCTTTGTTTTAACAGAACTCATCCCTATATATATATATATATATATATATATATATATATTTCTTCTTTTAAGTAAATACTCAAAGGTATCAAGCATTTAGGTGGGAATAAATATTATAATCCGTTCATTTTTATAACACCCCTCTTTCTAATACCACAATATTATATTATCTTAATAGGAAGCGTATATTACAAAATACATTTCATTACTTTATATTAAATAATGTACATAAACAGTTTACGTATTCAGATCACACCAAATTAAAACTGTTTTAACAAATACTTAAAACGGGGTATTATATTTTACAAAACAAGGTTTATACAAAACCATATCAGAGTCGCAAGTCGTCAAACTTTCCCTGCCGAAGCATCCACTTCCTGAATACCCACATATCTATTCAAAATCTGCAGGAAGTAATATGAGGGATTAGCACAAAGCTAAGTGAATAGATTTATCACACACAATTCAACTTAGCTTAACTATGAGTTTACACCAAATAATCGTAAACACACATATTTCAATGAGGATCGGTGGCTCTTGGGATATCATAATACCCGGGGATTCCCAAAGAACACTTAACGTCAATCTGTATGGCCAATACAGAATAGACCGATAACTACTGGTTATTAAACTCATACACAGGTCTCAAACACAACAAATGAATCAAAACCTGTGTAATTCACATAATAACCAAAAGTCCAACTACACGTTGACCTCAATAATCTGATACACATATATTCACATATCACGTAGATTCATAGTCAATAACCAAGACTAAACAGTCTAACACATATCTACGTTTACTTGTTGCAACCAAACAGTTACAACTAAATCAAATGGTGAGTTCTAAATCCACTCACCGATACCTCTGACGTCTCCACACTCAGGATTCTTATATCACTGAGTCTTAGGTTGATCTGAAACAGAAAATCAAATATAAGTTAGAAATTCGTTCCATAATCATCATCAGAGCATACTTATCAAATCAGGTAATCCCTGAAGTCTAGTCAAACAAAAGTTCATTCAAAATGAAATTAGAAAATCCCGAAATGACGTATAAAAACTGAAAAAGGCCATTTTCGGGCCCTAGATGACCCCGAATGGCCAAAAACTGCCTAGACTCTTAGAATAGAGCCGGGATCATTAGGTCGTTTCCGAGTGACCATGCGAATTTCAATCCAATCCGAGTTAGTGAAATTGTCATCTGTCCGTTACCCCGAAAAAACTTACGCATTTTCAAAATTTGCGAAATAAAAATCTTTAAAAATCTCGGTTCGCAGTAATCTGGGTTCGCAGGTCAACTCGGTTCGCAGAAAACTCAGTTCGCTTCGCAGTTTTGGTCGTTTCGCACATTTCGGTTCGCAAACCATCTCGGTTTGCTTCGCAAGAACTCGACTCGCAACTTTCGGTTCACCTCGCAAAAACTCAGCTCGCTTCGCAACATCTCAACTCGCCTCGCAAGACGAACTGGGTTTCTGCGAGTTTCACTGCTGTTGCGAGAATTTCGAGCCAAACTTCACCAAAACTCAATTTTTCAGTTTTCTAAGGTTCATAATACTTCAACTAACATCTAGGAACATCAAATAACTCAAAATCAAGTTTCAATCTTAATTATAACTCCATATCTCTCAAAACCCAATTTTTTTTAAAACTCAAAATCATACTCACTTTTGTGATGAAGATAAAGGGGATATGATGGAGATGATGATGTTGCTGTTTTGGAATTGAAATCACAGAAACTATCTTGGTTCTAATTTTGGTTATGGTTTTTTGATTTGAATTTGAGAGTATTTTAAGTTCTTATTATGAGAGAAATGAAGAAACCTTGCAAATAAAAGAAATAAAGGTCGGCTCACACAACCGCCTCTGTTCTAATTGCTTTAATTTTACACCCGTTCTAAATCTATTGTCTTGAACCTAAAAATCATTTGCGAGAATATTAATTTTATTTTACCGCCATCTGTAATAATTTAAAACAACTAGTAGTTTACTATCCACAATAAGTTCTGGAACTTATTTATTTAAGTTTCACAATATAATAATATCAAGTAATTCCTAAAACAATTAAATAATCAAATTAAATTAAGAAATTACCAGACTAGTGGAGAGGATGTTACAATTTTAATGCATTTGCGTGTATTAATTTTCTTTTTTAGTTTATGATCAGTAGTACTTAAAATATTCTCTGCTTATTATTATTCGCTAAAACAAAGTCAATGAATTAATTCGCATTGATTATTGACTAAATTTTAGTTTTAACTCAAATCTCCTTATAAATATAAAAACTGAAAATGAGATATTATTTCCATGTAATTGGTTTAATTAAAAAGACAGGTTAGCTATCAATTAACATGGCCATGAATCATGTTGTAGCATGGAAATAATATTGTAATTGTGAAGTCTGATACAATCCATTATTTATATCCATATATCTGGACTGATGATTATAATAGCATGATCACGTATGTAGTACGAAGGTTCACGTCCAGTCCATCTTTGTATCGTAATTTTATTAATCAGAGTATAATATACTCCAACTACATATTTTAAGCATGATACCATCGATACTCTTGAAGCTAATATATTATCGATATCAAATTATACGAAATTAACTTATATGAACTTA
Source organism: Pseudognaphalium luteoalbum (assembly GCA_963422505.1). NCBI lineage: Eukaryota > Viridiplantae > Streptophyta > Magnoliopsida > Asterales > Asteraceae > Pseudognaphalium > Pseudognaphalium luteoalbum. The sequence goes on along the minus strand of OY730195.1, from coordinate 22,631,006 downwards.
ATATAATTGGGCTAACTTAACAACACTTTGTTCAAATTAAGATAACTATTATTATTAACACGAATAAGTATATCATAATGGACGAAATAGATCTCTACGTTTCTCATCCTAATGTTCGAGGACCAAATATAAATGAAATCGCAATTATTTTGGATACAAGTACAAAACGAGGCTCGAATGCTCGATCCTACAATTTCTTTTAAAAGGAAACATATTCTTATTTAGGGATTGGTTTATTTATGCTCTAAAGGAATATATTAAACTAAAACATTCTAAATTTATCATAAAGTTCATTTATTAAACTCACTAACTTCCAATTATATATCTTATTAATTACAAATCATAGAAAATTCAACTTCACAAAGTGTCTTTAATATGTGTCTTAAGGGAATAAGTTAGATTTTCGCTTTTATGAAAACAACCTCTTCGATCAGCACAAGTTTGGGATGTGTCGGTGAGAGTTTGGGGGGCTATCTATAAATGGATTAATACACTATATGGTATCAAATTTTCACAAAATATTTGGTTTAGAGAACAATCTAGTTTTTATAACAAAATAATCACATACCTGTTAAAACTTGTCATCTAGTGTAAAATGTAACCGATTAACAATATTTAGATTCATCTATTTGAATAATTTTATTAACTTTAGTTATCCTTGAACACATTATATATAGTTAAAGTTGATTTAAGTAAAGAAAATTTGTTCGTTTCAGAAATTGAACATTTTGTAAAAGTTTGATACACTTACGGTCTATTAACCCGTTAATAAACTAGATAATGTCAAACAATTGTGTTGATGTGTTCCCAACATATGACGGAGTACTACTAATGGAACTGACATCAAATTTTTGTAACACGACCAACACTCAGAGAATACTCGTGATTCGGGAATGATTCGAGACAAAACATCATAAAAATCACACCATTAGAATCAACATTTTTTTCTTTTCGATATTCTATCTCACAAGGTATATTTTCGACGAATTTTTTATCAGTTTTACAGATTAGTATCACATGTGTTACTTGTTGGTATCACATGTATTACTTGTTGGTGTCACATGTTGCTACTCACTTGTATCACATGTGTTACTAACAGCATCACATGTGTTACTTGTTTTCATTGTCTACCGAAAAATGGGAAAAAAAGTTCGTTGAAAATATACTTTGTTAAATTCTGCTAATTGAAGAGAATAAAACGCCGATTTTCATCATGCAATTTTTATGATTTTTCAACTTACCGTTTGTGAGATATTTAATTTTTAAAAACGTGCGAGAATATTAATTATGTGACACATAGCACATTGGGTTCCTTCATTCTCACAAAAATTTCCATTCTCATTTCAACCTTACTAATATTAGCAAGTTGATATCAAGCAAGTTAGCTAATACTCCCTCCGTCCCAAAATTATAGTCCATGTTTTCCTGTTTGAATGTTCCAAAATAATTGTTTACTTTTCATTTTAACTAATAGAATGAGAGTTTAGTGAGTGAAGATTCTATTTGAATGGTTGAAAGGTATTGTAGTTCCACTTTTATTAAACTGTATGTTTTTTGTTAATGGATAATAATTTTAGGACGGAGAATTAACATGGCCCGCCCATGCATGAATCATGTTTTAGCATGCAAATAATATAGTAATTGTGAAGTCTTGTACAATCCATTATTATTATATTTTTTAATTAAACGATATCCATCTGGCCAGATGTTTAAAATCGTGTGAAAGGTTCACGTCAAATCCGTCTTTTCGTTCACCTCTTAACAAAATCACCATGTAGTTTTTTTTAATTGTTTTTTTTTTTCCGAATCAAAGTCAACATCATTCTATTTAAATACCATTAAATCCGGAGTATTTCAATTGAAAGATAGTTATAGAAGCCAACCTAAGATCCTATCAATCGTAGTTTCGTCAGTTTTTTCATCATTTGTGTTAACACATTCAAAACTGACGAAAGACAGACACAACGATACCAATAATTGTTTTGTCACGTAAATTTTTGAGCCCCACATTTATCAATATACCTACACTTACATACACTAAACAAAAACTAGCAATACATTAAATATAAGCTGGGATCCACCCCACACAAATTTCATTACATCGTTAAACCGAAAAAAGTAGAAGTGACGAAACAAAAAAAAGGTATGGTGATGAAAGCCATGGCTTCATCGGCTCCCAATCGACGAATGCCGATAGCAGTCGTCTAACCGTGACACAAACTGACATGTCATTTTTTCCCAAATCAGCGCCACGTCCGTAAAGTTTAAAACGGATGCAAAACTAACATTTCTCTGCCAACAGTAAACATCACTTCACTTTTTAAGACCCCAAACACTATTTACTTTGTTAATTTTAAATAGAAAATTAAATAAATTTTTTGATTAAAATTAAAAAGATTACATTAATTTCGAATAGAACGTTACAATTTCTAAAAAAATACATTATTGAAAATAAAAGATATAACTAGTCGTCTACTTCGAATCTTCCGAATCTTCGTCTTCATTTTCATGTTCGTCTTCGTCCGAATCCTTAACATGGAATGAACCTGAACCCAATTCGTGACCAATAACCATTTTGTAATCCGACTCATAATTATCAACCATGATTTTTCGCACCTCTTCGAGCATTTTTTCCTCTTTGTCTTTAAGACCCTTCGGTATATTTTATATAGCATTTTTCATCGATTTAAAGATAGTCTTTTTGGTTGAATTTTTGTCGATCGTGGCCATTGTTCTTTGTTGTGCTTCCGCGAATCTTATTTCTGCTAAATGTTCTTATTCTTAGAAAGTGCGTGAAGAAGTAGCTGCATCATTGGAACCTGGACTTTTTTTACTTTTTCTTGATAGAGCAAGACCGGGAGGTCTACGAATTTGGTCGTTTTCGAACAACCTTTCCATGTTAGTTGTAAGAGGTTCGAATGAAGGTATGTCATCACGAAGATTTATCGGTTTTGGATCGAGTTGGTTTGACCGTCGGTTGGTCATGACCACATAATCCGAATAGAAATTCGGATAGTGTTTGAGCCACATTGATGCGTCACCAGCGGTCGGTAAGGATCTTACCCTTGTCGTTGCACCGGCTACTGGCGACGACGATCAGTGGGTGTTTTAAATTTGTAATTGCGGGGCCTAAGTTTTCCCTAACAATGCTAATCCTAAGGGTGAGCAAGTGGTAGGTATGACCTAGAGTCGTTCTTCAAACCGAGTGAATTGAAACTAAGGCGTGGCAGATGAGGGCTTTCAAACTAGCGAAGGGTTTATAAAATAGTGGGGGAGTTTTGGTTTTTCTATTAACTAACTTAGACAAGTAAATAAATAAAAATGAAATTAAAATAAAAGATAAAGCAGATAAGATAAAGATAGTGTTTGCTGAGACTTCGTTAATTAAGTTATGGGATGATATTTGAAGAAACTGTTTTGAAAGACATTTGTTAATTATCATTCTTGAATACTTGTATGTAAACACTAGATTCCCTACTAATTAAAATCCCATTAGCATGTCACACCGGGAGTTAGGTTATGGTAACATTCCAAAGTATTTAGAATAATAAGCAAAATCTTTAATTATGGTTTAATAATACTTTTATATGAACGGGAACAAAATCTTAAGGTACTAGACATAAATGAATCATATAACGATTTCTCGTCATCTTAACAGATTCGTATATTTAAAAAGTTCATTTATGACTTAAAACTAGCCTTTGCTTAAAACTACCCAATAAATCCCTTAATTATCCACAGCGTTTCCCACTTAAAGTGGTTCCGCCACTTCAAACCTTGGCCATGTCTTGTTCTACGATAATTCCCCATGTAGCCTTGCGGTTCCATAGTTTCATACCTTTGACAAATTATATTGACACAGATGACTAACTACCTTTTAATTGGACGTCGTTAAAAAGGTGTTGTAATCACGTTTATTGGTGGAAAGGCGATTAATTTGAAGTTTAAAAGTCTATTTAGAAAGGTTAATTAAACTAAGTTTCACATTTTATATATTAGTCCGTAATATAACTACCTTCGGTCGTTACTCGACTTCCATACATTTGTACTCCATCTTGAAGTGTTTCCAGTACTATATCGAATAACAGTCGAATAGGGTCTGTCATATTATTTCGCAATATTGTACCGTTTCGTAATATGACTACCTTCGGTCGTTCCTCGACTTCCATACATTTGTACTCCACCTTGAAGTGTTTCCAGTACTATATCGAGTAACAGTTCCAATAGGGGCCGTCATATTACTTTACAATAATTAGGACCGTTTATATTTTACTACTATGATGATCCTAAGGCAACAATCAAACAAGAACATGCAATAAGACGATCAAAGCAATACTACTGATCTTTAATATTTAATTATAAATCATCCCATAATTAACTAACTACATCGCAAGCAAACACAACAAGTATACTACTATCTAATCATGGCAATAACTAAATCTAGCATAATCAATATAAACGTAATTAATTAAGATAGATAAGGATAGAAAGAACTAGTATTAAATGAGAGAGAAAATAGACTTGAATTAATTGACACAATTTTGAGCGTACACCGAAGATTACAATGCGTTTCGCACTTTCCTTCTATTCTAAACAAACTCCTATACTAGCCTAAAACTAATTTAGAGTAAAAAAATAGAGAGAGAAAGTAGAACTAAAAACTAAGTAGAAGTATTGTTCTAAGAATGGTGTAGGAAAGGTGTGTCTTCAAATGAGTCATAAATCCTCCTATTTATAGGAGAAAATAGGTGCATTTTAACAACTTGGGGCATATGTTAGCAAAAGGTGGAAAAGTTGCTAGCACATGTACCCTAAAGCGCGTAAAGGTCTAGCACGTGTACCATAGAGTTGCGGAAAAGGCCTAGCACATGTACCCTGCGAGTACGGGAGAGGACGAAAAAGCGCACAGGGGACAAGGAGATGGCATCCGGCGGTGGTGGAGGTGTAGCCGGTAGTGGCTGTGGTGTGGCCGGCGGCGGCTGCCCCTCCCCCGCCCCGTTCGCCGTCTTTCGCTTCGTTTCTTAAATCGTGCGTATCTTCTTCGTTATGCGTCCATTTGCGTTGATTCTTTTTGCGTTGGATTCGTTTTTCAAAAACAAAGACTTTGATGAAAATAAATCTCTGAAATGTTTCTCTAATCTTTAGATGTCTCGTGCGAATCGTTTGAATCTTCTGGTATACATAAAATCTTCATTCTTCATCCGTTTTTGTTGATTCTTCTTCTGTTAGATTCCGTATTTTGAAAAAGAATATCTTGGATAAGAGAAATCTCAGTGATGAGAACTTTTGCCTTTAAATCTTGTCTCGATGTCTTGAATCTTCAAACGTGTGTGGAATCTTCGTTTTTTGTCCGTTTTGCTTGATTTTTCTCGTGCAACTCTATTTTGACCTTCTTGACAAAGTTTCATTGATTTGAAAGTTATTTGAGTTTATTTGCCAAGTATTGTTACAGAATGAGAGAGATATCGGTAGTAAAAACGTGACTTTTTACGCGATATCACACATTCCAACACGTTCTCGTATATGAACTTGCGATTTTTTTCTCCTTAAATAAGCCATAACATGCGTCGACAATCTCTTTTTCATTTGCCCTGCTTGGACGAGGGTCGGTAAGATGTTTGTAGATTGCGATGAAAACTTTGACGTCATGGCGGATTTTATTCGACTTTCCTTGAATTTGGCTCAAAGTACGTTTTGCGGGTGTCTCCGAAATATAATCTTTTAACACTATCCCAAAAAACTTTCTAAGCTTTCTGAAACTCGTTTCTTTGATTTTTCAGATATGTGAACCCACCTTTGCGATAATATAACCGCCTCCTCGTCTGACCATCTAACTTGTATCATTTTTCCTTTCTTTCCTACTGGTTCTGATTTGGGATCGAGTTCGGGTGGAGTGTTTATCTTTCTGAAATGTGGATAGTTAATTGGAGTTGGTGGAAATAGAGAGAAAGCCTGGGGTGGTTGTAAAAGTTGCAGGTTTCCAAAAGGCGCGAGAGATTGTTGTAATGGAACGTATGGTAAAAAATGTTGGTAATTTTGCTAAGATTGATAATGTTGGTATGGTGTAGAGGGATGTGATTATGGTGCAAACCCGAGCGGTTGACTTGGTGAAGAATTGCTCGATTGAGCGGAAGACGAACTCGTTGGTGAAGTTAGATTCGGGTGAACATTAAGTATTGGATTATTTATTAAATTATGCCACATATCGTTTTCGATAGATTGATTTCTCCTCATTTTTGTAGTTGAGTTTGAAGTTGTATTTGTGTATGAAAGTTGAATTTGTGTATGGAAGTAGTTGTGTATAGGTTGTGTATGAAATGAGTAAATATATAGTGTGAAAAGAAGAAGATAATTTGTAGTTATAGTGAAAAAAGGTTTGAATGAAGTGGGTATATATATATAGTGTAAAAATAAAATAGTTGTTAAATTTAATTTTATTTTATCGTTTGCACAACCCAATAGCTATTTACTTTTAAAAAAAAATTTAGCCGTGAACTAGAAAACAAAAAAAACAACAAAGTGGGCCCCACTCCCTCGTCTCTCTACTCCGTCGCCAAGTTGAAGCCACCATCCAACAGGCTGCAACCGACGGTCCATGCCAATATCGACGGTACCGTCAGCTGCAACCGACGTCCGTTGAAAGCAGTCTAAGGGATATGAGGAAGGGGATTGAATTAGTAACTTTCCTCTTTATGTTATAGCATTTCGATCTCACCCACTAGGCTGGAATCGTGGGGAATGTAATTGTGTATCATATACTCCTAAATATATATTTAAAAATGATACTACTATATACTCCCTCCGTCCCATATTTATTGTTCAATATTTCTTTATTAATGTCTAAAATTTATTGTCCACTTTTATAAATAGATAAGAATAATGAGATAAAATTCTTTTTTACATCTAATGTATGTATGTAAGACAAAAAAGTAAGTAAAAAGTAGAGGGTACGTAAAACTTTCATCTTACTAAAAAGTGAGAGAGATTATTATGTTTTCTTCTTTGAGGACAATTAAATTGGAACGGATGGAGTAGCATATACCCTCAAAACTAATTTGTCAAACCAATTTATTATACAAACTGAACTACAAAAGTAAGTTATTTATGAACTTAATTTACATGGGTTAACATTACAATGCTTTATTTACTGTTTTACACGAAGATGTACGTAGATCGTAATCCTTGAAAATTCTCTCACTTAAGGGAGTTATTTTGGATTAGATGAACAAAACGAGGTTCAATCCTACATCATTACTACATATAGATCATTTGTTCACATAGTCTTAAAATTTATTCAAAGAAGGAAATTGATCTTACCTATATAAAAGGCTTTCCCCTTTAACTTACATATCTACTCCATATTGAAACAATAAGAAAAAATCCTACTTGGTAACCTCATATTTACTCTTCAAATTTTCATTGTCATGTGTTATAATATGATGGACATAATAAAATATATAGAGTTTGTGACTTTGGGTGATAATAATGACAATAAGTACATCATCACTAAGCATTTGTATATTATTAATTATAAACTTTATTTTGGATTCAATGGCTTTCCTTGATTTTTAAAGATGATAATATAATACAATAAGTACATCATCATTAAGCATTTGTATATTTTTTAGATGAACATTGTAATTAGTTTAAATTTGACGTCAAGTTGTTGAATATTATTAGTAAGGATTTAGGTTTGTCATTTGTGCTCGTAAGTGTTATCACCAAAAATGAAAACAAAATATAATTTTATAAATCACTTTTAGGTTTCTATATTCATATTAGAAATATATATAATTTTAACTTTTGCATTCTATTAACTTTGAAACATTATAATGTATTTGATATAATTTTCATTAAATTTATCACACTTATAATTTGCTACCTCGCTCAATATGTATAATATTACGAGCATTTGTAAAACTTACATTCTATTTTACATCAATATGTATATAATTGTTTATTGATATCGAAGTTCAACTATTTACTAAATTGTTAAAAGAGATTTATATATTTATTCTACGCTACCATTCAATTTTAAAGATTTAAGTACACATTTGACTACCGTACGAGAAACTTGATTTCAATATAGGTAATCATTGAGAAACCTTTCTTATAGGATCTAACAATTAATCAAGTGACAATGTACTAAACCTTTGAAACTTTTTTTTTATTTTATAATAAAAGTATGATCAATATTGACTTTTAACTTATATCAAAAAGTTTAACAAATATAATTTACACTCATAAAGAATATGTCTAAGTATCAATTACAATACTACTCCGTATCAAAGTACTGATTTATCGTGGCATAGGTTAATTTTTATATTTAATAATCACACTGGCATTCATTTGTGGCTCCCTATTCATGTACTTCATATTTCTATTAATTCCCGAAACCGTTCATCAGACGGGATATCCACCGGTTTATGATAATATCGTCGTATAATCATTATCGTATACTCATTTTTATCTTAAATATTTTACTTTTATTTTAATTATCAAAATTAAATATTTCTTTTTCCAAATTTCATCATATTTAACATCTAATAATTACAATTAATCTCTAAATAATGACAACATAGATGTGATGCGAATGGAGTCATGACTGATGACCATGAAACTTCAAATTCAAACCGAACGTTATAATTATAACTTAACTTGCAATACTTATAACTCCTAAATTATGAACATTTGTGTATTCTATATAAACAGCTTCTAGAATTACCGCTTCATATAAAAGTTATAATAAACAACTTCTAGAACAAAAGTTGTTGGTTGGAATTTGAGGGTTATAGATTGGATAAGGGTTCATTATCTATTAAATTTTACAATTTTTAATATTGTAAGATTCAAACTTTGAAAATTATTGTTGTATGTTTAACCTTGTAAAACAGTAAAAGTGATATATTGTATACTCCACATAAAATTTCATTTTCGGGTAAGAGACCCAAATAGGAAAGTTTCCATTTTGGCTTTTTACCCAAGAATGAAATTTTACATACAATAGATCATTTTTACAAATTCAATATATACAATGAAATTTTTCAAAGTTCAACTCATACAATATTAAAAGTATAAAGTTTAATATATAACGAAACAACAAGCCCATTGGATAATGCCAACAAATGTGTTCCCAACATTTATGAGCCAGTACGACTAATGGAATTGACATCAATGGCTCCAAAAGATAAATAATTCAGGATATATAATATTGTTTAGCCTATCAACATGTATGTAGTAAAGATTTGGTTGCTGTGAGCATAAAATATATTGGCATTATTGATCGATAATAATTAATGCACGGTCATGTAGTATTTCTTAGATGATCTGCCCACCGATCATACTGTACAATTTCCAGCTTCAAAATTAAAATAAAATAATAAGTATATAATAAGGGGTGTACACTTTTCAACTTCAAAAATAATAATAAATAAATAATAATAAGGGGTGTCGTGAATCATAATATCGATCATGTCAAGTTTTTTAAATGTTTTTATTCAAAATTTCAAAGTAGTAAGTAAACTACTGTTAATAATTAGTATACAGATTAATTAATGGTTGTCTGTCATTCAAATCTTCTATATAAGGCCAACATTTTGTCTACCATATATTTCACAAATCAATCCATCAATTCTCTCTAGAGTCTAGTCTAGCATACATAATTGAGTAATAATCATATGGCTCTATCGGGAAAGTTAATCGGTTATGTAGAGATCAGTAAGACCGGGGATGTCTTTCATGATCTGTTTAGGCACAAACCGCACCAGATTGTAGCGATAGCTCCTGAAAAAGTTCATGATTGTGAGTTGCATGAGGGTGAAAGGGGAGATGTTGGATCTGTCATTACTTGGCATTACACTCATGGTACGTACTTTACACGCTTACTTACCTTATCTCTTTCACGCGAAATTGAACTAAGCGTATATAAGTATATAACGTATATATAAGCACGAAGTGGCGGATCCAGAAATTTTCATCATGGTGCGCAAAAGTTAACACTTCAAAAAATTTCGATAGAAAATTCACTAAACTTGGTTTGTATTTTTTTTTTCTTGAGAAAAAGTTCAAAATATACTAACAGAGGGGATTTTATTCATAAATCATAATGGGCTATTTTTAGGGGGGACAAATCACATTTAGTGTTTGGTTATGTAAAAAATATACATGTAATTACACTATAAGCCCATTTTCATGGGGGCCCTGGAACCCTATGCTATTACACCAGATCCGCCCATGTAAGCACGAGCTATAGAGTTTAATATTACACAGAATTTGGTTTCTGTATTTTGTAAGTTGGTCGAAGTACGAAGTTCAAATCTGAACAGATTGATAGTTGCCTTAATGAAGAAACATTAATTCAGGGTCTATCTATTTTTATGTTGTTGTTTTCATAATAATAATAATCCACAATAAAATAAAAGGGTTAGTACCTGGAAATGCAACTAATTTATACATGATATTTATTGTGTATTGTGTGTACCTAACTTACATATGCTATTTATAATGCATTAAGCTTTCAAAAATAATGTTTTAATGTAATTTGGTGACGCGTCACTCGTTGAAGGTGCCACGTGCTATCTGGAGAGTTTGATAAATCATCGACACGTCACCAAATTACATTTAGACACCCTTTTTGAAAGTTTGATGTAATAAAAATAGCATACGTAATTTGAGTACACACAATAGATATCGGGTACAAATTAGTTGTATTTCCAGGTACTAAACCCTAAATTAAGATTGTCTAAGTGTGGTAGAGAGTACGTACGTACTAAATAGGCAATTTGGAATGCCTAGATGAATGAGCGATCCTCCTAGGGCGTTCTCAATCTTTTTTTTATGCATCTGTTCATAACTGTGATCTATATATTTAATAACGATAATTTTTTTATTGCATTTATGCATCAAATAAAGAGGGAAAGAAGAAGTTTTCGAAACAGATAATCGAATCAGTGAATGAGGAAAACCATACGATTGTTTTCAAGGTTATTGGAGGAGATCTAGTGGACGAGCTATACAAGACGTTCACGATCATATTGCATGTTGAAGAAAAGGCTGATAAACAAGTGGCTACATGGACTTTTGAGTTTGAGAAACCGGACACAAGTGTACCATATCCAACGTCTTTGATGGACTATCTTAGCAATCTTATCAAAGACTTGGATGCTCACGGCAACACTAATTGACTAGTTTTGCAAGTTTAATCTCAATCCAAGAAGAAAATGGAGGGACTTGTTAGTCTACCTTATGTATGTGGTGTGTGTATGTGTGTTTTGTTGTTGTTGTTGTTTGAAAGAATAAAATGAAGTGGCAATGGCGTTTTTATTATCAATACGTTGGTAGCTAGACAAGAGATTGTTTATCACACTTTACAAGTCTCCTAGGTCATTCTCAATCTTCCTTTTTCATGCATCTCCTCATAACCGTGATCTATATAGTGACAATAAGTTTTTTTATTACATGTATGTGTCAAATAAAGAGGGGAAGAAGAAGTCTCGAAACACATATATAATCGCATTAGTGAACGAGGAAAACCATACGGTTGTTTTTCAAGGTTATCAGAGGATATTAATTAGAAATAATCTAGTGGATGAGCTATACAAGACGTTCACGAAAACATTGCATGTTGAACAAAAGGGTGATAAACAAGTAGCTACATGGACTTTTGAGTTTGAGAAACCAGATAAAAGCATACCATATCCAAATTCTATGATGGACTATCTTTGTAACACTAATAAACTACTTTTGCAAGTTTCAATCCAAGAATAAAATGGGAGAAACCTCAAAACCCAAACCCTAATCCTTAACTTCTAAACCTCAAACTCTAAACACTTTATATAACTTTAAACCCTAAATCTTACTAAACCCTAAACCCTACTAAACTCTAAATCTATTTTTTTTTACCTAACGTTCCCATTCTTTTATTTTTACTATTTTTTCATATCATTTAGTCTCACGTGTTCCTGGTCAATTCAGGCACTGTTTTTTGGAAAAATTAATTAAGATCCACATTCACGTGAACATATTTAAAAATTCATACATTTAAATATTCAAGCAAATTAACATTTTTAGGCATCAAAACTAGTCCCACTATTTTATGTTTAGGCATTGAGATGGAAAGAGGGTCGGAGCTAGGAAATCTTAATATCAATTCCTTATAGTTTTGAGGAGTTGAAATTGTCAATAATATCTTTAAAAAGTTCTTAATTTCATTTTAAAAAATTTTCTTTTGGGCGGTATCCCGTTGCTCACATTCTAGCTCTGCCTCTGGATGGAAACATATTTGCTTGGAGCACCTTAGTTTCTCGTATGTTTAATTGTGTTTTGGAGTATTTTCAATTAATTGTTATGGAATTTGAATCATTTATCCTACGAGTAAGTTTTTAAGCAACAATAAGTCTAAATATAATATTGTTTTGGGCAAAATTATATAATACACGTTCATTTTGATGTTTTTGTGTTGATTTTCATAATATTCGTGTGCTAAATATATAAGGTTGGCTTGTTTTTGGCTACTCATAGCAGCGACACATGTTGGTCGATCTCAACATTTAACTGCGTTGTACTTTGATTCGTTGGAGAAATCATTTATATGCATAAGAAAATTAGGAGCAAATTTGGTCTGCACAATATTAGTTTTTTTAAGAATTTAACTTTACTTATATGTACACTTTGTATATAAAATTTAATTTTTAAAAAAGTAACCCTTCTCTAGAAATCATTCTAAAAGGCGAGACAAGGGATAAGGGCTTAAGAAAAAAAGGACGTTAGGGGTCAAAATAAGGAGATTGGATGTTGGGACGTGTTATTGTGACAACAGATCTAGTTTATAATAGTACTAGAGATTATTGTAATCAAGTTTGTAATTTGGTTTTGAATTGTAATGAAAATTTTGGTTGGTAAATGATGCGTGTGAAAGCGTCTAGTTTTATTATTTATAAAGTACAGGATATACCAATCACTACTATCACACGACCAGGTAAGAATACCCGATCGGAATAATATAGCTATGGTAAGTCCAGGTCGAACACAGGAACGCATGAACGATGTTATTCAATTAAATTGAAATTATTAACTAAACTAATAAAGCAGTAACATAGGGGGTACGTTTTAGTTCCGTACGAACGTTCAGTATGAACTAATTAACCAACCAAACAACATAAAACAAGATAAGAGAAAGAGATAAACAATCGGAGATAGACATGAAATTGCTTAGAGTCTTCACCTCAGATTCATATTATCCGGTTAATGTGTTTTGATTGTCTGATTGTGATTTCTTTTTATATTAACTTAGATACTAATCAAAAAGTCCAAGTTAAATGTAAATTAGCCAACCTTCTGGGTCCAACTAATTTCTACAACCTAAAGCCCCACATTAAATATCGATCCGATGTCGCAAGAATGTTGCTATATTGCATGTGTTTCCTTAGATTGTGCATTAAGTATTCACAACATGTTATGATTAACCCTAATGGTATGACTCAACAATACCCAATAATTTCTTATTGTCTTATTCATTTTAGATTGTCTAGTTCTTATTTTCTTAACCTATCAAACTCAATATATTTAGCAATGGTCAAAAATTCTAAAATTAATAACCATAAATAATCAATAATATTAAAGGAACTCAATCTCATCAGTATTATTAACCATGTTAAGAAATAATGACTAACAATCACCAATAAATAAGGATTCACAGATAACATAACAATATTCAATTAGACAATTGATTCAAAACACAATTATAACTTTCAAACATTCATAATCAAAGGTTATTAAAGTAAACAATTAACAATAAGTCTAATCCATGATTCAATTATACAAAATAAGATTCATATCCCAAAACAAAACACATAGACATGTTTAGAATTGAAATCGGAAGATGATACGCAAACCGAATCGTGAACCGAATGACGTAGAATCGATCCTAGCTTTTTACACCTCCGAATCGCCATCGTTTCGCTCCCAAAATGGGGGAAAACCCCCTCTGGTCGTCTCTAGTCGAACTAGGGTTTGTAATATGAAGTTCTCCTTTGAAAACCCTAAAACGAACTTAAATAGCTGAAAAAGTGATCCATACAACGGATGGATTATTCAATCCGGCGTATGGATGTAAAAGCCCATAAAATCCAGCCCGCGTACTCTGTCAGCCCACTTTTTCAATCCATCCGCTGGATGGATGCAAAACTAGTACAAGTGGTCAAAATGAAAGTTGTAGCCCTCTCTGTTAGCTAAATTCTCCAAGTTGAATCACCTCAATCGGAGTTCGTATGAAGGACTTATGGCCAAAATACCTATGGTCGGAAACTCAACTTTTACATTCTTCCTCCATTTTCAGCTCATCTTTCATTCTTTTCCCGATTCGAGCTTCATTTACACTTCGATCCAATCCTCTCTTGTCCAATGCTTTATTCTTTTAGCAACTTTTATTCACAATAAGCTCGTTTTCTGTTCCTTTTCGATTCAAGCTCCATTTAAACTCCTAAATGCAAATATGAACGAAATGATTATCTTATTCACATAAAATGCATTAGAAACATATCAAACACGGGGTAAATTAGTACTACAATTTAGTAAATTTTGGCGTTTATCAGTAAACATTTTAGAGTTAAATGTTAAATGCTGAAAAATGTTGACCATGTTTGACCAATGACATGCGGTGCGAACCGAGTTAGGTTCGCAGGGCAGGGTTGCGAAGCGAATCGAGTCGATTCGCTGGGCCAAGCTAGACTACGAACCGAGTCGGTCCGCACAGCCCAGAACTCGTGAACCGAGATGAGTATTTATGCAAATTAGGTTTTAAACCTAATTAACTTTTGCCATTTGCTAATTACGAACGAATTTGTGTTTCTAGAGCTTTCAACATATTCTAAAGGTTAGGTATTGATCAATTAACATTCGTTATAATCAATACAAGACATATTAGATCATTAATTCACTAATTAATTGTGAAAGAAACCGTTTACAATCCGTAAACTAGTATTAAGGGATTCCACACCTTAATACCTATAGATAACCTCGTTATCGATCCTAATACATACGGACTTACAATTGGTATCAGAGCCTACGGCTACATACGCGTAGGTCCGAGGTTATTTGGGTAATAACGGTTGATTTAAGGTTGTTTGTACGTGATTCTTTGCGTAAAAACGATCAAAATCAGTCTCTGGAAGTTTTAGGTTAGTTTACATGTGAAATTTTAGTTTTTGGACGCTCAAAACCCTAAAATTTTCATTTTTAGGGTTTTCAGCCGATTCTGTGATATCGCTTATTTTATATATGTTATTCTATCGCGATATCATTTATTTTTGCATTTATTTTAAGTCAATTCTATAGAACTTTGGTACTTATTTGCATGAGAATTGATTTCAGGCAAAGATGTTCAGGCACTGATTAAACGAGCTGCATAAGTGAAGTTTTATTTTGTTGAAGTGCAATCATTTTGGAAAACTGCTCAGGACACAAGTGAAGAAAGTAAAACGTGATCCATGGAAAGCTGTTGGATCGCGTAATAGTGTATGGGCTGGATTGCTTATCACACGTTGGAATTGTAAAGTAACATTAGGCCAAACGCGATCCCAGCCAAGCTACTGGATCGCGTATCAACCATCACCAATTACTTTGACTATTTTCTGACAGTTTGGTTTCTTTTTGACTTCCACTCACAATACATAGCACGGGGAACACACGTGCAATTGGATCACCACAACCAATCAATTATTTTCACCCTTTATGAATTCCCTATCCATTATCATCTATCTTCTTCTTATCCTATCACCATATATCATCTTCAGGATCATCATAAAAAAAATCATCCGGAGAAACACAAATGGGGAAGGAGAAGGAGATTGACAACCTCCATTCTCTGGAACCATCACCATATCCATTTCACCACTTTTACCCATCTCCTCTTTGTGACTCTCGGCTGTGACAAAAATCGAAGAACAGGAGGAAGTATTTTTATGGTTTGGTTTGATTTCAGTTGTAGCTTGGTCACGATAATCATCATCTAAACATTGTAATCACTCGATTTGTATTTTCATTTAATTATCATTATGTGAGATTTCAATCCGTGTGACTATTTGTTTGAATATGATTATTAGTGGTTAATTTTCCTAAATACTTGCTTAGATGAAATAGCTAGTGATTAGGCGTGTAATCTTTAGAAGTTTATTGCAAACTAATTTAAGTTCATCCGTAAACCTATATATTTGTGTTTGAATATTTGGTTAAAACTTATTGGTAATTTGATTGGTAACTATAGCGAACATTTGTTACTAAGTTAGATTACTTATTCATTTATATGTCTATGTATGAATGACCCATTGATTGCGAACGCAAATGTGGTATAAGTTAGACAAATGAACATAAATGTATAGGTTGGTGATTATGTCGAACGTCCTTCACTAGGATGGATTATAAACTAGTAAATTGATCATTATGTTTAATCGTAAACCTTATGTATTTGAGCTTTAGTACATTTATCCTAACTTATTTGGTGAATTGCTAGTGAATATGGTGAACGTCTTTTATTTAGCAATTCACTATCAATTATTTGTCTATAAGTAATTGAACAAACATTGCGAACGTAGATTTGGAATAAGTTAGAAACTTAAGCTCAAATGTGTAAGAAAGTAACCATGGTGAACGTCCGTTACTAGATTAAATCATATGGTTAGTAAATCAAAGTTAAGGTTTGTAGGTGATAGCGAATGTTAATCCTTTTCTTAATTGAGATTTACAAATGCATTGTATAAACTAATTATAACTACACACCTAGAAATCACTAGTGAAATAATTCAAGCAAGTATAGTTTTAATCTTCGAATTTTATAACAATTACATTTGACTTTTTAGAGTCCACCAGCCTAGTTTTAGTTAAAAGTAGTTGTTAAGCAATGCAACAATTCGGTTACAAAACCCCCACCATTTACTTTTCTGTACAAATTACCTGCACTTGAATATAATTCTTAAACTCACATTCCCTGTGTTCGAACCCGAACTTACCCAACTATACTACTACATGATAGGGTCCAATGCCCGGTTGTGTTTTGGTCTAGCACAGTACTTTCTTGTTCAATTACAACGATAAAATTTTAAGACTGGATTTTGCACATCATTCTACGAACTGAGTTCCGAAGCGAACAGAGTCGGCGAACTGAACTGAGTTAGCGAACTGAGCTTCTGCGAACTGAGTTTGTTCTGCGAACTGAGTCTGCTCTGCGAACTGAGTTTGACCTGCGAACTGAGTTCTTCTCTGCGAACTAAGTCCAATCTGTGAACTGAGTTCTGACCTACGAACTGAGTTTGTTCTGCGAGTTGAGTTTCTGCGAACTGAACTTACTATTTTGTTTAAACTCTGGGATTTGCAAAAATGTCTGACATAAGTAAGATGATTGAGATGGAACATGAGATTGGAAAGTTTAGTGTTCCACCTAAATTGCTCCGACTTGAAGACTACTATGGATGGAAAGACATATTTGAATCACACTGTCGGTTCCATGATTTGTCAATATGGATGTGCATCAAGAATGGATATGCTGCACCAACTACTAAAGTTGATAGTAAAACTATGGCCCTTACCTATACTCAGATGAGTGATGAAGAAAAGAAAAATTATCAAATTGAAAATAAAGCTCACTCATCAATTAAAATGAGTCTTCCAAAAGAGATCAACCATCAGTTGAAGTCTTTTCATACTGCTAAATAGCTATGGGAAGCTCTAGAGAAAAGGTGTGACGGAAGTCCTCAGGTTAAGGCAGGTAGGTGTAATCTTTTGAAGAAACAATTCATAGTCTTCAAAGCTATGAAAGGTGAAGATCTTGATGCGTATACCACCAGATATTACCATCTGTTAAGTGAGCTAGATGACCACGGCATTACCTATTCTAATACGGAGAAGACTGACAAGTTTATTGAGGATCTTCCTTCGAAATGGGAAATGTATGGAGTAATGCTCAAGGATAACGATGAGCGTTATGCAGCTATGTCATTGGAGCATGCTATTGATAAGCTATGCGGATATGATTTCACAAAGAAATCAAGAGATACTGATTCTGATCAGGTACAAGATCCTGGGCTTTATCATAAAAAATCTACTATCTCTAATAGTTCATCCAGTTTGACCACTGCTTTATTAGTTGGTGATACTGGAGAAACTGGTGAAATGATATCTAATGACTTATGCTTTATAAGTTCATCTGGAGGTGAAGCAAAAAGCAAGACTAATGGGAAGTCAACTCAAGAGCATCACAAAATTCCCATGAGTGTGAAATCCGCTAAACAACAACTATTAGTTCTTGCTTCATTCGTTGCTTCATACGAAAACTACATTCAGGGTAAGATCAATGATCCAGCGACTTTTGATGAGGATTATGATCAGGTAGACCCAGACGACTTAGAAGAAATAGATCTTCAGTGGCAACTTGCTATGGTGTTAAGGAGAGTAAAAAATGGTGGGAAATAAAGTTGGGTTTGATAAGTCCAAAGTGAAATGTTTTAACTGTCAAAGTTATGGACATTTTGCAAAGGAATGTCAAAGACCCAAAACTGAGAAAACAACAAATTTTGAAAAATCAAGTGCTACTTTGTCTTCTAAAGCCTTGGTTGTTCAACAACTGGATGGTTCTTATGACTGGAGAGCTTTGACTGAAGAAGCTCTTACGGCTGAAATTGAAGATCCAGTTAAAACTGATGAGACACCATCTTACATGCCTACTGCTGAGGATTATTAAATGAAAATTCCTGAATTAAAGATTCTATCAGCTGAAGATGATGTGTTGGACTTGGGATCAACTGAAGATCTGTGTCCAGAAGACTTTGTGGCACAAATGGCTGAACTCCAAACTGAGAAGAAACAGGTATGTCTTGATGTTCCTACACTTATAGAAGTATGTCAATTAGTGACTAGTTTACAAGCCCAAGTTAATGTATTTGCTGAATCACATAAGGCTTTATCATCTGAACTAGAATTGGCCAAAATTGATGTACGTAGTTTAAGTGAGGACAAGCTAGACCTTAAGAAATAGATTAAGTCCTATATGTCATATAAGACCGTAGTTAGAAATACTATAAATGAACAATCTATGACAATAGATGGTCTATATTTAAACCTAACGAACTTAAATCAAGGTGTAGCTGACATGGATAATGAATTAGTTGAATCTAAGGTTAAGTTAGTTGAGCTTAATCGTAAGTTTGAAAGTTATAGAACATCTTCTTTAACTATAATTGACATTCAACGTAGTGTAAAGGACAAGACTGGCTTAGGCTATAGTGATGTTCCTCCGCCTTTTAATGCTAATTACACTACTACTAATATTGACCTAGAGATGATTGATGCTACTGCTAATTCAGATGTTCAAATACCCAAAGAATCTGAAGTTTCTAAGATACAGAAGGATGTTCTTAAAGAACAATCATCTAAAATTGGTAAGATATCAGGTTCCACCAATGTACAATTTGTCTCGGGTGGGATGTTGAATGATGCCAAAGTAGATGATCAGGTTATTAAAAAATAAAATGATGCACCTTTAGTATCTAAGACTCAGATTGAAAATAAGGCAAAAGACGTTAAGTCACAGAGGCAGATGTCTTGCTTTAAGTGTCATCAAAAGGGGCATGTGGCTTCTTGTTGTCCCAATAAGAAGCTGGAAGCTATACATAAGCCCGTGAATAACGAGAAACCAAAAATTGTGGACAGGTCTAATTCTAAACCTGGTTTGGGAAGCAAACCTGTGACTAAACCTGTGAACATGTTGAAAAGAGACAATACTAGTAGTGTCTAACCACCTAAACCTAAGAGACCTTATTCTCAAAATGATAATACTGTCATTAAACCTAGAGATAAGACACCTTCGAGGTTTAGAACCCCAAGTAGAAACCATAGTCAGTATGAAAGTGGTTCTACTTCTCGTGCACAACAACATAGTCAAATGCCTAGGAGGTTTTCTACTCAATCTCCTCACAGGCATAAGACTATAAATCATCAACAACCTCAACCTCCTGTAAAATTCACCAAGACTCCCGATGGGAATAGTTATGGTTACTTTAAGGAAGTTCAGATTGTAGATGATAAGGGACAACCCAAGACCGTAATGGCTTGGGTCCCTCTTGAAAACTAACCGTGTACAACTTGTCATGTGCAGGAGCAGACTGTGAACAAAGACAGTTGGTGGTATGTAGACAGTGGATGCTCAAGACACATAACAGGAGAAAGAAGTCTTCTAAAGGACTTCAAAGGTGGTTTGAAACAGCGAGTAAACTTCGCTGGTGATAAAGGAGGAGTAATTACGGGAAAAGGAAAAGTTTCAAATGGAACTTTAACTCTTGAAGATGTGAATTATGTTGAAGAACTAACTCACAACTTAGTGAGTGTTTCCCAAGTCTGCGATAAAGGTCATTCAGTTCATTTTAATGAAAAGGAAGCCTTAGTCCTTAAGCTGGGATTTGTTATTCCCGAAGATTGGATATTAATGAGGGCACCAAGGAAGAAGGACATCTAAGCTATCAACATGGGTGCTCCAATTACTTCAATGGAGTCTACATGTTTATTATCCAAGGCTTCAGAAGCTGATATTATTCTATAGCATAGAGAATGGCACACTCGAACTTTCAAAAAATGAATCACATAACCAAAAATGGTTTAGTTCTAGGTGTGCCACGGAAACGTTTTGAGTTTAAAGACAGGTGTGTTTTTTGCTTGAAAGGAAAACAACATAAGAAACCACACAAGTGTAAAACCGAAAACTCAATATCCTCGCCATTTGAATTGCTTCATATGGATCTCTTTGGCCCAATAAGCAAGAGAAGCATAGGTGGCAAATGATACTGTCTAGTTGTTACAGATGATTTCTCTAGATTCTCATGGGTATTCTTTTTGAAATCTAAAGATGAAACTCCAGGAATGCTTATGGAGTTCTGAGATTTAGTAGAGAATGTCTATAACACGAGAGTTAAGAAAATTCGTAGTGACAATGGTACAGAGTTCAAAAATTCTATGTTGAATGTTTATTGCTTAAGTAAAGGAATTCAACATCAATTCAGTGCACCATATGAACCACAGCAAAATGGTGTTGCTGAAAGGAAGAATAGAACTCTTATTGAGGCAGCAACAACCATGCTTGCTAATTCAGGGCTTCCGGTCATCTTTTAGGCAGAAGCTGTGAATACAGCATGTCATGTTCTGAACAGGGTACTAACTATTAAGAAGCATAATAAGACTTGTTATGAACTTTCGAACAAAAAGAAACCTAATTTGAAGGGATTTGAGCCCTTTGGTGTATCATGCACCCTATTGAAGACTAGTAATCAACCTAAATTTGGGGAAAAGGTTGACGAAGGATATTTCCTAGGTTATATTCCTAATTCACCAAACAAGAAGATTTTCAATAAAGTCACTGGACGTGTGGAAACTGTCTATAACATTGAAGTTACCAGTCATACTCATGACACACACAAGGGATTAGATTGGCAATTCGATTATTCAAATCTATTTAAGTCATTTAGAATCCCTAAAAGTGACTATGTGGTTAATTCGGAAATCCCGAAACATTTATTGTACGGTGATGGGGACACTGACGCTACACATACATCGAATGCTTCTTCATATGGGACGTCTGCAAATAATACATCTACTAGTGCTTCAAAAGACTGTCGCACCCCCAAATTCAGGTTGCGGAAGCGAATCGGGTCGGGGCGCGACTAATCAATAATCATAAGCGCAAAGATATAATGAACGACCACTAAATGTGTCGTTTTACATTGTATTGATAAAACTAAAGTTTACATCCAAAATATTACTTACATTAGCTCAGTTCCTTAAAATTGAGAGATTTACATTACATAATTAATCTATACAAAATATAATAATGCAATTAAATCTCTGATTTGTTTAAATGCAGACTTGTGACACCCGCCAAATTAGGACTAGTGATTAGTACCTAATCAGTTGTTAATACATGTAATTAGTTTTGTGTTAGGCTAATTAATGTATCTGAATATATATTGATTAATATATAGAAATATACGATTTAATTAAATCGTACGCTCTTTAGATCGAATGTAATTCGGTTCAATTAAATACGGACGTTGGTGAACAACTTTCTTAAATAACATAACATTATTTAATAACGCAATTATATCCAAAATATTATTTTGATAATATTCCCTAATTATTTCGTATCGTGTAAATAAATGCCTAGGCGACTTAAAACATTAAATGCGCAAACAATCGAAATAAAGCCAAGTTATATATGTTTTATAGCTCAAATATAAAGTATTTGGCGAAATACTTAAATAAGAATACTGAATAATTATTTATATTTTAAAACTTACATTCCAACACATAAAAATAATTAAACGTTTAAACGATCGAGAAAACGAACACCGCACGGAGCACAATTGCGGAGACTGAAAAATGGGGCTTTGATTAAAACCCCACCACCTCTTCTTTCCTCCTCATTTCTCATTTTTTCTTTCTCTCTCCCTTCCTCTTTTCTCTCAAACTACCATCACACCACCACCTCACTAAATCACCATTTACTACCACGAAATGACATCGGATCACCTCACCCATTTGGAAGAAAAGAACCACCGCTTCACGATCTACATCCCCATCTTTTCGTTTTCTGCTCGCGCAAACTTGTAAGTTTCTGACAAAATCCCGAAACTCATCGATTTCACTTATTTTTACATGTTTATGGTTTATTTAAGTTTGAAATGTCCAAATATGGGTTGGGTAAAGAATCGGACCAAACGGTCGCCGGAAAATATGTTTTTGGCTCAAATTCCGGCCTACAGCTCGTTGTGTCGTAGAGGCTCCAGGCCACCTGCGACACAAGCTCTTATGTCGCTAAACCCCTACTTATGTCGCATATAGCGACACAAGTGACTATGTCGCAAACCCTTCGGATGTCGCATTTAGCAACATAAAACACTATGTCGCAAAACCTATTTCCGTCGCATATAGCGACACAACATTTTATGTCGCATAAATTGTGGATGTCGAACTTAGCGACACAAGCCATTATGTCGCAGATATGATCTGCGACACAATAAACTATGTCGCACCTAGCGACAGAAGCCTTATGTAGCACGTAGTGTCGCATGAAACAGAACTAAGAAAACACATATTTTACTAAGTGTCGAGACCTAAAAATTTAGTACTTGATTTCACCCAAATTCAAGTCCAGCTCGACTCTAGCCAGGGGCTCTGCCCCTTGGACCCCGCTACCAGGGGCGCTGCCCCCGGACCCCCGTCATCCAGGAACTTGTAAATATTTTTCACACTAAGTGTCGAACACTTTCAAATAATGAAACCTGATACAACGAGACATATAATAATAACACTTTGGATTATTGTTACAAGCCGCACCAACGGGCCATATTTGTTTTCAAATTACAAATGGATTACTAAACAAACACTTGGACATTTCCTAGTTGAGTGGACAACTAGCATGAGTGATCTTTTAAGACACCCACTTATTTACTTGTTTACTTACAACCTTGTGCGTTTCGAACGCCAGAAGGTTGCAGGGTTCGGAGAACCAACATACGGGATTACACCCGACACCCTTACGGACTTACATCCGCTCTACTTGTTTGATTTCCCCAAACATACTTGCTAGACTCAGGTGAGTCTTACAACCCCACTTTTACTGTTTTACTTACGGGGTGAGATACATTGCTTACTTTTCATGAACACAAGCACTGAACTACTCATTTTACTATACGGGATTGCATGAGTTACTTACCATTTACTGAAGTCCCTCCATCATACATTGTTAGTTATGGACTTAAGCGCGAACACTAGTTAATGGATCCATTAGGGAAATGACCCTCCCCGCCCGGGGTAGTAGTGCTACCATGAACCGTTCTGTATAAACGGGCGACTATCATTCGTTACTTACGCTTGCTCAGTTTCGAGCATGTCACGGGGGCAAATTATTACTTATGAGTTAAGCTTCGATTATGAGCCTCATGGCAATGGTATAAACTTACATACATTTGCAGGATTGCAATTACTTGATTTACGCCTGCGGGCACCACTGATAAAATCTTGTGATCAAAATCTGATATTACTTACAAACCTGTGAGATTCATCAACATTCGTGTTGACCCTTTTTAGCATATATTCTCATGTACGCATACGGAGTAGGATTACTCCCGGACATAGCTAGAGTCGCATGATTTCAACATAACTGCATTAACGGAGATTTTTAGCATTATCTTTTGTATATTTCGATTATGTAATAGAATATCCCGCCTTACGCGTGGACTCTAGAAAATTACAACTTTTGTATCAAAAACAATATGTTTTCAAATGATTTACTATGAAATGTAACTATTTTCTACAAACGTCTCATTTAGAGGTCATTTGCTTGTGATTATGTGTTATGATACTTGATTAGTAGCGCCCCGTGTTGACTTCCGCTGCATTATAAATTTGGGGGTGCTACAAGACTCGAGCTAATGATTCCTGATTGGGTAGCCAACCTACTGCTGAGTACCTGTGATACATGCTAAAATGGGTCAGCGAAATGCTGGTGAGTTCACAGGTTTGTATGTCAACACATATTTGTATGAACAGCAAGATTTAATTGAATTTAAAATGCAATTAAGCAAAATAAAAGTTATACAGCTATGAGCACATAGTCTGAGCTTAAATTGAGTGTCAGGTCCAATTAAGGAAACCCAACTGAGTTGGCTCCTAAGAGTGCCTAATCTACACTCGTCTTTCCAAATGCTAATACGTCCGTTTGACCAGTTAGTGCGTGCTAACCCGGACGAGGATTGTCAATCCTATATGATATCATAAACTAACATTCACGCTGCAGATGTATTACCAAACTATGTTATGGAGGGCTTTGAAATGATTAGTGAAAACAACTCATGTAGTATTTGATTTGCATTGTACTTGCGTTCATATTGTAAAATAAAACGAGCAATGTAATCACACCCTAGATGAAAACCGTAAAATAGGAGCTATGAGACTCACCTGAGCCTTGAGTGTTTATTTAAGTAAACTTGAATTGATTAGCTGCGAATCGATGTCCGAAGTGTTGGGACATGTATGTGTGACAACAGATCTAGCTTGTAATAGTACTAGTGATTATTGTAATCAAGTTTGTATAATTGATTTGGATTTGTAAATGATATTAGTTTGGTATTAATATTCGTTAAATATATTAGTATGTTAAAGTGTTAGACGAATATCGAATACGATATTACAAACTAAAGTCTGTGAGATGAGATCTCAAGTCGCAGAACTTAGTCCTGCGAGATGAGATCTGGGCTCGCAGAGCAGCGAACCGAGATGATCTGTACTTGGTTGTGGGTTGCGAGTTGAACTCAACTCGCAGAGCCCATCGGGCTGCGAACCGAGTTTGACTAAAACCTATAAATACTCAATTAGGTCAAATCGGTTAAAAACTTTTGCCAATTCGTTTTTCCAGAGAAGTAAAACAATTCTAAGTATTCATAAGATTAGGTATTGATCGATTAACATTAATTAATCGATACAAAACCTTGTTGATTAATCAATTCGCTATTATCTTGCGAAATAAAACGTTCACATTCTGTGAACTAAGTATTAAGGAATTCCGCGCCTTAATACCTAAGATAACCTCGTTATCGATCCACGTACTAGGGACTTACAATTGGTATCAGAGCTTTCGGGCTAAATACTTAGTTAGTTCGAGGTTATTTGGATAATAACGATAGATTTAGGGTTGTTGTTATGTTTAATCTTCGTAAAAACGACCAAAATCAGTCTCTGGAAGTTTTTAGTTTCGTAATCGACCGAAATCTTAGGGTTTAATCGATTAGATAACTAAATTTTTCGTTTTAGGGTTTTTCAGCCAATTCTGCGAACCGAGTTCCCCTGCGAACTGAGTTCACCTGCGAACCGAGTTCCCCATGCGAACCGAGTTCCCCTGCGAACTGATTTCCCCCTGCGAACCGAGTTCCTGTCCTGCGAGTCGAGTTTCTGCGAAGTGAACTTTCTGATTTTTCTGATTGTTAATTCCCGAAACTCTTAAAATGTCTGACATTAGTAAAATGATCGAGATGGAGCATGAGGTTGGAAAATCTAATACTCCACCTAAATTGTTACGTGTTGAAGACTATTACAGTTGGAGAGATAGATTTGAATCTTACTGTAGATTCCATAATCTCTCAATATGGATGTGTATTACAAAACCTTGTTGATTAATCAATTCGCTATTATCTTGCGAAATAAAACGTTCACATTCTGTGAACCAAGTATTAAGGAATTCCGCGCCTTAATACCTAAGATAACCTCGTTATCGATCCACGTACTAGGAACTTACAATTGGTATCAGAGCTTTCGGGCTAAATACTTATTTAGTTCGAGGTTATTTGGATAATAACGATAGATTTAGGGTTGTTGTTATGTTTAATCTTCGTAAAAACGACCAAAATCAGTCTCTGGAAGTTTTTAGTTTCGTAATCGACCGAAATCTTAGGGTTTAATCGATTAGATAACTAAAATTTTCATTTTAGGGTTTTTCAGCCAATTCTGCGAACCGAGTTCCCCTGCGAACTGAGTTCACCTGCGAACCGAGTTCCCCATGCGAACCGAGTTCCCCTGCGAACTGAGTTCCCCCTGCGAACCGAGTTCCCCTGCGAACTGAGTTCCCCCTGCGAACCGAGTTCCTGTCCTGCGAGTCGAGTTTCTGCGAAGTGAAATTTTTGATTTTTCTGATTGTTAATTCCCGAAACTCTTAAAATGTCTGACATTAGTAAAATGATCGAGATGGAGCATGAGGTTGGAAAATCTAATACTCCACCTAAATTGTTACGTGTTGAAGACTATTACAGTTGGAGAGATAGATTTGAATCTTACTGTAGATTCCATAATCTCTCAATATGGATGTGTATCAAAGGAGGATACACGGCACCTACCCAAACTGTTCAAAATGTTGTTGTTGTGGTATCCTATAATCTGATGAGTGAGCAACAAAAGAAAGACTATGAGAATGAGAATAAAGCTCATTCTTGTATCAAGATGTGCTTATCTAGGGAAATTAATCATCAGTTAAAATCTTTTCGTACCGCTAAAGCACTCTGGGAAGCGCTTGAGAAAAGATGTGAGGGAAGTCCACAAGTGCAAGCTAGCAAGAAGAAGCTTCTGAAAAAGCAGTTTACTTTGTTTAAAGCTTTTAAAGGAGAAACTCTTGATGCTTATGTTACTCGTTTCTACCATTTGTTATCTGAGATTGAAAACCATGAAATCACTATTGAGGAGGTAGAGAAAACTGACAAGTTTCTTGAGGGTTTACCTTCTAAATGGGAGATGTATGGTGTGATGATTACAGACAATGAAACCAGATATGCAACCATGACTCTTGAGCAGGTCATTGACAAGCTCAAAGGATATGATTTCACTAAGAAGTCGAAAGATACTAATTCTGATCATGTTCAGGATCCAGGACTGTATCATGGAAAAACTTCTATCTCGACTGCTTCATCCAACTTGACCACGGCTTTGTTTGTTGGTAATGCTGATGGAAATGGTGAAATGATAACCGATGAACTGTGTTTCATTACATCATCTGGAAATGAAGCTAAAGGAAAACCTTCTGAGAAGTCACCTCAAGAACATCAAAAGATGCCTATGAGTGTGAAATCTGCTGAGCAGCAATTGTCTGTTCTTGCTTCATTTGTAGCTTCATATGAGAATTATATTGATTGTAAGATTAATGATCCAATTCTTTTTTATGAAGACTATGATCAGATAGATCCTGATTATCTTGAAGAAATAGATCTCCAGGACCAACTTGCTTTGTTGTCAAGGAGAGTTAAAAATTTCTTAAAGAAAAATGGAAGAAAGGTTGTTGGCAACAGATCAGGGTTTGATAAAACCAAGGTCAAGTGTTATAATTGTAAAAGTTACGGACACTTTGCTAGAGAATGCCAAAGACTTAAGGTAGAGACTGGTGAAGGGAAACAAGGCTCGGGAAATACTTTGCATTCCAAAGCCTTAGTAGTGAAACAGCTAGATGGGTCTTATGATTGGAAAACTCAGTCAGAGGAAGCTTTGATGGCTGAGATTGACGATCAAGAGATTGTAGCTGAGTCATTATCCTATATGCCCACTGATCCAGCTTTTGAAATAAAGGTGCCTGAGACTCCTGTTAAAGCTAATGTTGATGATGTGTTAGACTTGGGTTCAACTGAAGATTTGGATCCTGTAGATTTTGTAGCTAAGATGGCTGAGCTGCAAACTGATAAAAAACGGATATGCCTAGATCTTGTATCTCTTGTTGATCTTTGTCAGTTAGTTTCTAGTTTATAGTCCCAAGTTAGTGCTTATGCTGATTCCTATAAGACTTTGACTGAAACTAATAATACTCTGTCATCTCAACTTAGCACACTTAGTAAATACAGTGAGGTTGTAAGATCTGAACTTGACCTAGCTAAGTTAGATATATGTAGGTTAAGTGATGATAAACAAGCCTTAAAGGATAAGATTAAGGCAGATGCGGCTGACAAGACAGGAGATACAGTGAATGAGAAATTAATCATCATAGACGGTCTCTATATGAACATAAATGACTTGAATCTGTCCATTGCTAATAAGGATAAGGAGTTAGCTGATTGCAAAACAAAACTTGTAGCTCATAATTGTAAGCTTGAGAGCTATGGAACATCTGAAATGGATAAAATGTTAGGTGCTCAGCGTAGTGTGAAGGATATGTCTGGTTTAGGTTATAATGATATGCCTCACCCATTCAATTCAAATTACACTAAAACTCCTGTAGATATTGAGATGGCAGATGCTAACCCTGAGACGAAAGTATCTAATAAACCAGAAAAGTTAGAGACACAGAAGAATGTTATTAAGAACTCTTCATCTGATGATAGTAAGAAAATTCCTCACATCAAAGTACATTTTGTACCGGGTGGAGTAATTAATGATACTAAGACTGATGAAGTGGTTAATAAAGAACATGTAATTGAACCTTTAGTGCCTAAAACTCCAATAGCGGATGCAAAAGTTAGTAAGTCACGGAAACAGATGTCGTGCTTCAAGTGTCACCAGAAAGGACATGTAGCTTCTTGTTGTCCAAATAAGAAGTTGGAAGCATCACATAAGTTAGTGAATACTGAAAAGACACTGACTATTTCTAGTTCGATTGTAGATAGGTTAGGCTCCAAACCGGGATTAGGAAGCAAACCTATAAACATTCTGAAAAGAGATATTAATCAAAGTGTCTCTCCACCTAAACCTAAAAGGGCTTATACTCTAAACGAAAATACTTTCAATAAGCCAAGAGATAAGACACCTTCGAGGTTTAGGACCCCAAGTAGAAACCATAGTCAATTTGAGAATGGTTCTACTTCGAGTACACAGGGAACTAAGTCTGTGCCTAGGAGGTTTTCTACTCACTCTCCTCATAGGCTTAAGACTACAGATCATCAACAATCTCAAACTCCTGTGA
Source organism: Pseudognaphalium luteoalbum (assembly GCA_963422505.1). Classification (NCBI taxonomy): domain Eukaryota; kingdom Viridiplantae; phylum Streptophyta; class Magnoliopsida; order Asterales; family Asteraceae; genus Pseudognaphalium; species Pseudognaphalium luteoalbum. Next base: position 22,601,545 of record OY730195.1, on the reverse strand, counting down.
AAGTTACCAAGACTCCCGATGGGAATAGTTATGGTTACTTTAAAGAGGTTTAGATTGTAGATGAGCAGGGACAAACCAAGACCGTAATGGCTTGGGTCCCTCTTGATAACTAACTGTGTACAACTTGTTATGTGTAGGAGCAGACTGTGAACAAGGACAGCTGGTGGTATGTAGACAGTGGATGCTCAAGACACATGACAGGTGAAAGAAGTCTACTGAAGGAATTCAAAGAAGGTTTCAAGCAAAAAGTAAATTTTGCAGGAGACAAAGGAGGAGTAATTACTGGGAAAGGAAAAGTTTCAAATGGAACTTTGACTCTAGAGGATGTGAATTATGTTGAAGAACTAACTCATAACCTAGTGAGTGTTTCCCAAGTCTGCGATAAAGGTCATCCAGTTCATTTTAATGAAAAGGAGGCTTTAGTCCTGAAGCCAGGCTTCACAATCCCTGAAGAATGGATATTGATGAGGGCACCAAGGAAGAAGGATATCTATGCAATAAACATGGGTGTTCCTAATTCTTCAATGGTATCTACATGTTTACTATCCAAGGCTTCAGAAGCAGACGCGCTACTATGGCATAGGAGAATGGCACACCTAAACTGGAGAAAAATGAACTACATAACCAAAAATGGTTTAGTTTTGGGTGTACCGCAAAAACGTTTCGAGTCTGAGGATAAGTGTATTCCTTGTATGAAAGGAAAGCAGCATAAGAAACCACACAGATCTAAGACTGAGAACTCAATCTCCTCACCATTTGATTTGCTACATATGGATCTCTTCGGCCCAATAAGCAAAAGAAGCATAGGTGGCAAATGGTACTGTCTAGTTGTCACAGATGACTATTCTAGATTCTCGTGGGTATTTTTCTTAGGATCTAAGGATGAAACTCCAGGTATTCTAGTTGAGTTTTTAGATCAAATTGAAAATATATACAAAACGAGAATTAAGCGTATTCGTAGTGATAACGGAACAGAATTTAAGAATTCGACGTTCGATATCTATTGCTTAAGCAAAGGGATAATTCATCAATTCAGTGCACCATATGAACGTCAACAGAATGGTGTGGCTGAAAGGAAGAATAGAACATTGATTGAAGCTGCTAGAACAATGCTTGCAGATTCAAAGCTTCCGGTCATCTTTTGGGCAGAAGCAGTGAATACAGCATGTCATGTTCTGAGTAGAGTTCTTACGGTGAAAAAGCATAACAAGACCTGTTATGAGCTTTTGAACAATAAGAAACCAAACTTAAAAGGATTTGAACCTTTTGGAGTTGCTTGTACAATATTGAAAACTGGGAATCAAGTTTGGTGAGAAGGCTGACGAAGGATTTTTCTTGGGTTATATGCCTAACTCTCCAAATAAAAGGGTTTTCAATAAGGTCACTAGTCGTCTGGAGATAGTTTATAACATTGAAGTTACAAGCTATACACCAGCTGTGCATAAGGGATTAGATTGGCAGTTTGACTATTCCGATCTCTTTCAGTCATTTAAAGTTCCCATAAGTGACTTTGTCAGTGATTCAGAGATTTCACAACACTTATTGAATGGAGATTTGGACAATGGTTCGTCTTCAACATCGAGTGTTTCGAAATTTGGAATCAGGACAACAGATGACTCAAATGAAGCTTCTTCAAGTGGGTCTCAACAATTTTCAAAGGATAAGTATCAAGAAACAGAAGATTCTGAAGAGGATCTTCAAACAACGTTTGATGATGTACTTACTTCTTTGAACCATTTAAGGATCTCTTCAGTAAATTCAGAAGAAATGCCTTCATTAGAAGAGATTGGTACTAACTTAGGAGATGAGTTAATAGTTGACCCTATACCGGTTACAAGAATGAGTAAGAATCATCCCATTGAAAACATCATCGGTGATATTAATACTCCTGTTCAAACTAGGACTCAATCTAAAGCTAGTACTTCTGAAAATTTAGAAAGCTTGTATACTGCTATGAAAGAGACAGGGATTCCTAATCAATGTCTATATTCATGCTTTATCTCACAAGTTGAGCCTAAAAATGTACAAATGGCTCTCAAAGAAAGCTCATGGGTTGAAGCTATGCAAGAAGAACTGCAACAGTTCTCAAAATTACAAGTTTGGGAGTTGGTTGACCTTCCAAATGGAGAATATCCAATTGGAACTAGATGGGTATTTAAGTGTAAGAGAGATGACCAGGGAGTCATTACTCGCAATAAAGCACGTCTAGTGGTTCAAGGTTTTAATCAACAAGAAGGCATAGATTACAACGAAGTGTTTGCACTAGTTGCTAGGCTCGAAGCAATCAGAGTATTCTTAGCATTTGCATCATTTTATGATATCAAGGTTTATCAGTTGGATGTTAAGAGTGCCTTTTTGTATGGAAAAGTGGAAGAATTGGTGTATGTTGCTCAACCTCCAGGGTTTGCTGATCATGAGTATCCAAATAGAGTATATCGTTTGAATAAGGTTCTATATGGATTACATCAAGCACCGAGGATGTGGTATGCAACACTATCAACGTATCTACTTGATAATGGATTTACAAGAGGAGTAATTGATAGTACATTGTTTGTAAAATGGAACAAGAAAGACTTTCTATTAGTACAAGTTTATGTTGATGACATTATCTTTGGATCTTCTGATGAAAAGATGTGTCAAGAATTTGAGAAAGTCATGAGAAAAAGGTTTGAGATGTCTGCAATGGGAGAGTTGAAATTCTTCTTAGGGTTACAAGTTGACCAAAAGAAGGATGGATTCTTTATTCATCAATCTAAATATGTTTATGAGTTATTAGAACGCTTTAAGATGGATGATAGTAAAGTCTACAATACTCCGATTCCAGTTAATCACAAACTAGATCCGGATACATCGAGTGATCAGGATGTGGATCCTACTCTATATAAGGCCATGATTGGATCACTAATGTATTTGACTGCCTCTAGACCTGACATTATGTTTGCTGTTTGTCTTTGCGCAAGATATCAGGCCAATCCGAAAGAGTCACATATGCAGGCTGTTAAACGGATCTTTCGTTACCTCAAAGGGCAACCGAAGCTGGGACTTTGGTATCCAATTGATGGAAACTTAGATCTAGTAGCATATACTGATTCGGATTATGGAGGATGCAATCAAAATAGGAAATCTACGACCGGAGGATGTCAATTCTTAGGAGGTAGATTAGTATCTTGGCAGTGCAAGAAGCAAAGCTCAGTAGCCATCTCTACATGTGAAGCTGAGTATGTTGCAGCTGGCAGCTGTTGTTCTCAAGTTCTTTGGATACAACAGCAACTGCGGGATTACGGGTTAAATATAACCAATACTCCTATGATGATTGACAACGAATCTACTATGTCGATCACCAACAATCCTGTGAAGCACAGTAAAACTAAGCATATTGATATTCGATATCATTTTATTAGAGAATGTGCTGAAAAGAAAATGATAAGGTTAGTTAAAGTTCCGAGTGCGGATAACTTAGCAGACCTCTACACAAAGGCGTTCGACAGAGCAAGATTTGAGACATTGGTTCAACTGAATGGAATGAGAAATCCAGAGTGATTAGTCTTCCAAGGGTATTTTAGTAATAGTTAGTAGTTATAATTAGTACTTATTAAAAAAAAGGGGGGGCGTATAGCATTCAATTGCTTGTTACCTGCGGGGAATCGCCTCCAATAAAAGAACAAAAGAAGTTCTTTTAGAAAAAGCTTTAAGTTTTTAGCTGTAAAAACTTGGGAAATGATAGTACATTAGGAGAATAAGTCTAAGAATAATAACCTTAAGTATTAAGTATGATGTGTTAGTAGATTCTTATAAGTTGCACTAAAATAATGATTTTTTAACTAGGATTACACTTATATTTATCTTATTATACACCTATATCCACTGATTATAACTTGTCCTTTTACTTAACAAGTGATAAGAATAACTTCAGTCTAGTCAACTTCATCATACGATTTATTGGTAGGCAGTTTATGCTATGATTTCCGAGCAGTTAAGAAGTATAAATTTCATGTGTTGTATCTTATGTGATTTGTTATATAACATATGACATATGTCTTAATTGTTGAATGGTAGTACTGTCGTGCACTGTAATCTAAAATAAAAAAAATTGAAATGATACAAAGTATCATAATGTCAAAAGGTGAGTTATATGTTTCGAAAGAGCATCATTTAGTAACCTCTACCTTATAGATGAAAGATACAAAGTATCTCGTGTCAAGTGTATGTTATATGCTTCTAAAGAACATCATTTAGTAAACTCTACCTTGCTAATACAAGATACAGTGTTATGTGTTGTACTTGAATTCTTCAGTATGTTGTATAGTAGAAAACACTAGATATTGTGCACATTGACAATAAAAGTTTTGCTCAGAAATCTGTGTGTAATCTGTTTATGTGGATCATAATATCGGTAATCGTCTTGAACTGTCTATGATATTTGAACATTCACCTTTGTGAATATTAAGAAACAATAAGTTATTTTTCAATGAAGTGTTATATCATGTGGATAAAGGTACTTAAGATATAATTTTATAAATATAAGTTTATTACTTATTAAAGTTATGATTTTATTATGCTTATATGAATTTCATGAGGTATGTATACTAACAATCATCTTAGGCTTATTACAATCTAATAAGTACCGCTTATTCTTTCTAATATGATCCCTAAGCAGTTAAAATTTTAAGCGTTTCATATTTAATTAGTTTATTTTCTTTGAATGTTTGTAGTTTTATTATTTTAAGTTTTGTAATTAATAAATAAAAGTTTTAATTATTATTCTTGTCTTATTTCGTGTTTACCCTTTGGAATTAAATTAATCTAGTTATCTTATATCCGTGTTGAATAAATGTAACAAATACAAGTGAAAAATAATTTTTATTTTAGACTTGTACGATATATATGGGTTTTAATTAATATTAAGTGCTAGATTCGCGTTTTTGTAAAAAACTTGCAAATTTGACTAGTCAACGCTGCGAAGCGAGACCAGTGCTGCGAAGCGAGTAAATAGTACAAATGGGGCAAGTCCAACGAGTCCAACCCACACTTGTCATCTACTCTGCGAACCGAACCAAAATTCCTCTGCGACTCGAATTTTGGCGAAACGAACCGAATTCATTTTTTGGTTGATTTTCTGTTTTACGTACAACGAAGGAGTTTTTCAATCCGTGAATCTTTTACAACTTTTCATTACGCATCTATTGAAGTAAGATTCATGGCTTTTCACCATGTATTTTGTGAGAAATCGATCGGTTTATGTTTTTGATTGTTTTGGTTTAGTTTATCACGGATTTTGACCAATTAGTGATTTAGAAAACCTAAAACATGCTTACAATGCTTAATCGATGGTTAATAAACAATTTATAACCGATTAATTGCTTCGAAACACACTAGATTGAAAATTTAATGTTTGAATTCGTTGAGCAGATGGTTCTGCGAACCGAGATCTATCTCGCTTCGCAGCCCGCTCCAACGAATTGAGATGATGAGTTGAACGAAGCGAGATTACTTCAATTCGTTTGATTTTTGTTGACCGAAGCGAAACGCGTTCAACTTGTTTGATTTTTGTTGACTGAAGCGAGACGAGTTCAACTCGTTTGACTTAAGTTGACCGAAGCGAGACGATTCAAATCGTTTGACTTGAGTTGACCGAAGCAAGACGAGTTTCACTTGTTTGACTTGGATTGACCGAAGCGACTCGAATTCAACTCGCAGGGTTTCTGCGAAGCGAGTTGGAAAAATTTAATTAATTTTATTTCTAATTTTAAAATTGACTTAGTTTGACTTTGAGAACTGAATTAACTTTGTTGACTTCAGTTGACTATGTAAAATTAAGTAAATTTTATAATTTTTCAATTATAACTTGTTTTCGATTTGAGAATCTTTTGGTTACAAATTAACAAGTTACTCGTTTATATACGTTTAGACTTCGAAACTTTTGTTTCGAAGTTAAAATATGTGTAATACATTAACAATTTAATTTATTTCATATCGAAAGTCTTCCGACTCATAACGTAGTCGTGCAGCGTGTCCCGATATTTATCGGCGGTATGATAACTAGAATTGTTTGTCATAGCTAACGGGCTTTATATATAATTTGTAGAATATAATTGAACAAGTTAATTCAATTAAGTTTCAGTGAATTACGTTATTAGTTGATAGTATACTTAGACGTTTGATGATCTTTCTGATCATAATACGTTAAAGTGTAAATTATCTAATGCTCGTTAACTTAACCTTTTGCTATTTGTGTAATTTTGAATTACAGATATGGCTAACAGATCTTTTGAGAAGGGTCACAACATCTTGGTGAATTTAGATGTCAACGAGCGTGGTGCTGAGCGCTCTGAGCAGATTTTGACATATTTAGCACGTTCGAGAATTCGATTTGCTATCACTGAGTCACCTCCATTGAACAAAGACCTTCTTACGCAGTTTTGGATGAATATTTTATATGACGGTGCTGCTAATCCGCCTACAATACGTACGACGGTAAATCAGCATCCGATTTCTTGTAGCTACTGCAGCTCGAAACTTCTGAGCAAGAAGCTGGTCCAGCTGCTTATTCAACTGACTTTATCGAAGGAGCTTTAGGTCGTACAGGTTATTCAGGACCTAGGAGAGGATGCCAGTTTGTCAAAGCATTTGTACTAGGACAGTGGAGATTTCTCTTTACTGTTATAGTATCTATTTTTGGGAACAAGAAGTCAGGATTAGATGAGCTTAGTCCTGAGTTGATGTCAGCTTTACTGTCACTGGTTTATAATAAACCATACAGTTTTTCTTCTTATATCTTTCAGTCCTTCAGAGGACAGATCACCAGAGCTGCTAAGACGTTATTTATTCTTTATCCTAGATTCTGCATGCTCCTCATTCGAGCTCAAGTTCCAAACTTGCCAGCTTATGCAGCTGATTTTCAAGTTGAGACCATCGGACTGTGTGGTTACAACGCTTGCTTTTTGTTATCTAAGCATAAAGATGAGATTAAGCCTGAGGCAGCTGATCTCTTTGGGCATCTTCTTGATGCTGATTATGTTGCTCCACCAAACAATGGTTGGATGGATGTCGGAGCTCAAGTTCAAGCTCAACCTCAACAACAACAACAACAACAACAACAAGCTCAACCTCAACCAGCAGCAGAGTCACATGAGCTTATTGAGGATGTTTTACATCAGGTTGAACATCAAGGCCAACAAGTTGTGCCTGAGCTAGCTACTGAGGTTCTTCATGAGGTTTTAATACAGCTTGCTGATGCTACTGATCCCTTGCTACGGGATATTGATAGTTATGTTGCACCACCTGAGGTAATTTTATAATTATATAGTAATATCGGTATTTCGTTATTACATCATTAACAAATTATTATTATATAATGCAAATGTTATAGATATTTAGTTAACTAGATAATATTTCTAATTATAAAATATAAATATCATTATGATCAGGGAGCTGAGACTGCAGACCCAGAGGTCACTCGACCTGAGGGTGAGCAGGGACAGCTTGATAGATCTGAGGTTTTAACTTCCAAGGTAGTTATCAGATTAATCATAAATATATAGAACTTGTATGACAGCGCTTTTAGCTAATCATAGATGTTTAATATATTTGTTATTCAGGAAACTATTGCTAGTACTTCCAGTGGTAAGGATGGTGAGATTGATTCAGATTTTTCTACAGATTCTGATGATATCTGACCTCTTTCACCTCCAGCTGGACAGTTTTTGTATGGCTCTCGTCTGATGCCAAATCCAGCTGTGCACGAAGAGCGTAAGGCTAAGGAAGTCGATCCAGACTTCAGTATTTTTGACGAAGGTCCTGAGGAAGAGGAAATCCCTCTTATTACTCAACGCCGTAAGCGTTCCAGGACTTTAATCATTCAGGATGGTATGTATTATTTAAAGTTAGATAATCTTAACTTGTTGTTTATCAGGAGTTAAACTGAGACAGTTAATTCTGTGACAGTTTCTCGAGATACACCGCGGGTGGAGAATGTAACACCGGTGGATGCTGAACTGATATCTGTACCGACTGAGGTAAGGGATATAAGTTTAGTTCTACAAGTGTTATATACTTAATTAGAGATTGAGACAGAGTAATCTGTAACAATTACTTAATTAATTTTGTTTAACTTAACAGGCTGATACTACTAAAGCTAGTAGATTTGTTGCGAGTTAACTCGAGGCAGCATTATCTCAACCATTCACCACTGCATCTCATATTTCTTCTCTCACACCACCTGGACCATCTACTATCTCTGTTACTCCTACAACTGATACTGAAAGGATTACATCCTTGGAGTCTAGGGTTAAGGAGTTAGAGAAGCTTACATCTAGGATTCCAGGGTTGTTAGCTGAGAATATCTCTCTTGCTCAGCAGATGGTTCATATTAGTGAATCACATTTGACTCTGCTGAAGACTCATGACACTTTGCTTGCTGATTTTACTGCCCAGCGACTGAAGCTTGAACACTTAGAACGTTTAGTGTTGAGAGTGCATTCAGGACAGTCAGCTTAGGGGGAGATAATGATATATCACGAAGCTTGCAGAGAGGATGAGTTAGCAAAGAAGAGAAGAGATGATAAAGATGATGATCCCAGTTCACAGAAAGATGGTGAGCCGACTGGTCCTTCAAAGACCGGTGAGCAAGCTATTATTCAGGGGGAGTCTGCATGTGTTGGTATTAGTGGTGATGGTGCTGGTACAAGTGTTGCGGGTACAAGTGAAGCTGGTAAGACAGTTTAGACTTGTGTAGATATTTGTACTTAGAATTTAGTTGAATTATAATTGTAATTTATAATTGTAACTGAATAATTGTAACTTAATAGTTTTTGTAATATATTCGGCTTGAGATTATTATTATTATTACAAGTAAAATATATTATAAATTGTTTAAGTTATTTGATTTTGAAAAGTTAAATAAATTAGTGATCGAAAGTCTTCCGACTCATTGAGAAGTCAAGCGGCGTGTTCTGATTTATTTCAGCGGTCAAAGTTTATTTTAACTTAGACATATTAGACTTGAGAGTTCTTATAACTGACAAGTTAAATATGTATGATTTTTAACTAGACAAATGATATATAATTTAAAGATATATTTGAAAGTTAAGTTGTTGTGATATAACAGTTCAATTAAGTCTTGGAAATTATATGAGGTAATTAATAGTGAATTTAAATGCTTGGTGATTATTCACAATGCATTAGAATTTAACGTTAATTCATTTTTGTTAAGTATTTATAAGACTTAAGAATTCTTTGATTGATTCAAGGTAGTTAATAAAAGAATTATAAGTATATAGATTGGTTATACTAACACAACTGAAATGAATAATGAAATTTTTAGATTGATTCAGAGAAATCAATAAAAGAAATTATATTGTTAATTTAATTTATGTAGGTATGAAAATGCTAGAATTAAGTGACTCTGGAAGTGATATTCTTGATGAAATCGATGAAGAAATTGATTTTGATCTTGAAGAAGGAGAATTTTTACTACCTGATGATTGGACTACTGTACCTGAGAATGTACAAGACATTGGTGTAGATCCAGATGCAAATGTTGATGAACACCATGTGAGTCCATCTAGGACAGAAGTTATTATTGAAAATAATCAAGGTCCAACAGTTGTCGATGTAGATGAAGAAATCGATGACTCAACCGATTCTGAAGATGATGAAATCTTGATTCCTACCAAGAATCCAGCAGTTTTTCTTAGAAAACTTCCTAAACAGAAAAAGAAGGTTGGAGTTTCTGAAGTTGATATAAGTGGGAAACGGGAACCTAAAAGAGGGATTATTGGTTGGTACTTTGACTCTGATTTGAAGCTGTTTGCTATTAAAAGATTTGACGGAGTTCAATATTTTGAGAGAAAGCTTGCAGTATTTAGTTCTTTGCCTAGATTTGAGATTCATAATTTGGCTAGATTACCTTTGAATAACCCAAGTGATGATTTTGTTGGAAAATATGTTGAACACATAATCAAGACTGAGGTTAGAGCTAATAAATTTGAAAAGATCAAGCCAAGAAAAGGAAAGACTATTAACCTGGCAGAGAGAAGTCAAAGGACAGGAAGAAGAAGAAGAAGAAGAAAGAAGATTTATCCATCTGTTAAATGTGTACAGCAAATTCCACTGAAGACAATGCCACAAGATATTCTGGGTAATATGAAAAGTTGGCATGTGGATTCAGAGACTGGAGAAGCTGTAATGGTTGAATCTGATGATGAGGTTGAAGGTGGTGAAAGAGAAATCTTCAGAGTTTATGACCATCGACACCTAATGAACATGTCGAAGAAAGATTTGATAAAGTTGAATGAAAATAGAATCTTGACGACAGTAGCATAGGGTGATTTAGCACGTGATTATCAAATGATGGTTAAGACTTGTATCAAATTGAAGATTTATACTGGAAGTAAGATTTACAAGTAAAGATCAAAGACAACTTGAAGACATAATAGCATAGATGCTAGAGCTATTGTCAAGGGGGAGTCTGTTGGGACATGTATGTGTGACAACAGATCTAGCTTGTAATAGTACTAGTGATTATTGTAATCAAGTTTGTATAATTGATTTGGATTTGTAAATGATATTAGTTTGGTATTAATATTCGTTAAATATATTAGTATGTTAAAGTGTTAGACGAATATCGAATACGATGTTACAAACTAAAGTCTGTGAGATGAGATCTCATGTAACACTCTCCAAAATACCAAGGATAATTTTTTTTTATATCTTTTCGGAAGCGTACATTATCAAATACTATACAGCTTGCATTATACCACGAAAGTACAATCCGCAAAATACCATCCAAATACTTAGTAACGTACAATTTTTTTAAAAAAACGTTATGCCTTAATACTAATTAAATCCAAACATGATAATAACGTTAACTTGTTTATCAAATACAGAGTAAGCAATGTCAAACATTCTACACCCATCGTCTTGCCAACCCACATACCAAAATGGAACCTGCAAGAGATAAGGAGGAGGGATTAGCACGAAGCTAAGTGAACAGTTCAATAACAATCAATCTAACTTAGCATATCAATTGCCTACAACAAGCAGTCAGTCAACAAACGTCAAAGAGGATCGGTGGTCCTTGAGGCACCCAAATGCCGCGGAGGCCCCCGAGCAACCCTTACAATCTCTGATGGCCAAATCAGTGATCTAACCGATGGTTTGGGTCTATTACTACTTCCAACATTATTCCAATGGGCAACACATGCACAAAGTACTAAAGTTATCCAAGTAATAGCACCCAAACCCAATCGCAATTGACCTCTGAATAATTCATATAATCCATAATCATCATGGCAATATATATATCATAAAACAGTATTCAAGTAAAACTATGTTTACCCGTTGTAACCAGATTGTGTTGAGTCATATTAGAGTGTCTATCAGTTGGTCTTGAGTCTGTAATAGTTTAGTTTAGAAAATAGATTATTTTCTATTTTGGGCGACACTTATCTAGTGTCGCATTCAGGCGACACTCAATTAGTGTCGCACTAGGGTTATGATCTGCGACACTTAGTAAGTGTCGCAGGATCGATATGTTTGTATAAATAGAGCCATCACGGCTCATTGCGTGTGTTGGACAAAAACCTGAGCTAAATTCGTCGACTAAACATCTGTACAACTGCTAGTAATTGTTTATAGTGAAATACAACTTCTCGTTATTCAATTCTTTATTGTTTTGGTTTGTATCTTCTACAAGTTAGTGTGATTGAGTGATTCCGCCACTCAATTGATTGATCAATTCTGTTCTAGATCCTAGGTACAGGGACAACAAAGAAAATGTAGCTCTGATGTAGCATTAGAACCGGAAACCACAGGCCAAGAAAATGTAAATGTAATTAATGATTCTGATGTAAATGAAAATATCAGTTTGGATTACTTCGCGTCTTCTTCTCATGTTCCTGGTCAACCAATGCCACTAAATGTTGATTACTCACATGCAAATCTAGAATATCTACAAAATTTAGTATTTGGGGCATCTGCTGAGGATAGGGGTCCGAGCATATTTGATGAAGAAGTGGAATTTGAACCTGATGTAGTCTCTGATGAAGATGTGTTCGAAGAAAATCCATATGAGGAGGTAGAATCAGATGATGATACTGTTCCTGCTGTTTCTCCTGCAGCCTCTGCCGAACCTTCTTCTGCTGGTACCTCAACGTCTACTGCTCAACCTAAAAGGTATCCAGAATGGATATTGCCTCCAACGCCCGAGCTAAAAAGATGCCGAGCATATTCTGTTCGCGGTGATCTATCTGGGCTAATAAAATCATGGAAATTTGATGCTGATTTTAGATTGTTTGTTATCAAAAGAAAGGATGGCATTCAATATTTTAAGGCAAGGTTAGACCATCTGACCACATTGCCGAAGGTTGATTTGAATAGACTAGCTCAGTTGAATATGATCAATCCCACTGATAATCGTGAAGCTGAATTCTTTCAGAACATCCTGCGTCGAGAAATCAACTCAAGGAAATTTAAGTGGATTCGACCAGTGATGGGGATTCGATTCTCTAATAAAAAGAAGCTGGATCCGAGGACGCGTCAACCCATATATGGTTATCATTATCCTCCAACCAAGAACCTTACCCAAGTCCCATTTGAAAAGCTACCTTTGGATGTGCTGGGAAATTTTAGGTTCTGGTGGTATGACACGGTTTCTGGAGAAGCTGTTATTGAATATTTTTCTAACAAAGGACCAGGACGTGAAGCTAGGGAATGGAAACATGTTAAGGGCTATACACTTAGAGTCTTTGATCCTCTTAGCCTTATTAATATGTCAAAAGATGATCTTCAAGCTCTTCATGAAAATTGATTGCAATATGAAATGATTGATCAAGAAGAGGCTGTGAAGTTTCAGAAAGTTGTGGATCTCTGCATAGCTAAGGGAATTCATGCAGGTGGGAATCTCCCAGCAGACTGGATTTGATATTGAAAATATTTTAGAGACCAAGCTGAAGACACGGGGGAGTTTGTTGAGTCATATTAGAGTGTCTATCAGTTGGTCTTGAGTCTGTAATAGTTTAGTTTAGAAAATAGATTATTTTCTGTTTTGGGCGACACTTATCTAGTGTCGCATTCAGGCGACACTCAATTAGTGTCGCACTAGGGTTATGATCTGCGACACTTAGTAAGTGTCGCAGGATCGATATGTTTGTATAAATAGAGCCATCACGGCTCATTGCGTGTGTTGGACAAAAACCTGAGCTAAATTCGTCGACTAAACATCTGTACAACTGCTAGTAATTGTTTATAGTGAAATACAACTTCTCGTTATTCAATTCTTTATTGTTTTGGTTTGTATCTTCTACAAGTTAGTGTGATTGAGTGATTCCGCCACTCAATTGATTGATCAATTCTGTTCTAGATCCTAGGTACAGGGACAACAAAGTGGTATCAGAGCCGTTGGGCTTTTTGTTTCAGTTTTGATCAAGTTTGGGTCTCGTTTCGGTTGAATTCGGGAAATTACTAGCGAGGTTTCGAGGATTAAAGATTGTTTGGTCTTCAAATTATTGTTTCTAACTTGTTTTTGCAGGTATTGTTCGACTGGGAAGGAAAATTTTTGATTAGGTTTTCGAAAAATACGATTTTAGGGTTTCTGGTCTGCTGCTGTTCGTTTCTGCGACACTCGCTTGCGACACTTCAAGCGACACTTGCATCAGTGTCGCCTTTAGGGTTCTGCAACACTAACTTGCGACACTTCAAGCGACACTCAACTCAGTGTCGCCTTAGGTTCTAGCGACACTTTTCTGCGACACTTGTTCTTAGTGTCGCCTTTGCTTAATTTTTTACCGTTTGCGACACTTGTATTAGTGTCGCCTGTCAGTCTGCGACACTTTCCTAGTGTCGCCTGAATACTTTAAGCAGTTATATCTTAAACTTTAATTCATCATGTCGATGCAAGCTTTTGCTCAAATGTTTAAGAATAGTAATGAAGCTGGTAGTACTAATAAGGCTCCAATTTTTACCTCTAGTTCAAATTATGTTGAATGGAGACAGAAATTTGAAGCTTTTATTTCATTTAACGAACCGGATATGATGATTCCCTTGCTTGAAAGGTATGAACATCCAAAGCAAGATGGGGTATTTGAGGGAATGGCACCTCCTAAATCCATTCGGGCATTAAATGCAGATGAAAAGAAAGCATGGGACATGGAAAGAAAAGTTCATTCAGCGCTTGTTATGAGCTTATCTTCTGAGGTGCTTAAGATGTTTAAACATCATGAAATCGCATTTGACATGTGGAAGGCCCTTGAGAGAAGATGTGGTGGAAGTGATAAGTATAAGAAGAGTAGGCTTGAACTGATCAAACGACAATATGAGTTGTTTGATATGCTAGAGAATGAGTCTCTAAATGGTTTATTTGTTCGTTACTCACATCTTGTGAGTGAGCTTTCTGATGGTGGAGTAATTATGCATGCTGTAGACATCAACAAGAAATTGTTAAGTGCTCTACCTAAGAAATGGGATCATAGAGTGATGATGATGGAAGAAGACGAAGGCTTAATGTCTTTGTCTCTAGATGATTTCATTGGTCAACTACAAGCATATGCTCTAGATATGCAACGTAAAGAAACTAAATCTAGTGCTCATGTTCAAGATCCGAGTATCTATGGAAGTAAATTTTCTGCTTCCGGAGTTGCTTTGCTATCTGGAGGAGGTATGTCATCTGCTACCAAAATGTCAACTGCCAATGGTGGTGGTGTCTCCAGTGGATCATATTTTTCTGGTAGATCGCCTTCATCTTCCGGGGGATCTAAAAGTAATCTAGCTTCTCCAGCTACTGAGGAGAATGCTGCAGTGTTCCAAGCATTTTTGAGTGCTTATGATAGTTTTCTATCAAAGAAAACTAGTTCCATTGATTTGACAGATGAGGATTTTGATCAAATAAATCCTGATGATCTTGAACGAATGGATATCAGATGGAACTTTGCTATGTTAACTAGGAGGGCAAAGCGTTATTTGAGAAAGACTGGGAAAAAGAATCTCGAAGACGAAAGTGATTCGGGTTTGGGATTTGACAAAAGCAAGGTTAAATGCTATAAGTGTCACAATCTTGGACACTTTGCCAGAGAATGTGAGAAGTCCAAACAACCTCCTTCTGGTTTCTCAAAGCCTTCTGTGTTAAAGAGTTCTACTGCTAAAGATGCTGATAATCTTGAGGAAAACATCAATGAAGCTCTTCTCCTTACTAATAATGAATATTATAACTGGAGTGATACAGAGGAGAACATTCATAACACAGCTCTTATGGCAGAGATTACTGATGAGGTAACTATAGAAGAACCCCTTTCTTGTGTTAATTGTATCAAACTAACTGGTAAAATTAACAGATATATTGAGGATAATGATCGCCTGTATTCTGAATTAGATAAACTTAAACAGGCAAATCAATTATTAAAAGAAAATGAAAAGATTTTTGACAAAAAGATGACTGCCACCTTAACTGAAAGAAAAGATTTAAAGGATAAAATCTATTGTCAACAAGATGCTATTGACAGTTATCTTAAGAAAATTGTTGATTTACAAAAAGCTCTTGATGAATCTAAAACTGAAGTTCTTGATCTAAAACGTAAAGTTTCCAACTTCAGTACTTCCTCAGTAGTTTTTGATGAAATCCTTCAATCGCAAAGGACCAATACAAAAAGTAAGTCAGGGATAGGATACCAGGCGGTACCTCCCCCAGCTAACTATGAACCTATGCCCTCGAAGGATGATATCAAAAACTTTGTTCCTTCAACTGTTAATGAAGGCAAAACATCTGTTAATGAGCCAGTGGTTTTGGTACCATCTGTGAAAGGAGATAAGTCCATCTCCCAAAAGAAAGATAAGAAAGTTCCTGTACTTCCTGCGATTAAAGAGGAAGTAGTTGAAATTGAGGATGTAACTGATGAGATTGATAAAAAGGTTTGTAAATTGGATGTAAAGCCTGAAAATTTTGTAATTACAAATGAACCGTGTAGTGAAATTCCTTCACTAAAGGTTAAATCTAAGGCTCTTCCTAAGGTTAAGAAGGAACAACATTTTGCTTCTTCTAAACAAATCAAACATAATTCCAAAAGCAAATCAACATCCTTTTCACGTACCAATTCACCTTGCACATTTCAATGTGCTTGTTCTGTAAATTGAAATATCAAATCCTCATCAGTTTTGCAACCAAAATTTCAATCGGTTATTGACAGAAGATCCTGTTTCTACTGCAGGAAACAGGGTCATTTGATAAGTGTTTGTCCGTTGCTTTCTAGACAAAGGTTCGGACATACAGTGCCTAGATCTTCAATTTATAGAAATTTTTCAAAACCTCAACCTAGGCACAACTTCTCATTCCCCAAACCTGTCAAGAAAACTGACAAGAAAAAGCCGGTTACACCTACCTGTAATCAGAAAATTCTTGTCAAAAAGCAACCATCCAAACCTCTTCAAGTTTGGAAAGTCAAAGAGTCCAAAGAAGACTCTTCATCAAATAATGCCACATCAGTTCAAAAACCTGAAATTTTGAAAAATCATGTACTTACTGATGTGGTTATTATGGATGATTCTGGTAGACCCAAGTCCATCAAGGCTTGGGTCTCACACTCAAACTGATCTCTTTGTTTTCATGTGCCTACAGCTATCTGAAGAAGTTATCAAGAGTCAATGGTATGTAGACAGTGGCTGTTCAAGGCATATGACTGGCAACATATCTCTTCTATCTGATGTTCAACCTGTAAAAGGGGGATATGTTGCATTCGCTGGCAATAAAGGAGGAGAAATTACAGGTCGGGGAACACTCACTAATGGATCAGTGAGTTTTGATAATGTGAACTACGTGGAACAACTAAACTACAATCTTCTCAGCGTATCACAAGTGTGTGATAAAAAGTTCACAACCATGTTCACAGATACAGAATGCCTAATACTCAAACCAGGCTACAAAGTGCCTGAGGAATGGGTGCTTATTCGAGCACCAAGAAAAAAGGACACGTATATACTAGACATGAGTACTGTATCAACTACTACATCAGAGCATACATGTCTAGTGTCCAGGGCTACTCCAAAGGATTCCCTTTTATGGCACAGGCGAATGGGACATATAAATTTTCGTAAGATGAACTATCTTGTAAAAAATGAGCTTGTTACTGGTGTGCCTAAACTCACATTCAGTTTGGATGATAATTGCGTTTCCTGTCTTAAAGGAAAACAACACAAGCAGTCCCATAAGTCGAAAAAGGTGAACTCCAATACATCGCCCCTAGATCTATTACACATGGATCTATTTGGGCCGGTTAATAAAAGGAGTATGGGAGGCAGTACTTATTGCCTAGTAGTCACTGATGACTACTCTCGCTTTTCTTGGGTGTACTTTCTTTCTACAAAGGATGAAGTCCCCGAGATATTAATATATTTGTTTGACAAATTGGAGAACTTGTGTGGAAAGAGAATCAAGAAGATTAGAAGTGACAATGGAACGGAATTCAAAAACAAAACAATTGAGATGTACTGTTTAAGGAAAGGTATTCATCATCAGTTCAGCTCTGCTTATACACCTCAACAAAATGGTGTCGCTGAACGCAAAAACAGGACTCTCATTGAAACTGCGCGTACTATGTTATCCGACTCTAAGCTTCCAATCACGTTTTGGGCAGAGGCGGTAAATACCTGATATCGCTCATTTTGGCTATATAAATCTATCGCGATATCATTGTTTTGCATATGTATTTGATTGGATTTCAAGAACTTCCGATACTTATTTTGTTTGGAAATCTATTTCAGGTAAAAAGCTAGAAACGCATGCGAATAGGTGAAGAATTGGTGAAGTCTGGACCAATGCTGGCTGGGCTCGAAAATGAAGCTGAAAAGAAGCAAAGCCGATCGGCTAAGAACTCAAAGCCGATCGGCTATGAATGTTCAGCAGATCTGCTTCCCTTAGAAGATCGGCTATCTTAGTGTATTTTCGTTACAGAGTTTTCCCTCGCTGAAGCTTGTGTTTTTTACTATCGAAGCCGTTCGGCTGAGCTTGAGAAGCCGTTCGGCTGTCCCTTAAAAGCCGATCGGCTATGCCATTAAAGCCGATCGGCTATCTTTCGATCTGAGCTTAGTTCGAGGCTGATTGGTGTGTTGTGCGATTTTGATTGGTTGAGCATTTAATGCTCAACCGTTTTTTATGAAAGAGGAGGGTTTAGGAGCTGCAGGAAGGAGAGTGTTGGGATCTGAGCAAAACTAGACAAGTATTGAAGACTAGCCACTGTTCTCTTTATTGCTAGCCGCTGTTATTGATGAAGCAGTACCACTGCTTAAAGAGTGCTAGCCACTGCCAGAAGAAGTAAAAGTGCTAACCACTGTCAGAAGAAGTAAAGGTCTAGCCACTGCTAGTATAGTTAAGCAGTGTCACTGTTAGTATGTGTCTGTAAAGGGAACTTACTACCACTGTTGGTACAAAGTAGGTTATTCCCACTGTTAGTATATAGAAATCTGTTAGAGATATTTATGGAATAAATTTGAATTCCATAAATATAGGAGATTGTTTAGCAGGACTCTATGTGTTATAAATAGAGATCCTAAACCTAGTTTTAGGTTAAGAGTTTTAGCGCAGCTTCAAGGTTTTGTAACCCTAATACAAATCAGTGTATTCGTCTTATATCATTAATAAGATTGAAGCTTTTTATATCTCTGTTCTTGTTATTCATATTGATCTTCATTATATTACTAAGTGTTATTCCGCAAACTTCTTAGTAATCATTCAAAACTTTGTTAGTCTAATAACTTTATTAGATCGATCTGGGTTATACAAGTGGTATCAGAGCAGTTGGTTAAGTTTTGAATACAGGAAAATCTAGAATTACTGTTTGATTGATTATTTTCAAGATTTGTTATTAAATCAATGGCAGAAGGCAATGAAGGAATACAGGTCACTAAGATTCCATTGCTTAGACCTGATGAGTTTGATCTATGGAAAAACAGAATCAGACAATATATGCTTCTCACAGACTACCAGATGTGGGAAGTGGTTGTTAATGGTCCTCCAGTGACTCTAAACAGTGATGGTGTTCCAATGCCAAGATCACCACCATCAACTGAGGCAGAAAGAAAGGTCAGATCCATTGAGTACAAAGCTTTAAGTACTCTATTGTTATCCATTCCCAATGAATATCAGAGACGGTTTGAAGCATGTCAAGATGCTAAAGTATTGATGGAAGCAATTGAAAAGAGGTTTGGTGGTAATGATAACACCAGAAAGAACAAAAGATCTCTACTTAAACAACAGTATGAGAATTTTAATTCTACAAGATCAGAAACTTTAACACAAACCTTTGATAGGTTTTCTAAACTGGTTGGAGATCTGGAAAATCATCAAGTGAAGATAGATAGAGATGATTTAAACAGGAAGTTTTTGAGGTCCTTGGGTGATGAATGGACTATGTATACTGTTGGGCTAAGACAGAGTGCAGATCTGGAAGCCAAGGAATTAGAAGATATATATAATGATCTGAGAAACTTTGAATCTGAAGTAGAGGGCAAGAAGGGAGGATCAGGGAACAACAACCAAAATTCTGCATTTATGTCTATGGGAGCATTTGGATCTAAAGCTGAGTCATGTCTTAAAGAGTCATCCTATGGGTCTGGAGGAAGTGCATCATTATCTAAGAATTCTAATGATCAAATCTTAGAATCTTTCTTTGCTAGTAATGTGAACTCTTCACTTACTAATGAAGATCTAGATCAATTTGAAGGAGATGATCTAGAAGAAATGGATATTAAACTGCAGATTGCTCTAATCACACAAAGAGCAAAAAGGTTTATGCAAAGAACTGGTAGAAATAACTTTGCACAGAAGAGGAGTGATGCTAGCTGGTTTGACAAAAGCAAGGTTGAATGTTTCAATTGTCACAAGATGGGACATTTTGCTAGGGAGTGCAGAAGCCCAAGGGTTGATCAGAATGAAAGAGGAAATGTCCAAAGAAGTGCAGGTAATGTGGGACAAACTAAGAATGTGCCAATCCAAGATACTTCATCAAATGCACTGGTATCTGTTGATGGATGTGGATGGGATTGGAGTGATCAGGAAGAGCATGAAGTGAAGAATCAATGCTTCATGGCAACTGCAGAATCTGACAAACAATCAGAAGTTCCATATGAGGTACAAATTAAATTATGTTCAACTGTGTGTAAACAAACTGTAAAACATTATAGAGATCATAACCAGAAAGTGTGTGATGAGTTAAAATTATGTGAAATCAAAAGTAAACACACAATCTCTGTAATAGAAAATTTTGAAAAACAGATTCAAGCATTTGAAGAGAATGCAACACAGTTTCAGT
This sequence comes from Pseudognaphalium luteoalbum, assembly GCA_963422505.1. Lineage (NCBI taxonomy): Eukaryota > Viridiplantae > Streptophyta > Magnoliopsida > Asterales > Asteraceae > Pseudognaphalium > Pseudognaphalium luteoalbum. The sequence continues at coordinate 22,581,254 of OY730195.1, read as the reverse complement.
ATGATATCGAGTATGCTAGGTGGGAGAGAGATACACTTAAAGATCAGGTAGAAGTACTAACTAAGAAACTTACTGAGGTCACATGTGAAAGAGATAGCATAAGACTTAATGTAAGTAACTTAGAAAATGCATCTAAGAGTGTACATAAACTTATCAATTCACAGATTCATGATAAACTTAAAACTGGGTTAGGATACAGTAGTGTACCTCCTCCTTATAACAACAACTACTTTCCTTCAAAAACTGAAATTGATTTAAATTTACTAAAAGAAGGATTGAATGATGATGTTAAAAAGGTTGACCCAGTTAACAGTTTAAAAGACGATGTGAACATTGATGGAGTTGAAATTCATGAGTGGAGTGAGGAAGATGATGAAGAGTGTGTTACATCTGAAGGTGAGGGTAATGTACTGAATAAATCTGTTACACAACCTAGTGAGTGTAGCAATCAAGTTACTGGTCTAACTTTAGATCTTAAGGATAAAAAGCTAGAAGAGGGTAAAAGAATGTTCAGTGAAAAGGAGAAATCTAAGATAGAAAATGTAAGACTCACATCTAATATTCCTAGAAAAGTTCAAAGGAAGATTAGAAATGAAGTGAAATCATCTCTTTCTGTGAATCCTGCATCTGCATTGAATAAATGTGATCATTGCAAATGTAAGGATAACTTTTCTTCGTCACAAAATTTTCAAAAACATATTCCCAGAGGTAACCAACGGAATTGGAATCAAATGGTGACTCAAAAACTGGGGAATAATGTTACTGTAATTAAAGAAAAGTTATGCCTTATATGTGGCAGAAATAATCATCTTCAACATGAGTGCTTTCATCATCCAAAAACCTATCAAGCAAATGTGAAAAAGCCATGGACAGCAGTTAATATGGTTAACAAACAAAATTTTAAATCTAAAGTTAATCATACAACTGCTGCTAGGAAGATGAACTATAGGGCAAATCAAGCTATGGTTGCTGCAAAAGTTTCTACTGCAGGAACAAAAGCTAAAGATTTAGCCAACAGTGGTACGACTAGAACAGTGGAAAATGCGTTTAAAGCCAACAGTGGAAAGAATTATACCAGTGTGTTGGGATCTGAGCTAAACTTGACAAGTATAGAAGACTAACCACTGTCTGAATTATTGCTAGCCACTGTTTGTGAAGAAGAAGTACCACTGCTTAAGGAGTGCTAGCCACTGCCAGAAGAAGTAAAGATCTAGCCACTGCTAGTATAGTTAAGCAGTGTCACTGTTAGTATACATGTATGTAAAGGAAACTTACTACCACTGTTAGTACAAAGTAAGTTGTTCCTACTGTTAGTGTATAGAAATCTGTTAGAGATATTTATGGAATAAATTTGAATTCCATAATTATAGGAGATTGTTTAGCAGGACTCTATGTGTTATAAATAGAGATCCTAAACCTAGTTTTAGGTTAAGTTTTTTTTTAGCGCAGCTTCAAGGTTTTGTAACCCTAATACAAATCAGTGTATTCGTCTTATATCATTAATAAGATTGAAGCTTTTTATATCTCTGTTCTTGTTATTCATATTGATCTTCATTATATTACTAAGTGTTATTCCGCAAACTTCTTAGTAATCATTCAAAACTTTGTTAGTCTAATAACTTTATTAGATCGATCTGGGTTTTACAAGTGGTATCAGAGCGTTGGTTAAGTTTTGAATAAAGGAAGATCTAGAATTACTGTTTGATTGATTATTTTCAAGATTTGTTATTAAATCAATGGCAGAAGGCAATGAAGGAATACAGGTCACTAAGATTCCATTGCTTAGACCTGATGAGTTTGATCTATGGAAAAACAGAATCAGACAATATATGCTTCTCACAGACTACCAGATGTGGGAAGTGGTTGTTAATGGTCCTCCGGTGACTCTAAACAGTGATGGTGTTCCAATGCCAAGATCACCACCAACAACTGAGGCAGAAAGAAAGGTCAGATCCATTGAGTACAAAGCTTTAAGTACTCTATTGTTATCCATTCCCAATGAATATCAGAGACGGTTTGAAGCATGTCAAGATGCTAAAGTATTGATGGAAGCAATTGAAAAGAGGTTTGGTGGTAATGATAACACCAGAAAGAACAAAAGATCTCTACTTAAACAACAGTATGAGAATTTTAATTCTACAAGATCAGAAACTTTAACACAAACCTTTGATAGGTTTTCTAAACTGGTTGGAGATCTGGAAAATCATCAAGTGAAGATAGATAGAGATGATTTAAACAGGAAGTTTTTGAGGTCCTTGGGTGATGAATGGACTATGTATACTGTTGGGCTAAGACAGAGTGCAGATCTGGAAGCCAAGGAATTAGAAGATATATATAATGATCTGAGAAACTTTGAATCTGAAGTAGAGGGCAAGAAGGGAGGATCAGGGAACAACAACCAAAATTCTGCATTTATGTCTATGGGAGCATTTGGATCTAAAGCTGAGTCATGTCTTAAAGAGTCATCCTATGGGTCTGGAGGAAGTGCATCATTATCTAAGAATTCTAATGATCAAATCTTAGAATCTTTCTTTGCTAGTAATGTGAACTCTTCACTTACTAATGAAGATCTAGATCAATTTGAAGGAGATGATCTAGAAGAAATGGATATTAAACTGCAGATTGCTCTAATCACACAAAGAGCAAAAAGGTTTATGCAAAGAACTGGTAGAAATAACTTTGCACAGAAGAGGAGTGATGCTAGCTGGTTTGACAAAAGCAAGGTTGAATGTTTCAATTGTCACAAGATGGGACATTTTGCTAGGGAGTGCAGAAGCCCAAGGGTTGATCAGAATGAAAGAGGAAATGTCCAAAGAAGTGCAGGTAATGTGGGACAAACTAAGAATGTGCCAATCCAAGATACTTCATCAAATGCACTGGTATCTGTTGATGGATGTGGATGGGATTGGAGTGATCAGGAAGAGCATGAAGTGAAGAATCAATGCTTCATGGCAACTGCAGAATCTGACAAACAATCAGAAGTTCCATATGAGGTACAAATTAAATTATGTTCAACTGTGTGTAAACAAACTGTAAAACATTATAGAGATCATAACCAGAAAGTGTGTGATGAGTTAAAATTATGTGAAATCAAAAGTAAACACACAATCTCTGTAATAGAAAATTTTGAAAAACAGATTCAAGCATTTGAAGAGAATGCAACACAGTTTCAGTATGATATCGAGTATGCTAGGTGGGAGAGAGATACACTTAAAGATCAGGTAGAAGTACTAACTAAGAAACTTACTGAGGTCACATGTGAAAGAGATAGCATAAGACTTAATGTAAGTAACTTAGAAAATGCATCTAAGAGTGTACATAAACTTATCAATTCACAGATTCATGATAAACTTAAAACTGGGTTAGGATACAGTAGTGTACCTCCTCCTTATAACAACAACTACTTTCCTTCAAAAACTGAAATTGATTTAAATTTACTAAAAGAAGGATTGAATGATGATGTTAAAAAGGTTGACCCAGTTAACAGTTTAAAAGACGATGTGAACATTGATGGAGTTGAAATTCATGAGTGGAATGAGGAAGATGATGAAGAGTGTGTTACATCTGAAGGTGAGGGTAATGTACTGAATAAATCTGTTACACAACCTAGTGAGTGTAGCAATCAAGTTACTGGTCTAACTTTAGATCTTAAGGATAAAAAGCTAGAAGAGGGTAAAAGAATGTTCAGTGAAAAGGAGAAATCTAAGATAGAAAATGTAAGACTCACATCTAATATTCCTAGAAAAGTTCAAAGGAAGATTAGAAATGAAGTGAAATCATCTCTTTCTGTGAATCCTGCATCTGCATTGAATAAATGTGATCATTGCAAATGTAAGGATAACTTTTCTTCGTCACAAAATTTTCAAAAACATATTCCCAGAGGTAACCAACGGAATTGGAATCAAATGGTGACTCAAAAACTGGGGAATAATGTTACTGTAATTAAAGAAAAGTTATGCCTTATATGTGGCAGAAATAATCATCTTCAACATGAGTGCTTTCATCATCCAAAAACCTATCAAGCAAATGTGAAAAAGCCATGGACAGCAGTTAATATGGTTAACAAACAAAATTTTAAATCTAAAGTTAATCATACAACTGCTGCTAGGAAGATGAACTATAGGGCAAATCAAGCTATGGTTGCTGCAAAAGTTTCTACTGCAGGAACAAAAGCTAAAGATTTAGCCAACAGTGGTACGACTAGAACAGTGGAAAATGCGTTTAAAGCCAACAGTGGAAAGAATTATACCAGTGTGTTGGGATCTGAGCTAAACTTGACAAGTATAGAAGACTAACCACTGTCTGAATTATTGCTAGCCACTGTTTGTGAAGAAGAAGTACCACTGCTTAAGGAGTGCTAGCCACTGCCAGAAGAAGTAAAGATCTAGCCACTGCTAGTATAGTTAAGCAGTGTCACTGTTAGTATACATGTATGTAAAGGAAACTTACTACCACTGTTAGTACAAAGTAAGTTGTTCCTACTGTTAGTGTATAGAAATCTGTTAGAGATATTTATGGAATAAATTTGAATTCCATAATTATAGGAGATTGTTTAGCAGGACTCTATGTGTTATAAATAGAGATCCTAAACCTAGTTTTAGGTTAAGTTTTTTTTTAGCGCAGCTTCAAGGTTTTGTAACCCTAATACAAATCAGTGTATTCGTCTTATATCATTAATAAGATTGAAGCTTTTTATATCTCTGTTCTTGTTATTCATATTGATCTTCATTATATTACTAAGTGTTATTCCGCAAACTTCTTAGTAATCATTCAAAACTTTGTTAGTCTAATAACTTTATTAGATCGATCTGGGTTTTACAAGTGGTATCAGAGCGTTGGTTAAGTTTTGAATAAAGGAAGATCTAGAATTACTGTTTGATTGATTATTTTCAAGATTTGTTATTAAATCAATGGCAGAAGGCAATGAAGGAATACAGGTCACTAAGATTCCATTGCTTAGACCTGATGAGTTTGATCTATGGAAAAACAGAATCAGACAATATATGCTTCTCACAGACTACCAGATGTGGGAAGTGGTTGTTAATGGTCCTCCGGTGACTCTAAACAGTGATGGTGTTCCAATGCCAAGATCACCACCAACAACTGAGGCAGAAAGAAAGGTCAGATCCATTGAGTACAAAGCTTTAAGTACTCTATTGTTATCCATTCCCAATGAATATCAGAGACGGTTTGAAGCATGTCAAGATGCTAAAGTATTGATGGAAGCAATTGAAAAGAGGTTTGGTGGTAATGATAACACCAGAAAGAACAAAAGATCTCTACTTAAACAACAGTATGAGAATTTTAATTCTACAAGATCAGAAACTTTAACACAAACCTTTGATAGGTTTTCTAAACTGGTTGGAGATCTGGAAAATCATCAAGTGAAGATAGATAGAGATGATTTAAACAGGAAGTTTTTGAGGTCCTTGGGTGATGAATGGACTATGTATACTGTTGGGCTAAGACAGAGTGCAGATCTGGAAGCCAAGGAATTAGAAGATATATATAATGATCTGAGAAACTTTGAATCTGAAGTAGAGGGCAAGAAGGGAGGATCAGGGAACAACAACCAAAATTCTGCATTTATGTCTATGGGAGCATTTGGATCTAAAGCTGAGTCATGTCTTAAAGAGTCATCCTATGGGTCTGGAGGAAGTGCATCATTATCTAAGAATTCTAATGATCAAATCTTAGAATCTTTCTTTGCTAGTAATGTGAACTCTTCACTTACTAATGAAGATCTAGATCAATTTGAAGGAGATGATCTAGAAGAAATGGATATTAAACTGCAGATTGCTCTAATCACACAAAGAGCAAAAAGGTTTATGCAAAGAACTGGTAGAAATAACTTTGCACAGAAGAGGAGTGATGCTAGCTGGTTTGACAAAAGCAAGGTTGAATGTTTCAATTGTCACAAGATGGGACATTTTGCTAGGGAGTGCAGAAGCCCAAGGGTTGATCAGAATGAAAGAGGAAATGTCCAAAGAAGTGCAGGTAATGTGGGACAAACTAAGAATGTGCCAATCCAAGATACTTCATCAAATGCACTGGTATCTGTTGATGGATGTGGATGGGATTGGAGTGATCAGGAAGAGCATGAAGTGAAGAATCAATGCTTCATGGCAACTGCAGAATCTGACAAACAATCAGAAGTTCCATATGAGGTACAAATTAAATTATGTTCAACTGTGTGTAAACAAACTGTAAAACATTATAGAGATCATAACCAGAAAGTGTGTGATGAGTTAAAATTATGTGAAATCAAAAGTAAACACACAATCTCTGTAATAGAAAATTTTGAAAAACAGATTCAAGCATTTGAAGAGAATGCAACACAGTTTCAGTATGATATCGAGTATGCTAGGTGGGAGAGAGATACACTTAAAGATCAGGTAGAAGTACTAACTAAGAAACTTACTGAGGTCACATGTGAAAGAGATAGCATAAGACTTAATGTAAGTAACTTAGAAAATGCATCTAAGAGTGTACATAAACTTATCAATTCACAGATTCATGATAAACTTAAAACTGGGTTAGGATACAGTAGTGTACCTCCTCCTTATAACAACAACTACTTTCCTTCAAAAACTGAAATTGATTTAAATTTACTAAAAGAAGGATTGAATGATGATGTTAAAAAGGTTGACCCAGTTAACAGTTTAAAAGACGATGTGAACATTGATGGAGTTGAAATTCATGAGTGGAGTGAGGAAGATGATGAAGAGTGTGTTACATCTGAAGGTGAGGGTAATGTACTTAATAAATCTGTTACACCACCTAGTGAGTATAGCACTCAAGTTACTGGTCTAACTTTAGATCTTAAGGATAAAAAGCTAGAAGAGGGTAAAAGAATGTTCAGTGAAAAGGAGAAATCTAAGATAGAAAATGTAAGACTCACATCTAATATTCCTAGAAAAGTTCAAAGGAAGATTAGAAATGAAGTGAAACCATCTCTTTCTGTGAATCATGTATCTGCATTGAATAAATGTGATCATTGCAAATGTAAGGATAACTTTTCTTCGTCACAAAATTTTCAAAAACATATTCCTAGAGGTAACCAACGGAATTGGAATCAAATGGTGACTCAAAAACTGGGAAATAATGTTACTGTAATTAAAGAAAAGTTATGCCTTATATGTGGCAGAAATAATCATCTTCAACATGAGTGCTTTCATCATCCAAAAACCTATCAAGCAAATGTGAAAAAGCCATGGACAGCAGTTAATATGGTTAACAAACAAAATTTTAAATCTAAAGTTGATCGTACAACTGCTGCTAGGAAGATGAATTATAGGGCAAATCAAGCTATGGTTGCTGCAAAAGTTTCCACTGCAGGAACAAAAGCTAAAGATTTAGCTAACAGTGATAAGACTAGAACAGTGGAAAAGGTCTTTAAAGCAAACAGTGGAAAGAATTTTACAACTAGTTATGTTAACACTGGTAGAGTAAATAACACTGTCAGGAATACCAACAGTGTTAATTCGTTTACCACTGGTAGAACAAATAATACTGTTAGGTACTATAATAGTGTTAATCACTTTGCCACTGTTAGACATAATAAGTATAATCGTGACACTGTTAGGCATTATAACTATGGTCCTCCAGCTAATACTGTTAGACCAAAATCCACTGTTGAGTCCAAAATTAGTTGGATTTGGACACCTTTTCAATCAAATATGGCCAGCTGTCCAAAATCTAACAATGCATCAAAATCAATAATCTTCAAGAAAGTTGATTACCTTGATGCATCTGGGAAACCCAAAGCCAAATTGGTTTGGGTTCCCAAGAGAAATTAATTTTTCTTGTGTTTGTTTGTGTGCAGGGCAAGCCAAGAAGTTTATGGCATATTGACAGTGGATGCTCAAGGCACATGACTGGAGATAAAGAGAAGCTACAGAATTTCAAATCATTTGATGGTGGATATGTAGCTTTTGGAAGCAATCCAAAAGGTGGAAGGATTACAGGTAAAGGAGTTGTTCAAAGTGCCAAGTTAAGCTTTGAAAATGTTTATTATGTGGAACAGTTGAGGTACAATCTGCTAAGTGTGAGTCAAATTACAGATAAAAAGAACCCTGTTCATTTTACTGACACTGAATGTCTTATTCTGTCTAAGGAGTTCAAAATTCCAGAAAATATGATTCTAATGAGAATTCCTAGGCAAGATAATGTCTACAAGTGTGACTTAGCAAACATGGCACCTCAATCTGATTTAAACTGCTTGATTTCTAAAGCAAATTTAAATGAGTCTACTTTGTGGCATAGAAGGATGTGTCACATGAATTACAAAACCATTAATAAACTTGTCAAAAACAAGCTTGTTAGGGGTTTACCTGAGAAGGTCTATTCATGTGATGATCATTGTGTTTCATGCCTAAAGGGAAAGCAACACAAAACTTCTTTTAAGTCCAAAGCTGTGAATTCAAACTGTACTTCTTTATCCTTATTGCATATGGACTTATTTGGACCAACAAGTATAAGTAGTATGGGAAAAAGATCTTATTGTCTTGTTGTAATCGATGATTATACCAGATTTACATGGGTTTTCTTTCTTAGAACAAAAGATGAGACAGGTGAAATACTTAGATCATTTATAACTAAGATTGAGAACCAATTAGATACAAAGGTTAAAATCATCAGGAGTGATAATGGAACAGAGTTTAAAAATTCTGAGATGGATAAATTCTATGATGAGAAAGGCATTAAGAGAGAATTTAGTGCTCCTAGGACTCCTCAACAAAATGGAGTAGCTGAAAGAAGGAATAGAACACTAATAGAGGCTGCTAGAACTATGCTAGCTGATGCAAAACTTCCTATGTCCTTTTGGGCAGAAGCAGTTAGCACAGCTTGCTATGTTCAGAATAGGGTAACAGTTGTTAAACCTTATTTCAAAACCCCTTATGAGCTGCTGTTTAAGAACAAACCACTGGTCAGTTTCTTAAAATCCTTCGGATGTCCTTGTACTATTTTGAATACCAAAGATCATCTAGGAAAGTTTGAAAGCAAAATAGATGAGGGTGTATTTGTGGGATATTCTGTTCAAAGTAAAGCATATAGAGTGTTCAATCAAAGGACCAGAGTCATAGAAGAATCAATGAATGTCACTTTTAATGAGAATATCATTAATCCTGATGGAAAAGGTCCTAAGTCTTTGTTTGATATTGATGCTCTTAACACTGCTTTTAGGTATGCAACTGTCAATTTAAGTACAGGTACAAGTACAGGTACCAAAACAGGAACAGAAGAGGTAGCCAGTGAGAAAGAAACAGGGGTGTTCACAGATAGTAATAAAGACTCCTTGGAATACATTATATTTCCAATCTGGACTCCTGATCCACCTGAGTTGCTATCTTCTAATCTTCCACAGTCATCTCAGTCCATTGAGATAGAAGAGCAAATTGAAACACCTGTCAATGAAAGTTCAGGGCAGGATGGTAACTTTACCAACTTGGAGACTACCATTCCTGAGACATCAACTTCAAACATTCATGTACACAAAGATCATCCTTTGGAACAGGTGATTGGTGATATAAATGCTGGTATACAGACTAGACAGCAGACTACTGTCAATGAAGAAGAAATACATACATCTCTATATGTATGTTTTCTATCACAAATAGAACCTAAGAAGGCAGTAGAAGCTCTTAAATACCCTAGCTGGATTGAGGCAATGCAAGAGGAGTTGCTACAATTCAAGATCCAGAATGTGTGGACTCTTGTTGATCTGCCAAAAGGTAAAAGGGCTATTGGTACCAAATGGATTTTCAAAAACAAGAAGGATGAAAGAGGCATTGTTATAAAGAACAAGGCAAGATTGGTGGCACAGGGATATACACAGGAAGAAGGGATTGATTATGATGATGTTTTTGCTCCTGTTGCAAGGATAGAAGCCATCAGATTATTCTTAGCATTTGCTTCATATAAAGGATTCATAGTGTATCAGATGGATGTCAAGAGTGCTTTTCTGTATGGCACAATTGATGATGAGGTGTATGTGTGTCAACCTCCTAGATTTGAAGATCCTCAATATCCAGATAAAGTTTGCAGATTAGATAAGGCATTGTATGGTTTGCATCAAGCACCTAGAGCTTGGTATGAGACTCTATCAGTGTATCTGTTAGAGAATGGATTTAAGAGGGGAACCATTGATAAGACACTGTTTATCAAAATGGAGAATAATGACATTTTGTTGGTGCAAATTTATGTTGATGACATCATTTTTGGATCTACAAATGATGGTCTGTGCAAAGAATTTGAGAGGTTAATGCATCAAAAGTTTCAGATGAGTTCAATGGGGGAACTCACCTTCTTCTTAGGACTTCAAGTTAAGCAGAATTCAGATGGGATTTTCATCAATCAAAGCAAGTATGTGAAAGACATTCTTGATAGATTTGGATACTCAGATGCTAAGATAGCTAGCACACCAATGGAGACACACAAGGCATTACATGCAGATCTTGAGGGGGAGGATGTAGATGTGCATCTATATAGATCTATGATTGGATCCCTCATGTATCTCACCTCCTCTAGACCAGACATCATGTTTGCTGTGTGTGTGTGTGCTAGATATCAAGCCAATCCCAAGCAATCACATTTATATGCAGTAAAGAGGATTTTTAGATATTTAAAGGGTCAACCACAATTAGGACTTTGGTATCCTAAGAGTTCTTCTTTTGAGCTTAAGGCATATACAGATAGTGATTATGGTGGTGAGAATATGGATAGGAAGTCTACATCAGGGGGTTGTCAATTTCTAGGAGAAAGATTGGTATCCTGGCAATGCAAGAAACAGACCACTGTATCCACTTCTACTGCAGAGGCAGAATATGTTGCTGCATCCAGTTGCTGTGCACAGGTGCTTTGGATACAGAATCAAATGCTGGATTATGGTCTGTCTTTTCTGAATACTCCTATCTATATTGATAATAATTCTGCAATTAGTATTATTAACAATCCTGTTAAGCATTCTAAGACCAAACATATTGAAATTCGTTATCATTTTATACGAGATTGCAATGAAAAGAGATTGATACAAATTTTTAAAATTCATACTGATAATCAATATGCAGATCTGTTCACAAAGGCATTCGATGTGGGTAGATTTACATTTTTGGTTACCAGTATTGGAATGATCAATCTAACCTAATGTATGTTTGGTCGTAGAATAGATACTAACAGTGCTATTGTAAAAAGAACAGTGCATTATGCTCTAAGTGGTTCCCACTGCTAGCTCATAGTAGGTCTTACATGGTACCACTGGTAGCACATTCTAGCCACTGTTTCTTCTACATTTGCCACTGCTTGCAACTGTGTATAGTTTTGCCACTGTTCTCTAGCTAACCACTGTGCAGGTTCCTAGCTACTGTCAGAAGACAATGTTATTGATTGGTGCTAACATTTTATTTGTTTTGTTTTCTTTTGATAAAAAAAAAAAAAAAAAAAAAAAAAAAAAAAAAAAAAAAAAAAAAAAAATTAATTAATTAGTATGCTTAGAAAGTCAAATGCTTGCTACTGCTAGTACTAAGTTTTGGTTACCTTGGTCGGTTGCCACTGCTAGTACTACTAGATGCTGTTAGTTTTCTAAGTAAATTGGAGTGTGTACTAAATTCTGTTTGCCACTGTTAAGGTTATGTATGTCTTCCCACTGTTAGTTATATAGAACGTTGCCACTGCTAGTTCATTTTTCTAGGTCATGCCTCTGTTCTTATGACCAACAGTATATAACCTTAGAAAAGTTCACTTTTTCATTACGCTTTCATATTTTCACAAACTCACAAATACTCTCTGTAAACCCTCCTTGCAAACTGAACATTTATTTCCTTTTTGATTAATTTCACCATCATGGATTCCACTTCATCTGATCTTACTCTGGGTGTATATGAAGAACACAACATGATAGCCTTTTTGATGAAACCCTCATCGGCGCAAAATTTCACACAAATTGTGGATTTTCTGCGGTCGAGCTACATCTTTCACGCACTTACTATTTCTCCAAGGGTTTCTAGAGGCCATTTGAATGAATTCTGGAAAAATTCTAAATTAGAAGTGATAGAGGGGAAACGTCAACTGATTTCTAGGGTTCAAGGAACTCAAGTGGTGATATCTGAGGACTCTATTCGAGAAGTCTTACTTCTTGACGATGCTTCAGGTATATCTTCGATTGATGACACAGATTTGTATGATAACCTTAGGCTAATGGGTTATGAGGGTGATTACACACGTTTTACATTTTTTAAATCACTCTTTAGTCCTCAGTGGAAATTTTTAATTCATACACTTCTTCATTGTCTGTCATCCAAAAGAACTGCATTTAATGAATTTGGATCCCAAATAGCTTATGCCCTTGTGTGTTTAGCTACGGGTCAAAAGTTTAATTTTTCTAAATATATTTTTGAAGGCATGGTTCGAAATATAACTAAAGGAAAGAAGGATATGTTCATTATGTATCCTCGTTTTGTGCAACTTGTTTTAAATAAACAAATTTCTGATTTGGTTGCACAAGAACTTATTATTGGTGTTGGTACTCTTTCTGCTAGAACTTTTACAGAAATGAGTAAGAATACTAATAAGAAGTTTTCTGGGAAGGAAACAGCATTGTTTTCGGCAATGCTTCCTGCTCCTTCCACCACAGATGTAGTACCACCAACTACATCTGAACCAATTGATGACAGGCCAGTCGTACCAACTAGGTCTGAACACACATCAATTGGGGGTAATAAAAGAAAGCAAGGGACCAAACAACCTACCCAACTAAAGCCAAAGAAAAGACAAAGAAAACAGGCAAGTGAGGTTCCTGCTGCTCACTTGTCTCAGCCATCAATTGTACCACAGCAAGTGACCCCACAGGAGATGGGTGGTCATTCTGGAAGGGCTGCCATTACTCCTTCTAGTCCACTGACAGAGGAGGACAGTGGTAACATAAATAAGACCCAACCAGAGGCAACTTCTAATGCTGAACCTATGGGTGATGAAGCAGGTGAAGGTCCCAGTACCAATACAAAGGGAACTTCTGTTGATCATGCTAGGCATGAGACAGAAGATGCTTTTGTCAATGATTCATCTAGGAGGTCACACTCTAATGATGATGAGGCTAGTCCTTACATTGAATTAACGAATGTACAACTGACAATGGCTGTGGACAAAATTTGGGAGAGGTTGATGAAGGAGAAGAAGGTGAATAAAGCTCAAGATGCTAAAATTGCAGAGCAAGCTGCTAAGATTATTGAGCAGGAGAAAATTATTTCTGATCTCAAAGACAGGATTGCAGTTATAGAAGCTTTGTTGGTTCAGGGCACTTTCAAAAAGGGGGAGAATTATGCAGAGGAGATATTTAATGATGATATGTTCAATGCTGGTGTGAATGATGATGAAGATGTTGAGCAGACTGAGGTTGTGGGTGATAATACAGATTTAGATAAAGCTGATACTGAGGTCTTGGAGGATGTACAGACTGAGGTTGTTGAAAGTGTGAATAGAACTGAGGTGGTAGATGAGGTTGAAATTGGAGAAGAAGTAGTTCAATCTGTGAATAAGGGTGATGGTGATGGTGCACAGGCTGAGGGGGAGTTAATAGCTAAATCAGAACCCAAATTTACATATGGTAGGAAGAAATCAATACCAGTGTCAAGGGTTAAGGCTAAGAAAGTGAAAACTTTCACTGCTACTACCACTGCTGCTACCATTGTTACAACCACTACTACTGCTGCTACCACTGCTACAACTACAACTGCTACTAAAAAGTCACCCACTGCTAGAACAACTTTCACTCCTACTGTTAGATCAATTGAAGTTCCTTTCACAATAAGAGAATCAATTACATCACCTAAACCTAAGTCTAATCTTTCAAAGATTGATCCAAAAGACAAAGGTAAAGGTAAATTGGTGGAAAAGCCAAAGGTGAAGAAGGTGCAACAAAATATTGAGCATGACATGGAGTATGCTATGAGGTTGCAGGCAGAATTGAATGAACAGGACAGAATTGAAGCTGAACAAAGAGCTGATGAATCTGAGGTAGATGAAGTAGATGTGTTGCTTGAGAATGGGCAAATTGTAAAGATGACAAGAGAAGCCAGCAGAATTTATGCAGAAATGAAATCAAAAGGTTTAAATGATGATACTGTCTATCGTGCTTTTGAAGCAAAGAAACAAGGTGATCCTCTGCAGATGGCTTTGAATAAAAAGATTGAAAAGGAGAAAAAGGAGAAGAAGGAGAAGGAGGCTGCTAAGAGGAAAGCAAAGAAGCCAACTAAGTCTGAAATGAAAAATGATTTGGTGTGTAAGCTTAGAGGAGGAAGGATTCCTACTATGAGACTGAGGAGTATGTCACTGGAACAATTGCAAAACTTATATGATAATAATCCTCATGTCAATCCTGCAGCAAGGGAAAGGTTAGAAAAGAAAAGAAAGGATGAGACTGAAATTCAAAGGAGATTACAAGAAAGATATGATTTGATTGATAAGGAGTTGGAGGCAGAAAAGGAATTGAAATTAAAAATTGAGGGTACTAGAAGATCATTTATTAGACTTCAGGAGTTGGATGATGATGTTTGTGATTTGGATAGAGATGAGGAGATTTTGGATAAAATGTTTGTGATAAAGCCTGATAGATCAGAAAATCTTAACTTAAATGATGAAGAATTTTCAGAAATCATCAAGTGGGAAGGAGTGTTGATAGCATCCAAAGAAATGGCCTATGAAATTAGAATTGAAAGGAAAAATGGGGTTGTCAGCTTTCACAGGTCAATGATTGATATTTTGAAGAGAGTGCAAAGACTTGATATATATGATATGTACAGAATTGGGTTAGAAAAGGACTTGAAGAATATTAAATCTAGTCTTGAAAAATATGTGTGGGAATGGATACAGATGATGTTTGAGCCTGAGAAGTATGGAGATATATTTTTAGGTGCTGAGGTGGTTGCTTACTGGAGACATTTTGCAAGAGCAGGAGTACATTGTATTTCTCTGAAGAATGGTAAATTTGTGTATATGTTGGAAGAAAGAGAATACATTCTGAGCATAGTTCTGTTGAGACAGATTATGGAAAAGAAATTGCAAGTGGCTGTGAAAACTGATAAAGGAAAAGAAATTATTTATTGGATGATGAATCAGTTTCACAAAAGAGATCAAGCCAGCAAGAAAGGTTAAAACTCTCCTATGAAAGATTGAAGCTGAATGAAGAAACTTATTTCAATGCAAGATTGATTAAGTTTAGGGGGAGATTGTTGGGATCTGAGCTAAACTTGACAAGTATAGAAGACTAACCACTGTCTGAATTATTGCTAGCCACTGTTTGTGAAGAAGAAGTACCACTGCTTAAGGAGTGCTAGCCACTGCCAGAAGAAGTAAAGATCTAGCCACTGCTAGTATAGTTAAGCAGTGTCACTGTTAGTATACATGTATGTAAAGGAAACTTACTACCACTGTTAGTACAAAGTAAGTTGTTCCTACTGTTAGTGTATAGAAATCTGTTAGAGATATTTATGGAATAAATTTGAATTCCATAATTATAGGAGATTGTTTAGCAGGACTCTATGTGTTATAAATAGAGATCCTAAACCTAGTTTTAGGTTAAGTTTTTTTTTAGCGCAGCTTCAAGGTTTTGTAACCCTAATACAAATCAGTGTATTCGTCTTATATCATTAATAAGATTGAAGCTTTTTATATCTCTGTTCTTGTTATTCATATTGATCTTCATTATATTACTAAGTGTTATTCCGCAAACTTCTTAGTAATCATTCAAAACTTTGTTAGTCTAATAACTTTATTAGATCGATCTGGGTTTAACACAGTGTTAATCCCTTTACCACTGTTAGACATAACAACAGTGTTTATCCTTTTACCACTGTTAGACATAACAACAGTGATAAGACTAGAACAGTGGAAAAGGTTTTTAAAGCAAACAGTGGAAAGAATTTTACAACTAGTTATGTTAACACTGGTAGAGTAAATAACACTGTCAGGAATACCAACAGTGTTAATTCATTTACCACTGGTAGAACAAATAATACTGTTAGGTACTATAATAGTGTTAATCACTTTGCCACTGTTAGACATAATAAGTATAATCGTGACACTGTTAGGCATTATAACTATGGTCCTCCAGCTAATACTGTTAGACCAAAATCCACTGTTGAGTCTAAAATTAGTTGGATTTGGACACCTTTTCAATCAAATATGGCAAGCTGTTCAAAATCTAACAATGCATCCAAATCAATAATCTTCAAGAAAGTTGATTACCTTGATGCATCTGGGAAACCCAAAGCCAAATTGGTTTGGGTTCCCAAGAGAAATTAATTTTCTCTGTGTTTGTGTATGTGCAGGGCAAGCCAAGAAGTTTATGGCATATCGACAGTGGCTGCTCAAGGCACATGACTGGAGATAAGGAAAAGCTACAGAACTTCAAATCATTTGATGGTGGATATGTAGCATTTGGAAGCAATCCAAAAGGTGGAAGGATCACAGGCAAAGGAGTTGTTCAAAGTGCAAAGTTAAGCTTTGAAAATGTTTATTATGTGGAACAGTTGAGGTACAATTTGCTAAGTGTGAGTCAGATCACAGATAAAAAGAACCCTGTTCATTTTACTGACACTGAATGTCTTATTCTGTCTAAGGAGTTCAAAATTCCAGAAAATATGATTTTAATGAGCATTCCTAGGCAAGATAATGTCTACAAGTGTGACTTAGCAAACATGGCACCTCAATCTGATTTAAACTGCTTGATTTCTAAAGCAAATTTAAATGAGTCTACTTTGTGGCATAGAAGGATGTGTCACATGAATTACAAAACCATTAATAAACTTGTCAAAAACAAGCTTGTTAGGGGTTTACCTGAGAAGGTCTATTCATGTGATGATCATTGTGTTTCTTGCCTAAAGGGAAAGCAACACAAAACTTCTTTTAAGTCCAAAGCTGTGAATTCAAACTGTACTCCTCTATCCTTATTGCATATGGACTTATTTGGACCAACAAGTATAAGTAGTATGGGAAAAAGATCTTATTGTCTTGTTGTAATCGATGATTATACCAGATTTACATGGGTTTTCTTTCTTAGAACAAAAGATGAGACAGGTGAAATACTTAGATCATTTATAACTAAGATTGAGAACCAATTAGATACAAAGGTTAAAATCATCAGGAGTGATAATGGAACAGAGTTTAAAAATTCTGAGATGGATAAATTCTGTGATGAGAAAGGCATTAAGAGAGAATTTAGTGCTCCTAGGACTCCTCAACAAAATGGAGTAGCTGAAAGAAGGAATAGAACACTAATAGAGGCTGCTAGAACTATGCTAGCTGATGCAAAACTTCCTATGTCCTTTTGGGCAGAAGCAGTTAGCACAGCTTGCTATGTTCAGAATAGGGTAACAGTTGTTAAACCTTATTTCAAAACCCCTTATGAGCTGCTGTTTAAGAACAAACCACTGGTCAGTTTCTTAAAATCCTTCGGATGTCCTTGTACTATTTTGAATACCAAAGATCATCTAGGAAAGTTTGAAAGCAAAATAGATGAGGGTGTATTTGTGGGATATTCTGTTCAAAGTAAAGCATATAGAGTGTTCAATCAAAGGACCAGAGTCATAGAAGAATCCATGAATGTCACTTTTAATGAGAATATCATTAATCCTGATGGAAAAGGTCCTAAGTCATTGTTTGATATTGATGCTCTTAACAATGCTTTTAGATATGCAACTGTCAATTTAAGTACAGGTACAAGTACAGGTACCAAAACAGGCACAGAAGAGGTAGCCAGTGAGAAAGAAACAGGGGTGTTCACAGATAGTAATAAAGACTACTTGGAATACATTATATTTCCAATCTGGACTCCTGATCCACCTGAGTTGCTATCTTCTAATCTTCCACAGTCATCTCCGTCCATTGAGATAGAAGAGCAAATTGAAACACCTGTCAATGAAAGTTCAGAGCAGGATGGTAACTTTACCAACTTGGAGACTACCATTCCTGAGACATCAAATTCAAACTTTCATGTACACAAGGATCATCCTTTGGAACAGGTGATTGGTGATATAAATGCTGGTATACAGACTAGACAGCAGTCTACTGTCAATGAAGAAGAAATACATACATCTCTATATGTATGTTTTCTATCACAAATAGAACCTAAGAAGGCAGTAGAAGCTCTTAAACACCCTAGCTGGATTGAGGCAATGCAAGAGGAGTTGCTACAATTCAAGATCCAGAATGTGTGGACTCTTGTTGATCTGCCAAAAGGTAAAAGGGCTATTGGTACCAAATGGATATTCAAAAACAAGAAGGATGAAAGAGGCATTGTAATAAAGAACAAAGCAAGATTGGTGGCACAGGGATATACACAGGAAGAAGGGATTGATTATGATGATGTTTTTGCTCCTGTTGCAAGGATAGAAGCCATCAGATTATTCTTAGCATTTGCTTCATATAAAGGATTCATAGTGTATCAGATGGATGTCAAGAGTGCTTTTCTGTATGGCACAATTGATGATGAGGTGTATGTGTGTCAACCTCCTGGATTTGAAGATCCTCAATATCCAGATAAAGTTTGCAGATTAAATAAAGCGTTGTATGGTTTGCATCAAGCACCTAGAGCTTGGTATGAGACTCTATCAGTGTATCTGTTAGAGAATGGATTTAAGAGGGGAACCATTGATAAGACACTGTTTATCAAAATGGAGAATAATGACATTTTGTTGGTGCAAATTTATGTTGATGACATCATTTTTGGATCTACAAATGATGGTCTGTGCAAAGAATTTGAGAGGTTAATGCATCAAAAGTTTCAGATGAGTTCAATGGGGGAACTCACCTTCTTCTTAGGACTTCAAGTTAAGCAGAATTCAGATGGCATTTTCATCAATCAAAGCAAGTATGTGAAAGACATTCTTGATAGATTTGGATACTCAGATGCTAAGATAGCTAGCACACCAATGGAGACACACAAGGCATTACATGCAGATCTTGAGGGGGAGGATGTAGATGTGCATCTATATAGATCTATGATTGGATCCCTCATGTATCTCACCTCCTCTAGACCAGACATCATGTTTGCTGTGTGTGTGTGTGCTAGATATCAAGCCAATCCCAAGCAATCACATTTATATGCAGTAAAGAGGATCTTTAGATATTTAAAGGGTCAACCACAATTAGGACTTTGGTATCCTAAGAGTTCTTCTTTTGAGCTTAAGGCATATACAGATAGTGATTATGGTGGTGAGAATATGGATAGGAAGTCTACATCAGGGGGTTGTCAATTTCTAGGAGAAAGATTGGTATCCTGGCAATGCAAGAAACAGACCACTGTATCCACTTCTACTGCAGAGGCAGAATATGTTGCTGCATCCAGTTGCTGTGCACAGGTGCTTTGGATACAGAATCAAATGCTGGATTATGGTCTGTCTTTTCTGAATACTCCTATCTATATTGATAATAATTCTGCAATTAGTATTATTAACAATCCTGTTAAGCATTCTAAGACCAAACATATTGAAATTCGTTATCATTTTATACGAGATTGCAATGAAAAGAGATTGATACAAATTTTTAAAATTCATACTGATAATCAATATGCAGATCTGTTCACAAAGGCATTCGATGTGGGTAGATTTACATTTTTGGTTACCAGTATTGGAATGATCAATCTAACCTAATGTATGTTTGGTCGTAGAATAGATACTAACAGTGCTATTGTAAAAAGAACAGTGCATTATGCTCCAAGTGGTTCCCACTGCTAGCTCATAGTAGGTTTTACATGGTACCACTGGTAGCACATTCTAGCCACTGTTTCTTCTACATTTGCCACTGCTTGCAACTGTGTATAGTTTTGCCACTGTTCTCTAGCTAACCACTGTGCAGGTTCCTCGCTACTGTCAGAAGACAATGTTATTGATTGGTGCTAACATTTTATTTGTTTTGTTTTCTTTTGATAAAAAAAAAAAAAAAAAAAAAAAAAAAAAAAAAAAAAAAATTAATTAATTAGTATGCTTAGAAAGTCAAATGCTTGCTACTGCTAGTACTAAGTTTTGGTTACCTTGGTCGGTTGCCACTGCTAGTACTACTAGATGTTAGTTTTCTAAGTAAATTGGAGTGTCTACTAAAATCTGTTTGCCACTGTTAAGGTTGTGATATGTCTTCCCACTGTTAGTTATATAGAACGTTGCCACTGCTAGTTCATTTTTCTAGGTCATGCCTCTGTTCTTATGACCAACAGTATATAACCTTAGAACACTTCACTTTTTCATTACGCTTTCATATTTTCACAAACTCACAAATACTCTCTGTAAACCCTCCTTGCAAACTGAACATTTACTTCCTTTTTGATTAATTTCACCATCATGGATTCCACTTCATCTGATCTTACTCTGGGTGTATATGAAGAACACAACATGATAGCCTTTTTGATGAAACCCTCATCGGCGCAAAATTTCACACAAATTGTGGATTTTCTGCGGTCGAGCTACATCTTTCATGCACTTACTATTTCTCCAAGGGTTTCTAGAGGCCATTTGAATGAATTCTGGAAAAATTCCAAATTAGAAGTGATAGAGGGGAAACGTCAACTGATTTCTAGGGTTCAAGAAACTCAAGTGGTGATATCTGAGGACTCTATTCGAGAAGTCTTACTTCTTGACGATGCTTCAGGTATATCTTCGATTGATGACACAGATTTGTATGATAACCTTAGGCTAATGGGTTATGAGGGTGATTACACACGTTTTACATTTTTTAAATCACTCTTTAGTCCTCAGTGGAAATTTTTAATTCATACACTTCTTCATTGTCTGTCATCCAAAAGAACTGCATTTAATGAATTTGGATCCCAAATAGCTTATGCCCTTGTGTGTTTAGCTACGGGTCAAAAGTTTAATTTTTCTAAATATATTTTTGAAGGCATGGTTCGAAATATAACTAAAGGGAAGAAGGATATGTTCATTATGTATCCTCGATTTGTGCAACTTGTTTTAAATAAACAAATTTCTGATTTGGTTGCACAAGAACTTATTATTGGTGTTGGTACTCTTTCTGCTAGAACTTTTACAGAAATGAGTAAGAATACTAATAAGAAGTTTTCTGGGAAGGAAACAGCATTTTTTTCTGCAATGCTTCCTGCTCCTTCCACCACAGATGTAGTACCACCAACTACATCTGAACCAATTGATGACAGGCCAGTAGTACCAACTAGGTCTGAACACTCATCAATTGGGGGTACTAAAAGAAAGCAAGGGACCAAACAACCTACCCAACTAAAGCCACAGAAAAGGCAAAGAAAACAGGCAAGTGAGGCTCCTGCTGCTCACTTGTCTCAGCCATCAATTGTACCACAGCAAGTGACCCCACAGGAGATGGGTGGTCATTCTGGAAGGGCTGCCACTACTCCTTCTAGTCCACTGACAGAGGAGGGCAGTGGTAACATAAATAAGACCCAACCAGAGGCAACTTCTAATGCTGAACCTATGGGTGATGAAGCAGGTGAAGGTCCCAGTACCAATAAAAAGGGGACTTCTGTTGATCATGCTAGGCATGAGACAGAAGATGTTATTGTCAATGATTCATCTAGGAGGTCACACTCTAATGATGATGAGGCTAGTACTTACACAGAATTAACGAATGTACAACTGACAATGGCGGTGGATAAGATTTGGGAAAGATTAATGAAGGAGAAGAAGGTAAATAAAGCTCAAGATGCTATCATTGCAGAACAAGCTGCTAAGATTAGTGAGCAGGAGAAAATTATTACTGATCTCCAAGATAGGATTGCAGTTATTGAAGCCTTGTTGGTTCACGGCACTTTCAAAAAGGGGGAGAAGTATGCTGAGGAAAATGATAGTATGTTCAATGCTGGTGTGGATGATGAGGAAAATGTAGAGCAGACTGAGGTTGTGTGTGATACTACAGAATTAGATAAAGCAGATACTGAGGTCTTGGAGGATGTACAGACTGAGGTTTTTGAAAGTGTGAATAAAACTGAGGTGGTAGATGAGGTTGAACTTGGAGAAGAAGTAGTTCAATCTTTGAATAAGGGTGATGGTGATGGTGCTCAGGCTGAGGGGGAGTTCAAAGAAAAATCAGAACCCAAAATTACATATGGTAGAAAGAAATCAATACCAGTGTCAAGGGTTAAGGCTAAGAATGTGAAAACTCCCACTGTTGTTACCGCTGCTAAAAATACTGCTACTACTGCTACCACTGCTACTCCCACTGCCACTGCAACTGCAACTGCTGCTACCACTGCTACAAATACAACTGCTACCAAGAAGTCACCTACTGCAGAACAACCACTACTCCTACTGTTAGACAAATTGAAGTTCCCTTCACTATAAGAGAAACAACTGCTACGTCTAAGTCTAAGTCTAATCTTCCAAAGATTGATCCAAAAGACAAAGGTAAAGATAAATTGGTAGAAAAGCCAAAGGTGAAGAAGGTGCAACAGAATATTGAACATGATATGGAGTATGCATTGAGGTTGCAGGCAGAATTGAATGAACAGGATAGACTTGAAAGTGAACAAAGAATTAATGAACCTGAAGTAGATGAGGTAGATGTATTGCTTGAGAATGGGCAAATTGTAAAGATGACAAGAGAAGCCAGCAGAATTTATGCAGAAATGAAATCAAAAGGTTTAAATGATGATACTGTCTATCGTGCTTTTGAAGCAAAGAAACAAGGTGATCCTCTGCAGATGGCTTTGAATAAAAAGATTGAAAAGGAGAAAAAGGAGAAGAAGGAGAAGGAGGCTGCTAAGAGGAAAGCAAAGAAGCCAACTAAGTCTGAAATGAAAAATGATTTGGTGTGTAAGCTTAGAGGAGGAAGGATTCCTACTATGAGACTGAGGAGTATGTCACTGGAACAATTGCAAAACTTATATGATAATAATCCTCATGTCAATCCTGCAGCAAGGGAAAGGTTAGAAAAGAAAAGAAAGGATGAGACTGAAATTCAAAGGAGATTACAAGAAAGATATGATTTGATTGATGAGGAGATGGAAGCAGAAAAAGAATTGAGATTAAAAATTGAGGGTACTAGAAGGTCATTTGTTAGACTTCAGGAGTTGGATGATGATGTGTGTGATCTGGATAGAGATGAGGAGATTTTGGATAAAATGTTTGTGATAAAATCAGATAGATCAGAAAATATTAACTTGAATGATGAAGAATTTTCAGAAATCATCAAGTGGGAAGGAGTGTTGATAGCATCCAAAGATATGGCATATGAAATTAGGATTGAAAGAAAAAATGGTGTTGTCAGCTTTCACAGGTCAATGATTGATATTTTGAAGAGAATTCAAAAATTTGATGTTTATGATATGTACAGAATTGGGTTAGAAAAGGACTTGAAAACTGTTAAATCTAGTCTTGAGAAGTATGTGTGGGAATGGATACAGATGATGTTTGAGCCTGAAAAGTATGGAGATCTGTTTTTAGGTGCTGAGGTGGTTGCTTATTGGAGACATTTTGCAAGAGCAGGGGTACATTGTATTGCTCTTAAGAATGGTAAATTTGTATATATGTTGGAAGAAAGAGAATATATTCTGAGCATAGTTTTGTTAAGACAGATTATTGAAAAGAAATTGCAAGTGGCTGTGAAAACTGATAGAGGAAAAGAAATTATTTACTGGATGATGAATCAGTTTAACAAAAGAGATCAAGTCAGCAAGAAAGGTTAAACTTCTCCTATGAAAGATTGAAGATGAATGAAGAAACTTATTTCAATACTAGATTGATAAAGTTTAGGGGGAGATTGTTGGGATCTGAGCAAAACTAGACAAGTATTGAAGACTAGCCACTGTTCTCTTTATTGCTAGCTGCTGTTATTGATGAAGCAGTACCACTGCTTAAAGAGTGCTAGCCACTGCCAGAAGAAGTAAAAGTGCTAACCACTGTCAGAAGAAGTAAAGGTCTAGCCACTGCTAGTATAGTTAAGCAGTGTCACTGTTAGTATGTGTCTGTAAAGGGAACTTACTACCACTGTTGGTACAAAGTAGGTTATTCCCACTGTTAGTATATAGAAATCTGTTAGAGATATTTATGGAATAAATTTGAATTCCATAAATATAGGAGATTGTTTAGCAGGACTCTATGTGTTATAAATAGAGATCCTAAACCTAGTTTTAGGTTAAGAGTTTTAGCGCAGCTTTAAGGTTTTGTAACCCTAATACAAATCAGTGTATTCGTCTTATATCATTAATAAGATTGAAGCTTTTTATATCTCTGTTCTTGTTATTCATATTGATCTTCATTATATTACTAAGTGTTATTCCGCAAACTTCTTAGTAATCATTCAAAACTTTGTTAGTCTAATAACTTTATTAGATCGATCTGGGTTATACAGAGAGGAAAGAGGGACACCATCCTCACTCTCTATAATCTTCTTCACTATCAAAAACACACACAATTTTCTTCCCAACAAAACTCACTTCACTCTCATTCAATACACCCATCTCATTAACTTCTCTTCATTTAATCTTCACCCACCATTTTTATTACCTAAGTTCTACTAAGCATTGAAGTAAAGCTTGTGAGTGGGACATCAAGAAACTTCTCTTGGAGACATTTGTGTAACAACTTTGGTATAATTTCAATTTAATCTAATTTGAAGCTATTTATGGATTTGTATTGTGTTTATGAGATTTGTTTAGTTGTTGTGATTATGAGTGGCTAGTTATCTATATGTTTGCTTGGATGAAGTAACTAGTTGATTAGGGGTGTAACCTTTTGGTGTTAATTTATGTTTGAGCTTGTGAATCATCTATGTATTTGTATGAGTATAGCTTGTTGTTGTTAGTAAACTTGTGGCATTTTAACTAAGCAATTATAGCGAACGTTTGTTGCTTATAAAAAATACCTCAATAAGTTGTTTGTCATTTGTGGGACAAAGCATTTGACGATTGTAACAACTCAAGTTAAATACACACAAGTTAGCGATTATAGCGAATGTTTGTCGTGTGGATGATTTACAGACTCACCGTCCTAAATTTATGTTTGATCCGAGAACCTTGTGTAATTAGGCTTTATCTCAAAAATTTAACCATATGGTGATTCACTAATCGATATAGCGAACGTTTTCAACTAGTGAATTGCTATTGATTATTTGTCTATGAATGATCGAACAAAATTGCGAATGTAATTTGGAATGTGTTAAATGATTTAGTTAATTTGTGCAAGTTAGTAACCATGGCGAACGTCCGTTACTTGATTAAATCATAGGTTGCTAATTGAAGTTGAACAATAGGTTTAGCTAACGCCTAGCTTATGTTTCACGAGTATTACTTTAGCATACCTCCTAACCGGTTATAACCTTACACCCCGAAATCACTAGTGAAATAGTCCAAGCAAGCATTGTTTTTAATATTTGAAAGTTCAAAACAACCAATTTGACTCTTCCTGAGTCCACCGCTCTGATTTATTATAAATTGTAGTTTTAAGCATCGTGGCAATTCGGTCAGACCCAACCACATTTTACTTTCTTTTATCTAATTGATCACACTTAACTTCAACTTCTTAAACTTAAGTTCCCTGCGTTCAAACCCGAACTTACCCAACTATACTACTACACGATAGGGTCCACTGCCCGGTTGTGTTTTGGTCTAGCGCGGTACTTTCTTGTTTATTTTACAACGATAAATTTAATAACTAGATTTAACACACCAATACCGCATGTTTTGTTTTGAACAGGGTTTTGACGGTTAAAAAGGAAAACAAGACATGCTATGAGCTGTTTAACAACCGTAAACCAAATTTACAATTTCTGGAACCCTTTGGTTGTCCTTGCACCATTCTGTTACGAACTCAAAAGGACAAGTTTGGTGAAAAATCAATGGATGGAATATTCTTGGGATATTCTGTAAATTCTCCTAATAGGAGAGTTTATAATTTATCTACAAAGCGTATGGAGGAGCATTATGAAGTCAAGTGTTTACGCTATACGGCTCCTCCCGAAGGCAAAGGACCAGAAAATCTGTTTCAATACGATAGCTTTTTTGATTCATTCAATATTTCAACACCTGAGAATGTTGATGATGACGAAACTATTGTTACTCTTCTACATGGTTTGGATATTAATGCAGATCACACATCAACTGTCCAATCTAATACATCTTCCTCCTCAGCATCAACACCATCAGTTGATGCATCAGTTCCAACAACTGATCCTCCATCTCCTCAACCGTTAAATGTGGCTAGTCCCTCAGAAAACAATAGTGAAGCCAACGATCCTCCATCTGAGTCAGATGCTACTGAAGGAGATCTCAATAATTTGGAATTAGTTATTGTGCCCAACCCAATTCCACAGACTCGGATTCATAAAACTCACCCCACTGATAATATCATTGGTGAGTTAAGTAAAGGTGTTCAAACTAGACATCAATTGGCTGTAACTGACACGTCTACTTCAACCTCTGAAGTACCTCCCACAGCCTTCTTGGAATGTCTAGTCACTGAGATAGAAGAATGTTTTCTATCTCAAGTTGAACCAAAGAAAACAGCTGATGCATTAAAGGACCCACATTGGGTCGAAGCAATGCAAGAAGAACTGCATCAATTTGAGAAGCTGAAAGTTTGGGAATTAGTCCCTCTACCCAAGGGTGTCCATGCAATTGGAACTCGTTGGGTATATCGTGTGAAAAAGGATGATCGCGGTGTAGTGGTTAGGAATAAGGCTCGTTTAGTAGTTCAAGGCTTTACTCAAATTGAGGGATTGGACTACGATGAAGTATTCGCCCCTGTTGCTAGACTGGAATCGATTCGCATATTTTTGGCTTATGCTTCATTTAAAGGTTTTCGGGTTTATCAACTAGACGTAAAGAGTGCATTTCTTTATGGACAAGTTGTGGAGGAAGTCTACGTTAGGCAACCTCCTGGTTTTGAAGACTCAGTTAATCCGGACTATGTCTGCAAGTTAGACAAAGCTATGTATGGTCTTCATCAAGCACCAAGAGCATGGTACGAGAGACTGTCCACACATCTACTCAAGCATGGATTCTCAAGAGGACAGATTGACAGCACACTTTTTGCGAAAAAATCTGGAAACGATTTATTACTTGTACAGGTATACGTGGACGACATCATCTTTGGCTCTACAAGTAATGCTCTCTGCAAGGAATTTGAGCAACTTATGAAATCTGAGTTTGAGATGAGTGCAATGGGAGAACTCACATTCTTTCTAGGTGTTCAAGTTGAACAATCTGACAAAGGTATTTATATCCATCAGTCAAAATATGTCAATGACATGTTGACTAGGTATAATTTGCATGATTGTAAAACGTATGGCACCCCCATTGAGGCATCTCACAAACTTGGACCAGCTGAGGAGGATGATGATTGTAACGAGAAGGACTATCGTTCTATGATAGGTTCTCTTATGTACCTTATTGCTTCACGACCAGACATTGTTTTTGCTGTTTCTTTGTGTTCCAGGTACCAAGCTCACCCGAAGGTTTCTCATATGAAGGCAGTTCAGCGGATATTTGGGTATCTCAAATATAGACCCACTCTAGGTCTATGGTACTCAAATGAAGACGACTTCACTCTGACTGCTTATTCAGATTCAGATTATGGCGGATGCAACAAGGATAAGAAGTCCACATCTGGTGGATGTCAGTTTCTTGGACCGCGCTTAGTGTCATGGCAGTGTAAAAAGCAGACAACTGTTTCAACTTCTACAGCCGAGGCTGAATATATCGCTGCTGCCAGCTGTTGTTCACAAGTTCTGTGGATTCAGCATCAACTTCACGATTACGGTTTCATCTTAACTCTTACTCCAATACATATAGATAACACTGCAGCCATATCTATCACACGCAATCCCGTACAGCACTCTAAAACAAAACACATAGAGATTAGATTTCACTTTATACGGGATTGCTATGAGAAACACCTTATTGACCTTATCCAAATAGAAACACTTAAGCAAAAGGCTGATTTGTTTACTAAGGCCTTTTCCCGCTCTCGTTTTGATGAATTAGTTTCTATGCTTGGCTTACGATTTTTTAAATCGTTACAGTGACATCGATTTTCTTTAAAAAAAAAAAAAAAAAAAATGTTGCAAGAGCCACACTTTATACTTTTTAGTATTAAAGTAATGCATTATTGCTACATTTATAAAAAGACGTTGGGTTGTGTCTGTAAACAACTTGGGATATGATAGTACATTAAGCATCATTCACGAAATGCAAATGTTCAATGTTATCTCTGATGTATCAGTAGGTTTAGTAATGTATTTATCATAAATTTCTTAACATACAGCTTCATCATATGATATGTTCATAGGCAACTCTCTATTTGTTCTCCGAGATATTAAAAAGTAATTCCAACTACTTGTTCATTTTATGTAGTAAACATCATATGACGTACGACGATGTGTCTTAATTCCTATATTTAATATGGACAATTTTTATATTCTGAAATTTTATATCACCTTATTTGGGGGATATAGTATTGGTTTCCTCTGTTGTACGTCGGTACAGACCTGGTCTCTGGTACTATATCTTAAATATTAAACATTTACATTTACATTTACATTTACATTTACATTTACATTTACATTTACATTTACATTTACATTTACATTTACATTTACATTTACATTTACATTTACATCAGAATCATTAATTATATCTTAAATATTAAACAGCTGTGAGTTAATCAGACTTGCAAAATCTTAGAGTTTCAAATAAAAATACATACTTAAGTCAAGTTAAGTCGCTCTGTTGTACGGAAGTACAGACCTGTCACCAATGACTTGACGAAAAAATTGATTTTGTTTAAACCTGAATCAAGATAAGTCGCTCTGTTGTACGTAAGTACAGACCTGTCACCAATGTCTTGATTCTTAAAAATAAGTTTCATATAATTTTTCTTAATATAAAAATTAACCATATGTAGATGTTAGGGGTATGTCATATGTGTGAACTGCAATAGATTGAACATATTAACAATAAAAGGTTATCTCTGATGAATGACGGTTAGTTGTTTAAGTGGATAATGATATGAACAATTGTCTTGAACTGTGTGTCATTAAATTTATTTTAAATATCTTATGTAAATTTAAAGAGGACAAGTATACTGATAATTGGAATAATAGCAAACTTATGTAAAGTAATGTATGATGACTTAATATGATCCCTAACCAGACCCAAAACAATCCCGTCACCAAAAATAGTGTATTCATTTTGCATTCTTAGTTAAGCTGAAATTATCTTAAATTCTTTTGTTTTACTTCAAATGTCACTGAATAGCCAAAATCGAATCGCGAAAGAGTTTGAAAAAGTTAGAAAATTTTTCAAAATTCTGAGACTGCGACACTCACTGAGTGTCGCATAGAGTGTCGCACTGAGTGTCGCCTATAGCATGTAGTATATAAACTCCTCCCTGCGACATTTATTCTCACACTTACTTAGCGACACTCACTCAAAACCTGCGACACTCGCTCTCGATCTAGCGACACTCGCTCTGTCACACGATTGCTTTCTGTTTTCGATTCCTTCTTGATTTCTGTCTTAGATTCCTGTTCTACTAAACCGTACGCATCAAAAGGTACAACTTTTTCCTTTCATCATTGCGTTTTTAGTTCGTTTTAATCTAGGGTTCGTATGTGTAGTTTAGGTTTTTGAAGAAACTGTGATTGAGGCTATATAAATGTAAATTAGATGTTTCTATTAAGCTCTTTCTAGTCGATATGCATATATATGTCAAGCTTTTCATCTAATTTGACCTAGATTAGAAGTTTGTATAAATTTTGAATTCTGGGTTTATGGGTTCTGGGTTCGAGTTCATCTTTGCGACACTTGAAGCGACACTCGCCTTGAGTGTCGCATCATGGTAATTTTGAACTCTAACTGCAGCACTCAACTTAAGTGTCGCCTCTGGCTATGCGTCACTTGACCAAGTGTCGCTCTGTCTTCTGCGACACTTACCTTAAGTGTCGCGTTTAAAGGAACAACACGTTGATGCGTCACTTACTTAAGTGCCGCTCTGACTTTTGCGACACTCAGCTTGAATGTCGCCTACAGTACTACTTAAGTGCCGCCTTGTCTTTTGCGACACTCAGCTTGAATGTCGCCTACAGTACTACTTAAGTGTCGCCTCTTGATTTGCAATTTTGCGACACTTACCTTAAGTGTCGCATAGTGAATTTTTGTCTACTGAGCGACACTTACTCAAGTGTCGCTACTTCATTTAGCGACACTACTTAAGTGTCGCCTGTGGGTAATTTTAAAATATCATTTTATATTTTATTTGTTCTAACGGTATAACATTTCCTTGTGTATTATCTATGTCTTATGTTCGTGCAGATGGCAAATCTGGCTATCTACGCTCGCCGCACACAGCCACGACATAATGTGGTGGCTTTTCTCGACGATACGCACGCTAATTCAATTCCTTTTCACCCGATGATTCAATTTTTGCGTCGCTCGAGGATTCATCATGCGATTACTGCGTCGTGTCCGATCTATCTGAATCAGATCGAGGAGTTCTATACACACGCAGTGATCAATACTGAGGGTGAGGATAGGTGGATCACTTCTTCGGTGTTTAGCCATCAGATTCAGATTACCGAAGACACCATTCGTGAGGTGTTACAGTTTGGTGATGAGGAGGACTTCCCTAAGCAGTTTGACAATACTTTTATAGCTGGGGGTCTTCAGCGAATGGGATATCCATCGATTCCTCCAGATCAGTATCGCAAGCAGCATCTTAGCAGGGTCTGGAGGTATCTAGCACATATTATAATTGTGTGTCTCTCACCTCGGAAAGCTGGATTCGACGGGATGAGTTACAGTACTCTTTCTCTGATGCTGGGATTGGTTTATAACAAACCATTCAACTATTCTGGTTACATTTTTGAGCATCTTCTGGAGAATCTTCGGGCTGGGGATAACACTTGGTTTATGTATCCCCGTTTCTTGCAGCTTATCCTGAATTCCCTGAATCTAGGGATTCAGCCTGACCCGAGATCTGTTTTGAGCTTGACACCCATGCTGGTTCGGGTTTTTGGGGATTGTGCTACGCCCCCCAAGGGTCAACAGGCTTTGCCTGATGTGCCATTGTTTGGACACGTGATTGCTGAAGATTACGTTGCTCCGCCAAACGATGGGTTTTTGGATGTTGCAGCTCCACCACCGCAGGTCGATGAGGCGGTGTTGGAAGAAGTTTTGGTGGATATTGAAAACTTTCCAACTTCTACACCTGCTGCTGCTGCTACAACTTCCGCTGCTGATAAGGGCAAGCGGGTTCGAGATTCCTCTGACACAGAATCTGATGAAATTCCTCTACAACGTCGTCAGCGAACCTCGACTCCTGCTACTGATGATATTCAGCCCCAGCCGGAATTTTTGAAGAAGTTAATGGAAGATATGGCGCAAATGAACCAGATGCTTCACGATCAACAAGCTCTTATACAGGTTCAAGCGTCAAGACTTTTGGAGCTCGAGACCACGGCTGCTCGTGTACCAGAACTTGAGCGTCGTGTATTAGAATTAGAAACTATGGCTGTGGTTCCGGGGGAGTTAGAACCGGAAACCACAGGCCAAGAAAATGTAAATGTAATTAATGATTATGATGTAAATGAAAATATCAGTTTGGATTACTTCGCGTCTTCTTCTCATGTTCCTGGTCAACCAATGCCACTAAATGTTGATTACTCACATGCAAATCTAGAATATCTACAAAATTTAGTATTTGGGGCATCTGCTGAGGATAGGGGTCCGAGCATATTTGATGAAGAAGTGGAATTTGAACCTGATGTAGTCTCTGATGAAGATGTGTTCGAAGAAAATCCATATGAGGAGGTAGAATCAGATGATGATACTGTTCCTGCTGTTTCTCCTGCAGCCTCTGCCGAACCTTCTTCTGCTGGTACCTCAACGTCTACTGCTCAACCTAAAAGGTATCCAGAATGGATATTGCCTCCAACGCCCGAGCTAAAAAGATGCCGAGCATATTCTGTTCGCGGTGATCTATCTGGGCTAATAAAATCATGGAAATTTGATGCTGATTTTAGATTGTTTGTTATCAAAAGAAAGGATGGCATTCAATATTTTAAGGCAAGGTTAGACCATCTGACCACATTGCCGAAGGTTGATTTGAATAGACTAGCTCAGTTGAATATGATCAATCCCACTGATAATCGTGAAGCTGAATTCTTTCAGAACATCCTGCGTCGAGAAATCAACTCAAGGAAATTTAAGTGGATTCGACCAGTGATGGGGATTCGATTCTCTAATAAAAAGAAGCTGGATCCGAGGACGCGTCAACCCATATATGGTTATCATTATCCTCCAACCAAGAACCTTACCCAAGTCCCATTTGAAAAGCTACCTTTGGATGTGCTGGGAAATTTTAGGTTCTGGTGGTATGACACGGTTTCTGGAGAAGCTGTTATTGAATATTTTTCTAACAAAGGACCAGGACGTGAAGCTAGGGAATGGAAACATGTTAAGGGCTATACACTTAGAGTCTTTGATCCTCTTAGCCTTATTAATATGTCAAAAGATGATCTTCAAGCTCTTCATGAAAATAGATTGCAATATGAAATGATTGATCAAGAAGAGGCTGTGAAGTTTCAGAAAGTTGTGGATCTCTGCATAGCTAAGGGAATTCATGCAGGTGGGAATCTCCCAGCAGACTGGATTTGATATTGAAAATATTTTAGAGACCAAGCTGAAGACACGGGGGAGTTTGTTGAGTCATATTAGAGTGTCTATCAGTTGGTCTTGAGTCTGTAATAGTTTAGTTTAGAAAATAGATTATTTTCTGTTTTGGGCGACACTTATCTAGTGTCGCATTCAGGCGACACTCAATTAGTGTCGCACTAGGGTTATGATCTGCGACACTTAGTAAGTGTCGCAGGATCGATATGTTTGTATAAATAGAGCCATCACGGCTCATTGCGTGTGTTGGACAAAAACCTGAGCTAAATTCGTCGACTAAACATCTGTACAACTGCTAGTAATTGTTTATAGTGAAATACAACTTCTCGTTATTCAATTCTTTATTGTTTTGGTTTGTATCTTCTACAAGTTAGTGTGATTGAGTGATTCCGCCACTCAATTGATTGATCAATTCTGTTCTAGATCCTAGGTACAGGGACAACAGATTGTTACAACCAACTTAGACTGAAAGTCAATGATCCACTCACCCTTGTTGACCACAGCCTCCACTCAAAGATCTTATTTTATTGAGCCTTCGTTTTATCTGAGAACCAAATCAAAACTCGAGTTAGATTCTCATGTTTATGATTCATAGTATAATATTCACATATATAATGCACATACTAAACTTTCAATACTAGTTAAATAACATAAGTACACAAGTCACATGTTGTCAGATTAGTCGGATTATAACTAGCAAACGCGATCCGGGTTAGGAGTGGCTGGATAGCGTTCCACAGTACAAAACTTTATGTTACAAATTTTCACTTGGCAACGCGATCCGGGCAAGTGGCTAGGATCGCGTTCCCAAGAGTAAACTCACTCCGGACTCAAAACCAACTTACTAACGCGATCCGGGTGAGTCGTGTCAGGATCGCGTTCGTAAGAGCAAAACGTGCTGTGACCATTTTACACATAGCAACGCGATCCGGGCAATTAATATGGATCGCATTCCCAAGCTTTCCAGCAATGGTTCAGACCTGTTAAAACACAGCACGAACACTAAAACCCAAATCTACAACATACAATTGTAAAACACGATTTTTACAGAAAATCAACCGCAAGTATCAACCACAAACATGTTATAACAACAAACAATAATCATTCAAGTCCTAAATCAACACATGCATTAATCCATTCAACCTAATTTAATCAAAACCCATTTCACACATTCAAACCTAGAAATTTGCATTCAGGACAAGAACAAGATGATGATTCCAGTAACTACAATTCGTTTAAGCACATTGGATTATACATGCACCAATCTTTCTACTTAATCTCATCAATTGAGCTCAAGGAAATCAAAGCTAGCAAACTTACAATTAAAATGGAGAAACAAGGGGAACAAGATGATGAAGATGATGAAGAGTTTAGATGTTAACACAATTAGAGCCTCCACCTTGTTTTAATTTCTGGTTTATGATCACAATTTGATGTTGTTGGTGTGTTTGTGTTCTTGAGAGTGAAGGAGAACAAAATAAAACATAAGTTAGGTCGGCTCTATCAACCGAACCCAATATAAATTGGTATAATTTTTATTTCCCTTTTAAACCTATTGTCTGGAACCTAAAAACCATTTGCGAGAAATCAGTTTTATTATACCGTCAACTAAATTAATTTAAAACAAGTAATAATTCATCTAACACAATAAATCATTTGATCATTTGACCTACTAATTTAAATTATCCAAATAATACCAATTATTTCTAAATAAAATTTAAATACAAGACAGTAATGAAAAATACCGTATTTCTACTAGGCCCGAGTCGAGGATGTTACATCTCAAGTCGTAGAACTTAGTCCTGCGAGATGAGATCTGGGCTCGCAGAGCAGCGAACCGAGTTGATCTGTACTTGGTTGTGGGCTGCGAGTTGAACTCAACTCGCAGAGCCCATCGGGCTGCAAACTAAGTTTGACTAAAACCTATAAATACTCAATTAGGTCAAATCGGTTAAAGACTTTTGCCAATTCGTTTTTCCAGAGAACTAAAACGATTCTAAGTATTCATAAGGTTAGGTATTGATCGATTAACGTTAATTAATCGATACAAAACCTTGTTGATTAATCAATTCGCTATTATCTTGCGAAATAAAACGTTCACATTCTGTGAACCAAGTATTAAGGAATTCCGCACCTTAATACCTAAGATAACCTCATTATCGATCCACGTACTAGGGACTTACACGAAGACTTGTAACCTGAGGGCGTCCAATACGTGTGATGGTTATTAATTGCATAGGTATCTTAAAAGACTACCTTTGTAGTTGTTTGTTCAACTATGATGTCCAAATTACTACGATTTGGTTGATTAACTTGTCCAAGTTATTACGACTTGGTTGATTCGATTGTGTTTTGAAAATGTGTACGGCCCGTTGGTGATTTGTTTGTAATAATAATACACATTATTATTTTGATTTTCGAAAGGTGTTATACTTAAAAAGTATTTGTAAACTTTAAGTGACGGGGGTCCGGGGGCAACGCCCCTGGTTAACGGGGTTCCAGGGGTGGCAACCCCTGGCGGGGTCCAAGGGGCTGACCCTTGGTTGGGGCCGAGATACCAAGTCAGCTCGAAAAAATTTTATTTCTACTAAATTGTTTTGGTGAATAACGCCTCTGAACTTCAATTTGGGTGAAATCAAGTGATAAAATTTTAGGTCTCGACACTTAGTAAAATTTGTGTTTTCTTGGTTCTGTTTCATGCGACATAGTGTGCGACATACGGCTTTGTGTCGCTAAGTGCGACATAGTCTGTTGTGTCGCAGATCATGAGTGAGACGTAAAGGCTTGTGTCGCTTAGTGCGACATCTGCAATTTAATGCGACATAAGGCGTTGTTTTTCTATATGCGACGGGAATGAGTTTTGCGACATAGTGTTTTGTGTCGCTATATGCGACCTCCGTAATTTCTGCGACATAACCATTTGTGTCACTATATGCGACATCTGTGATTAGTGCGACATAGTGATTTATGTCGCTATATGTGACATAAGACCTGATTTAGCGACATAAGAGCTTATGTCACAGGTGGCCTGGAGCCTCTGCGACATAACGCGCTGTTGGCCAAAAAATGAGCCGAAAAGATGTTTTCCGGCCTCCATTTGACTTGAAACTTTTACCCAACTCATATTTGGACATTTTAAGCTTAAATAATCCTTAACAATCAGAATCTCCCCCATTGAGATATCATGGTCTTCAAAGAAATCTTGATGTCCAAATTTATGTGACTGACACAAATTCATCATACAATAAGATCTTCAAACTATGTGACCATCTCTCAATCATCAGCAGCTTCTCCAATAGAATTTATCTTCATGGTCTTCGAAGAATAACCGACATCCTTTACATCTTCAATATTTGACTTTAACAAGATATGTAATATTTGAAGAAAATAACATAGAAATAAAAATTTTTTGTATTTTCTTTATAAAGAAAACGCAAAGAAAGAATATAAATAAATTAAATTTGGGGATAGGATTGTCTTAGGTCTGCTTAGAGATCATATCAGGCCAACATGCAATTATTAGGAAATAGTAAGTGTTATTTCGATTATCAGTATATTTGTCCACTTTAAATTTACTTAGCATATTTAAAGCACCTTTTATAAAAACTATTTCAAGACGATTACTGGTATTGTTTATCCACTTAAACACGTTACATCTGGGTCTGTGAGTTAACCTTTTATTGTTAGTATGAATATTTCTCTGTGGTTCCCACCTATGACATACCCCTGTAACCCAAACATGAGCATAGCTTCCAATCCAAAGAGAATATAAGAATATCATTTTTAAGAATCAAGTCAGCGGTGACAGGTCTGTACAAACGTACAACAAAGCGACATAACTTGATTCAGGTTTAAGCAAAACCAGACTTGGTCAAACCATTTTGGCGACCTTGTAAGGTATCTTATGATTTAAGACCTTTTCAAGTTCATTGACTTGCGTTTGCTTAATTTTGAAGCATATACTAATTGAGACCAGGTCTGTACTTACGTACAACAGATGAAACAATCAGTATAGACCCCCAAATGATTTCCGATAAACCTCAGGTATAGAAATATGTCATGCTACGTTAAGGAATTAAGACATTTAGTCGTACATCATATGGTGTTTACCACAAGATCATAGACACGTATTAGAATTACTTCTTAAGAACCCAGAAACCGGTGTGTATCATGTCTACCAGTACATCATATGATGAAGCTAATATTTATAAAAGCCATTTTAAACATGCCAGATAAACCTACTGACACATCAAACATAAACC
The DNA here is from genome assembly GCA_963422505.1 of Pseudognaphalium luteoalbum. Classification (NCBI taxonomy): domain Eukaryota; kingdom Viridiplantae; phylum Streptophyta; class Magnoliopsida; order Asterales; family Asteraceae; genus Pseudognaphalium; species Pseudognaphalium luteoalbum. The sequence continues at coordinate 22,544,354 of OY730195.1, read as the reverse complement.
TTAAAATTTCCATTTTGTGCATGTCATCTGATGTACAATCATTTCCTATGTTTTTTTTTTTTACAGACACAATCCAATATCTTTTTGAGGAATAAGAAGCTTGCTGTTCACATTTCTGATCCAATTAATCAGAATTTTAATTACTCCACCTGAACAGCAAATTCTTTTCAAAAATCCAATTCAAAGGTACTCCCCTTAAACATTAAACATATTTTTGTAATTTTTTGATTTAAGACATTTCGCAACATTGCATTTCTTTATACTAAAAAGTACAAAGAATGGCTGTTGCAACTCGATTGAAAGTGTGCCCTGTACGGACCTGATCAGATCGTCAACTCGATTGAAAGTGCGGAATCCAAACAATCAAGTATTGAACCTTTAACTAATCAAACAAACACGATATCTATAATCTTGTATATATTAACACTTGAAATATATCGATTACAGAATACAATCTCTATCTCTCTCTCTCCAGCCGTGCCTCTCTCTCACTCTTTAGAGTTTTATCTCTTACAAATGATAACCTAACACACATATTTATACTCACACTCAAACCTACCTGCGACGTTAAGCCTTACGTCGCAGGCCCAGACCCTTTGCGACGTTAAGCCTTACGTCGCAAGCCCAACTTACAATGTCGTTGGTGCGACATTGAAGCTAATGTCGCCTATACTATGTATATTCTATGATTACATTTCATTTACAGAATCGAATATACACACTAAACATTATACATACGCAGACTAATTGACTTTGACAATTACTAACGTTTGACCAACTGACTGACACACAAAATGCACCAACAAACTCCCCCATGTCAGCAGCTTGGTTAAATAAGTCTTCAATTAATCTTCATCAACAAACTCTTTCATGTCTATAACAATCAGAATCTCCCCCATTGAGATAGCATGGTCTTCAAAGAAATCTTGATGTCCAAATTTATGTGACTGACACAAATTCATCATACAATAAGATCTTCAAACTATGTGACCATCTCTCAATCATCAGCAGCTTCTCCAATAGAATTTATCTTCATGGTCTTCGGAGAATAACCGACATCCTTTACATCTTCAATATTTGACTTTAACAAGATATGTAATATTTGAAGAAAATAACATAGAAATAAAAATTTTTTGTATTTTCTTTATAAAGAAAAAGCAAAGAAAGAATATAAATAAATTAAATTTGGGGATAGGATTGTCTTAGGTCTGCTTAGAGATCATATCAGGCCAACATGCAATTATTAGGAAATAGTAAGTGTTATTTCGATTATCAGTATATTTGTCCACTTTAAATTTACTTAGCATATTTAAAGCACCTTTTATAAAAACTATTTCAAGACGATTACTGGTATTGTTTATCCACTTAAACACGTTACATCTGGGTCTGTGAGTTAACCTTCTATTGTTAGTATGAATATTTCTCTGTGGTTCCCACCTATGACATACCCCTGTAACCCAAACATGAGCATAGCTTCCAATCCAAAGAGAATATAAGAATATCATTTTTAAGAATCAAGTCAGCGGTGACAGGTCTGTACAAACGTATAACAAAGCGACATAACTTGATTCAGGTTTAAGCAAAACCAGACTTGGTCAAACCATTTTGGCGACCTTGTAAGGTATCTTATGATTTAAGACCTTTTCAAGTTCATTGACTTGCGTTTGCTTAATTTTTAAGCATATACTAATTAAGACCAGGTCTGTACTTACGTACAACAGAGGAAACAATCAGTATAGACCCCCAAATGATTTCTGATAAACCTCAGGTATAGAAATATGTCATGCTACGTTAAGGAATTAAGACATTTAGTCGTACATCATATGGTGTTTACCACAAGATCATAGACACGTATTAGAATTACTTCTTAAGAACCCAGAAACCGGTGTGTATCATGTCTACCAGTACATCATATGATGAAGCTAATATTTATAAAAGCCATTTTAAACATGCCAGATAAACCTACTGACACATCAAACATAAACCTTAAAATTTCCACTTTGTGCATGTCATCTGATGTACAATCATTTCCCATGTTTTTTTTTTTACAGACACAATCCAATATCTTTTTGAGGAATAAAAAGCTTGCTGTTCACATTTCTGATCCACTTAATCAGAATTTTAATTACTCCCCCTGAACAGCAAATTCTTTTCAAAAATCCAATTCAAAGGTACTCCCCTTAAACATTAAACATATTTTTGTAATTTTTTGATTTAAGACATTTCGCAACATTGCATTTCTTTATAATAAAAAGTACAAAGAATGGCTGTTGCAATTATAATAAAATTTAAAAGAAAAATATCAAAATTACATATCAAGTCAAATCAAATGCCGTTTATCACTTTTACCACCACGAAACTTCGGAAATGTCATCCAATCACAAATCATCATAACATTCTTCCAATTATATCCACATCCATGCAGTCACTAAAAATATTGGCTAACAAGAAACTGACTGCATCACCACAAACAATTAAACATTAGTACTTATGGGACACCCAAGCCTTGATAGACTTGGGTTGTCCATGATCATCCATAATCATCACATCAATGAGTTTATGATATTTTAAAAACTCAGTTGATTTCATAGATGTGTTGTTTGTGGATTTTGGTTTCCAAACCTGTTTAGGTTCAGATGATTTGTTTTCAACAATGTTGTGCTGTTGAACTTGAGGTCTACTAGGCACAACTTTGTTTACTCTTGCCATAGGTTTTGGAGAGTTTGATGCACAACTAGATACAGGCGAATACGAACAACGCCTCGAAAAAGTTTTTGAAAAAGAATTCTTGAAAGAGGAAGTTCTTGGCATCCCTCTACCAAACCTATCTAGAGATAATAACTTACAATCCCTAATAATATGGCCTTGTTGACCACAACGAAAACAAGAACGACGCTCCACAAAAGATGTATTCCAATGAGTTCCCTCAAATCGTTTCGGTGGAGGACAATACACAGAAGGTCTATTAGCAGGAACATTTGTTGAACATGCACTCTTAGGTGTACATGTTGAAGTAGATATTCCCGAGGTTGAGTTAGTAGATTTAGAATCCCTTTTAACATTTTTAACTTTGAAAGATTCATTATCAACTTTAGCTTTGCCTTTGCATTTAAAACAGTCAGGTTTGACAGCTATTTTCTCAACCTTAATGGTAGACTCTTCTGGTATATCTTCTACCTCAACAATTTCCTCAACACTAACTTGAGATTGACTTTCAGGTTTAACAAACTTAGGCAAGGGATACTCTGACCTTTTGGTTTTCTCCGTTGCCTGTTTGTTTTGCTTAGCTTCTTTAGCTTTGATTCCATAAAGTTTTGTATAATCGACTGAGATTTCCTCAAGGCCTTCCTTAACAAGCGGGGGACAATATTCAGGATGAGAAGGTGGTGGTACTTGGTTATAGCCAAGACCTTCCTTCTTTTTGCCGCTTATCCCTTGCTTACTAACTATTTCATTAAAGACTAGAGTCGCGAATGTTGAACCTAAGATTTTACTTTTATGATTTTCAAAATCATTTTTCAAATCAGATAGTTCTTTAGTCAACAATTCAATTTCAGTAAGATAACTTTTAATTGCATCTTGTTGGCTAACGACCTTTGCTTTAAAGGTTTGAGTATCTAATTTGTGAGCCTCAAGATGTTGTTCATAAAGTTTTTCATTATCTAGCAAAAATTTATTAGATTCAGTAAGTTTAACTATCTTGTCCCGCAAATCTAAATTGTCTTTTTGATAGGCCTCAAGGGATTCAGTCAATTTAATACACGAATTACAGCTTAGAGGTGCTTCAGGTTCAATGTGTACCTTAGGTGCATTAGAATCAACGTCTTTTTTCGGATCCACCATTGCATTATGTTGAGGTTGTTCTTCCTTTTTATAACCACCACAACGCTTTTCAATGGCAGCCCAGAGATCATACGCATTGTTGTAATCCTTAAACAACTTTAAGATCTCCGTAGATAAAGATCCTTTAATTGCGTTGAAAGTCTTCTGTTCATTATCCCATGCTTTACGTTCTTCGAGAGTCATGGATAAATATGATTTTGCAATTCTTGTTCCTTCCATGACTGGTCTTTCATATCTCTCAGTCAATGTAATCCACATGTCTGGATCATTAAAAGAGATATAGGCTTCAAAAGCTCTTCTCCAGCTTGAGTAGTATGTGTTTTGAGTGAACATCGGAAGGTTGTTGCCAGCACTATGCAAGCGTGACATCTTTTAAACAAGAACTTTAGCAAAACCCAGATAACCAGATTCTCCCACCACAATTCGATTTGAAAATATTTAAAATTTGGCGAGCACAACTAAACTTTTCCCAAACTAGAATTATGAACTTTTAAGCTCAAAAACAAAATTTGGTACTACAATTTTTTTCGCGAATTTCCCGCCAAAAATTCGACCGAAAACGTCCAAAAATGACCGGGTAAAATGAAACTTTTTCCAAGCTAAAATTGAACACTTCTAAGCCTATGGAAAAATTTTAAAAACGCAAAAAATTTCTTAAGTTTCCCGCCAAAAAAACTCTTTTTTTTTTTTTTTAATCTAGTGACAGAAGGATATGTCGCAACGGATGTCACTGAGTAACGTCGCAAAATTAATTAGTGACAAAAACACTAATGTCGCACTTAATTTCACTCGCAACGTCGCACTCAATGTCGCAGAAGCAAGCGACGTCGCAATTAAGGTCGACGTCGCAGAGGCAAGCGACGTAGCAAATAACGTCGCAAAGACCAATTAAGGTCGACGTCGCAGAGGCAAGCGACGTAGCAAATAACGTCGCAAAACGGCGCTGGGCAGATTCCAAAACCCTAAAATCGAAAATTTTCGAAACCCTCACGATTTACGAAGAACGAACGACGAACAAACCCAGAAAAACTCTTCAGAAAATGAAATCTTCAATTAAACTAACCCAGAAACAAAGATTAATCAATAAAACCTTCGCAAATCAACCCGAAAACGTTCAAATCACGATCCAAAACCTTCGAATCCTTGATTCACGGCTCTGATACCATTTGTAGGTGCCCTGTACGGACCTGATCAGATCGTCAACTCGATTGAAAGTGCGGAATCCAAACAATCAAGTATTGAACCTTTAACTAATCAAACAAACACGATATCTATAATCTTGTATATATTAACACTTGAAATATATCGATTACATAATACAATCTCTATCTCTCTCTCTCCAGCCGTGCCTCTCTCTCACTCTCTAGGGTTTTATCTCTCACAAATGATAACCTAACACACATATTTATACTCACACTCAGACCTACCTGCGACGTTAAGCCTTACGTCGCAGGCCCAGACCCTTTGCGACGTTAAGCCTTACGTCGCAAGCCCAACTTACAATGTCGTTGGTGCGACATTGAAGCTAATGTCGCCTATACTATGTATATTCTATGATTACATTTCATTTACAGACTCGAATATACACACTAAACATTATACATACGCAGACTAATTGACTTTGACAATTACTAACGTTTGACCAACTGACTGACACACAAAATGCACCAACAGTGTCGCTATATGCGACATTGCGACAATTCCTGCGACATTAAGCCTAGTGTCGTAGGTGGCCTGGAGCCTCTGCGACACTACGGACTGTTGGCCGGAAAATGGCCCGAAAAAGTGTTTTCCGGCCTCCGTTCGACCTGAGACTTTTAACCAACCCATTTTTGGACATTTTAAGCTTAAATAAACTATAAACATGTAAAAATAATTGAAAACGATGAATTTCGGGAATTTGTCGAAAACTTACAAAGTGGCGAATCAAGATTCCGAAAAGATAGAGTTGTAGATCGTGATGTCGTGGTTCTTTTATTACAAATGAGCTAGGTGATTAGATGGTGTTTGGTGGTAGTTTTTGGTGGATTTATGTGGGTGGTGGTGTTGGTGGTTTTTAGAGAGAAAAGAGAGAAAAAGAGGGTAAGAGAGAGAGAGAGAGAGTGTTGGTGATAAATGGGAAAAGGAAGAAGGAGGTTGGGGGTTTTGGTGGAAGCCTCCAACTTCCTCAGTCCCCGTCTTCGTGCTCCGTGCGGTGTTCGTTTACCCGATCATTTAAACGTTAAATAACTATTTTATACGTTTAATTATAAGTTTTAAAACGCGAATATTTATTCAATATTATACTTGAAGTATTCCATCAATTATTTATAATTTGAGTTATAATACATAACTTATCTCGTTTCGTTAGTTTGCACGTTTAATATTTTAATCGCATATTCATTGTTTGTACGATACGAATTGGGTACGAAATATTATCAAAGTAATATTTTAAATAAAATAATTTTATCAAATAATGTTATATTATTTAATAAAATTGTTCACCAATGTCCGTATTAATTGAATCGGATTATATTCGATTTGAACTTGGGCGATTTAATCAAATCGTATAATTGTATATATTCCTCAATATATATTTCGATACATAAATTAGCCTAACAAAAACTAATTACATGTATTAACAATTGATTAGGCACTAATTACTAATCCTAATTTGACGGGTGTCACAGGAGGGGGGTTAGGGCAAATTTTTGGGGAAGTTAGGTGAGGGAATCTCCCAAATTTTAACCTCCGCATTTGCGCTCCGTGCGATGTTTGTTTCCCCGATCGTTTAATCGTATAAATATTTATTTTAAAATACGAATATTTGTTAAGGTTTTTGTTGAAGTATTTCATCAAATACTTTTACTTGATTAATAAAATATAACTTATTCTTATTTTGATTGTTCGCTCGTTTATTATTTTTATCGCGTAAATGTTGTTTGTACGATACGAATTTGAGTTGAAATATTATCTAAATAATATTTTGGATAAAATAGAGTTATTAAATCATGTCATATTATTTAATAAAATTGTTCACTAACGTCCGTATTAATTGAACCGAATTGCATTCGATTTGAGACTTGTACGATTTAATCAAATCGCATACTTGTATATATTCAACAATATATATATATATATATATATATATGTATATATATATATATATTGTTACATTAATTAGCCTAACACAGAACTAGTTACATGTATTACACTTGATTAGGCACTAATTACTAGTCCTAATTTGACGGGTGTCACAAAGAGCCCTCAGTGGAAAAACCTCAAGAGCAAGACAAGTTATCAGAAGTCACTTTAAAGGGTATTAGATAATATCTTTACCCCTACAAGGGAATTGAGAGAAAGATTAACTTCTGATGATATGTATAGTACTGATGAGGATATGCCACCACTGGGAAGATTGACACCAATTTGGATGTTGAGATACTTGTTGAACCAGTAACTGTGACTAGAACAAGTAAGAATCATCCTCTGGAAAATATCATTGGTGATCAAGAAATTCCAATGTTAACCAGGAGTCAAGCTAAAGCTAGTACTTCTGAATACACCAGCTTATACGTGTCAGTTAAGGAAATTGGGATTACTAATAAATGTCTTTATGCATGCTTTATCTCACAAGTTAAACCTAAAAACGTTCAACTGGCATTAAATGAAAGTTCGTAAGTAGAGGCTATGCAAGAAGAATTGACTCAGTTTAAAAAGCTGAACGTTTGGGAGTTGGTTGACTTACCTTCTAGTGAATATCCTATTGGAACTAAATGGGTCTTTAAGTGCAAGAGAGACGATCGGGGAATTGTTACTCGCAATAAAGCTCGTTTAGTGGTTCAGGGTTTCAATCAAGAAGAAGGAATAGATTATAACGAAGTGTTTTCACCAGTTGCTAGGCTTGAAGCAACAAGGGTATTCCTATCATTTGAAACTTACAAAGAAATTAAAGTGTATTAGTTAGATGTTAAGAGTGCCTTTTTGTATGACAAAGTACAAGAATTGGTGTATATCTCTCAACTACCAGGGTTTGTTGATCCAGATTATCCAGATAGAGTATATCGGTTGAATAAGGCTCTATATGGATTACATCAAGTACCTAGGGCATGGTATGAGACACTATCAAAGTACCTACTTGAGAATGGATTTACAAGAGGTTCAATTGATAGTACACTTTTTGTTAAATGGAAAAAGAATGACTTTCTGCTTGTTCAAGTATATGTTGATGACATCATTTTTGGGTCTTTTGACAAAAAGATGTGTCAAGAATTTGAGAAAGTCATGCGAAAAAGGTTCGAAATGTCTGGTATGGGAGTGTTGAATTTCTTCTTAGGATTACAAGTTGATCAAAAAGAAGATGGTATGTTTATTCATCAAAGAAAGTACACCTATGAATTGTTAGAGCGATTTAAGATGGATGAAACACTCATATATCATACTCCTATTCCAGAAAATCATGGACTTGGACTGGATACATCGAGTGACAAAGATGTGGATCCTACTCTTTATAGGGCCATGATTGGGTCACTAATGTATCTTACTGCATCCAGACCTGATATAATGTTTGCAGTATGTATCTGCGCAAGATATCAAGCCTCTCCTAAAGAGTCTCATATGCAAGCAGTTAAACTTATCTTTCGTTACCTCAAAGGGAAACCGAAGCTGGCACTTTGGTATCCTACTAGAGGAGACTTGGATTTTATTGCTTACACTGATTCTAATTATGGAGGATGCAATCAGAATAGAAAGTCCACAACTGGTGGATGTCAGTTTCTAGGAGGAAGATTAGTGTCTTGGCAGTTCAAGAAGCAAACCTCAGTAGCCATTTCTACATGTGAAGCTGAGTATGTTGCTGCAGGCAGCTGCTGCTCTCAAGCGCTGTGGATTCAACAGTAAATGAGAGATTATGGATTAAACTTGACTAACACTCCGATGATGATTGACAATGAATCCAATATATCAATAACAAATAATCCTGTAAAGCACAGCAAGACAAAGCATATTGATATTCGTCATCATTTCATAAGAGACTGTGCTGAAAAGAAGCTTATTTAGTTAGTCAAGGTTCCATCATTGGACAACTTGGCAGACTTGTATACAAAAGCTTTTGACAGGAATCGTTTTGAGACATTGGTTCAACTGAACGGAATGAGGAATCCTGAATAACTAGTCTTTCAAAGGATATGTAATAGTTAGTTGTAAGTTTATGTCTTATATTAAAAGGGGGGGGCGTATGGCATTCATTTGCTTGTTACCTCAGGGGAATCGCCTCCGATAGGAGAAGAACAGTAGTTCTTTTAGATTTTGTTTAAGTTTTTATTTGCAAAAACTTGGGAGATGATAGTACATTAGGAGAATAAGCTTAAGAATAATCACCTTAAGTATTAAGTACAATGTGTTAGTAGATTCCTATAAGTCACACTATGATAACTATTTTAATTAGGACTTGACTTATATTTATCTTATTATACACCTATATCCACTGATTATAACTTGTCTTTTTACTTAACAAGTGATAAGAATAACTTAAGTCCAGTCAGCTTCATCATATGATATATTGATAGGCAGATTATGCTAAGATTTCAGAGCAGTTAAGATATGCTAATTTCATGTGTCTTATCTTTTGTGAAACTGTTATACGATGTATGACTTATGTCTTAATTGTGGAATGATAGTACTTTCATGCACTATTATCTAAAACAAAAACAAAAAGATACAAAGTATCAAAAACTAAAGAGCATCATTTAGTAACCTCTACCTTACATATGAAAGATACAAAGTATCTAGTGTCAAGTGTATGTTATATGCTTCTAAAGGACATTATTTAGTAACTCCTACCTTACAAATAAAAGATACAGTGTTATGTGTTGTACTTGGGTTTTTCAGTATGTTGTATAATGGAAAATACTAGATATTGTTCACATTAACAATAAAAGGTTTATTCAGAAATCTGTATATAATTTGTTTATATGGATCATAATATCGGTAATCATCTTGAACTGTCTATGACAAATGGACATTCACCTTTGTGAATAATAAGTTCTAAAGAAATAATAAGTTATTTTTCAACAATGTGTTATATCGTGTGGATAAAGGTAACTAAGATATAATTTTTTAAATATAAGTTTATTACTGGTTAAATGTATGATTTTATTGTGCTTATATGAATTCATGAGGTATGTATATTAACAATCGTCTTAGATTTATTAAAAATTAAATAAGTTTAGCTTATTCTTTCTAATATGATCCCTTAGCAGATAAACTCTTAATCATTTGAGCATAGGATTTATTTTTGTTTAGTATGTATGTTTACATTTTTCTTTTGTAAAGTGTATGTTATTAAAATTAAATAAAGTCTTGTTTTGATTTATTGTGTTATCCTTTAGAATTAAGTTAAACTGTAATTTATTATTCTGTATTGAATAAATATGACAAAACACAATGGAAAATTTAAAATTTTGACTTGTAAAGATAAAAAAAAAGTCCAATTTATATATAAAGCTAGATTCGCATTTTTGGTCAAAATTACGAAGTTGACCAGTCAAACGAGTCCAACCACACTTTCCGCAACATCTGCGAAGCGATCCCACACACCCTGCGAGTTGAGATTTGGCAAAGCGAACCGAACCATACTTTTGGTTGATTTTCGATTTTCGCGACCGAGAACGGAATTTTCGCTCCTTAAAACATTTGCAACTTTCGATTACGCATCGTTTGAGGTATTTCTCATTCCTTTTGACCGTGTATTTATCAAGTAATCAATTGATTTACGTTTTCGAATGTTTCAGTTTAGTTTATCATGGATTTACATCAAATTAGTGATTTAGAAAACTTGACACATGTTTCTAATGCTTAATAAATGCTTTATGAACAAGGTTTGATATTTAATTGCTTCGAAACATGATCGATCATCATTTTGGTGTTTAAAAATTCAAATCCAACGCCTCTGCGAAGCGAGATTTAACTCGGATCGCAATACATCCTGCGAAGTGAGTTCAACTCGTTGAACTCAAATCACAGAACATTCCTGTGAAGCGAGTTAAACTTTGAACTCGGATCACAGATTTTCTTTGCAAAGTGAATCCAATTTTTTTTTAACCACGTTGACCTGCGAAATGAACCTCAACTCGCAACCTATAATGGCAAAGCGAGTTGATACGGTTGACTTCTTTTGACTATTGCGACATGAGATTCAACTCGCATAGGCTACCTGCGAAGCGAGTTGACTTTTGTTAATTTTGAAAATAAAATTAAAATTTTGATCTTTAAACTTGATTTGTGAACTGGAAGTTTGATTTATTCGATATTTAGTTTACATAATCATTGTTTGAAACTTGTTTTCGATTTGAGAACCTTGAGGTTACAAAAAATTTACAAGTTAGCTTTTTAATACACGTTTCGTCTTATGAACTTTAGTTAATAAGTTAAATATGTATAATAAGTTAGACCTTTGAGTTATCTCATATCGAAAGTCTTCCGACTCATAGCGTAGTGATGTGCTAAAATCAGGTTATAAAATATGATATTAAAATTACTGATTATCTAGACTAAAACACAACTAGGCAAGTGTACCCAATCGCACAATAGTATAGTAAAGGTAAATTCCGGTTAAGTTTGTCTCCACAGGGAACAATGTATGAGTATTTTAAGCAATTAATTTATCTAATAATTAAACTAACAAAGCAAGTAAAGATTGGGATTTTTGTGTCTTTTAACGACAGACAGTCAAATAGAGTTTAATAAAATAATTTAACTAATAAAAGCAAGTAAAAGATAGTTGTACTCAATTAGAGAAAAGATACCTGTTTAGATCTTTTGACATCTAGTTTATTGGATATTTTGAATTAAGAACTGGATCAGATTTAGTCCACCTAGAAAACATAATTCGGATTACAAGTTGTCACTTAACAATCACCTAGTCAAGATTATACAATCCAAGTATCCTTGAAATTTGAAACCTCTTAACTATGAAATGTGTAATCAATGAAATCACAAGTTAACTTATGGTCTTACTTTCATAAAAACCATTAACCATACAAGATATCTCTAAACCATGGTCCACCAATATTATAAATCAACCAAATAATTCAAGTCTCCCAATTACGTCTAATCGGAATTCACAATCAATCACTCAATTGACAAAGTAACGATATCACGCAAAAGTTATCACTAATTGCAAAGTAATAAAGTCACTACTTGAATTAATCAATCAATAAATAACATCAATCGGTCTTTCGTTACCGAGAAATCAAAGTATATAAATCCAATCACTAAAATATATCCAAACTAGATGCAAAATTGGTCTAAACAAGTATTAAGAACCTAGCCCAAAATCATGGGATCAGAAAAACAGCAAATCAATGACATAAACATGTTCGTAATCGATGAATTAACGAAGATACCAATGTTGTTGATGAACGGGATTAATCTCTAAGCTTTGATCGGAATAAAATGGATGATTCGGACCCTAGGTGTCCCTAAAGGTCACCCTCTGCTCTCTGGAATCGGCTAAAAATGAAGTTAGGTTTCAAAATGAGGTGAAAAAGTCGAATTTATACCCTGGCTGCCGACTCGACATTGCGGCGCAACCATGCTTGGTTGCGGCGCAATTGAGCTTGTGGTTACCGCGCAATGTGCAACAGTCGTGGCGCAATCAAGTGTCTGGTTGCGGCGCAACTGTGGCATTTTCAGCACTTATTATTTTTCTTCCATTTTAGCTTCAAAATTCCTTCTTCTCATCACAACTCAAGTAAATACACCTAAAAACATTTTTTAAACAATTAAGTACCAAAAGTTCATCAATTTAACTATAATTACAATAAAACGGACTGATATGGCTAAGAAATATATGTATAAAATAAACCATATCAAACTCCCCCACACTTGAGCTTTGTTTGTCCTCAAGCAAACTAGCGATTAAAAATCTAAAACAACTCCTCTGGCATTTTACAAACGGTGATCAGGTTTTGAAAAGCAGCACTAACAATAATTACATAAGCAATCATATTAGCACATAGTGTATAGTAATTAATCAAAAACCTGAGATGATTAATCTATCAAGCCCGAATGCACGACTTAGCACCTCACAATAAGGAATGTGTTTAATCACTCAACTCTCAATCTAAATCGGGAATGGAATATATAAACATTCGATAAACCAAGTCGTGATGCAATAGTTATCATAGGCTTGCACAAGGATCAAATCTCCACCGACTGGCGTAAGCACCAGGTGTACTATCAAAAGAGGACTTTTATTTAGGTTGTAATGTAAAGGTTAGGGTTTAAGGGTATGGAATGAAATATTTACAAGTGGTTAAAAGTAAACAAAAATCCGAACAGTTATACTATCAACACTTAGATGCTACTTGCTCTTCCGAGGATAACCATGAAATTTCCACTTTTAAAAAACTCCAACTTTCACTTCATACACTTTCTAACCTCAATATGTATTCAAACTTCATTCCTTACAAAGTGTACGCCTTTAATAGTACACAAACTTAACATTTAAACTGAATTCCGTTATGTAGCCCAAGTCTTTTATTTTTATTTTTTTCCGACTACTTTTACTCTACATAATGGTCAATTTAACACTTACTTTATTTATCCTTCTCATATTATAAACCATTAACGCTCATCTCAACCATCTTGCAACTACCTCCAATAACCATCACAACTAGCAACTACAAATTAATTGTTCAAACTTTTGTTTACGGCCAAAAGAAAGCTAAAAAGGAATTATCTAATTATTTGAGTGGTTATATACAAAGAAATAAGGCTAAGACGCAACATGGCTAACTAAGGGTATCTAGCACTAAAGATGAGTGCTACAAATAGTTAATAGGAAAAATAACTAACCAATGCGATTAGCTAATAAAACAAAAGAAAAGGCTAAAAACAAAGTGGTTAAATCCTAAATGCCTCTTTATCATACGAATACACCTACCACACGAATGTGGTCCCACTGTGATTCCGAAATGTATCAACTAGAGCAAGTTCTAGAACAAATTATAACACCCGCACACTCATAGCAAATGAAAAATAAGTACTAAAAATAAGTACTTCTAATAAGGCGCAAGAATCTCACATATTTAGTGGAGCTATAAGTGTACTAGTCATGCAATTCACCCAATGAGGTCGCTCTCAATTTCAACATCTCTTAAAAAAAATTTAAACCAAGAGGAAGATTAAGTTACTTATTACTAATATTAATAACCTACATTACAAGTAACAAATATTATGAGGACAAGAATAAATCAAAAATTTTAAAATAGATTAACACTTCTTGGCCCGTTACTGAAATTCGTAAAAATCAATTGATAAATCAAGATCAATAACAGATTCGATAAGTGGCTAGAAAGATAATAATCCATCAAATATTTCGACCGAATAAATTTCAAGTGAAATACACCCCCCCACACACACACACACTTAGAGTAGTGCAATGTCTGATACTCTAAACTGCCATCTGATACTCTAAACCACGCACCTGATCCTGCAAACCATGTATGTTAGTCTGTAAAGAATGCAGTGTGGGTGGAGGTACGTGTGGTTCCTGTGGTGGTGGTGATGGTGGTGGTACATCCTCCTCATCTGCCTCAACTCCTGCTATAATATCCTGACCCGCAGCATTCTTAACTATTACGTTCATCCTACCCACAAATACTTGTCAATATACCCCATCTTTTCTTCTCTTTGCAACCCGACAAGGCTAACACCCAAATACTTGGCAATCCTCGTCACATATTGCCCACCGCAGATCGGGCTCCTGTCCTTCAAACCTGCACCATAAATCAAAAACTAGGCCACTAAGAATGGTACATTCATGTACCTCCCCTGTGTAGTCATAGTGGATAGAATCCACAAATCAGTCAGACTCATCTTCTCTGCCCCAGATTTCCTCGAAACAACTGCAAGAGCAGACATCCTATGTATAATCCTATGAACAGGGTCTGCAATCTGGCTCTCCTTACGATAAGCAGCCCTCCAGTTACCTGTACCTAACCTACTCCAAGCATCACTATAATCAAAATCAGTGGGAGGGATAGTCTCTCCATGCAACAAATACTACTCGAACTCCTCGTCAATCTCATCATCCCCATAGAAAATCATGTCACGATCGTACAATCCCAATGCAATACCAAACTCTATCAGACTCATACTGCGGGACTCACCTCCTAACCTAAAGGTGATTGTACCATGAGCTATGATGCTATCATAATCCTCCTGAAACTCGTAAGTAGCGAAAAACTCAGAACATAGTACTCTGTAAGACCACTCTCGGATGTTAAAGAGTCTAATCCATGCAGTATCATCAATAAGTGCATTATTACAAGTGTATCTCTGTGAAAAAATCCTTGTGATTCGATCAGCAACACCCAATTGCTCTAAAGCTGTCCAATCGGTCATGCGACCTGCCTCAATACTCTTATCCCTCAAAATCGATAAATTAGTAAACCACTTATTCTTTATTGACCACGGAACACCTTCAACATTAAATTGAATCCACTCGTGGTCGTCAGCTGGAGCCATATGATAATCAATGTTAGCATGCTCCTGATGCGCCTGCCCCCGACTAGAAGAACCTCTTTGCAAAATAGACATAAAAGTGATGGCAACAAAACAATACAAATAATGTTAGCCAAAACAATCATACCTTATAAAGGAAACACGGAGATAATAATACATTTCACACGGGGACCGCTACATTCTAATAATAAGTATATACTCTAAACAAACCTCATGCATATCAATTTCAGCTAGTATACCTACTAGCATGGTGATAGCAAAATCAAGTAACACAAACTTTCATGGATCAACTTATAAGTCTATCCCAATAATGCAAAACATGGAACCAAAATCCACATGCTAGTAGGCATATTTTACAAACCAAATCATTATTCAACCCGAAAACACGTGTAGATATAACGAACAAAAAGCATGGCATATTAGTCTCATATCCTACACTTGCTATAAACGTTTCCTATTCACAAACTCAAACAAACACTTTGCACTTAAAAATCATTCAACCCAAATGTTCATCACCATTGACTTACTCAAAAAGTCAACGTATAATTAACTGACCACACTTTATCATACCATTAGACCAATTACGCATTAACCTAGCATAAACATGATTAAAATCAGTTGCTAATCAACACATATCAACAATAACGAACATATCAACCTGCTGCAATCATCAACCATTCAAGAACACAAAATCCCCAAATTGACATATAAACCCTAATTCAAGCAATTCCTAAAATTGAACATATAAACAGGAAATCGAAGATAACATGAACATATACGCATACAATGTAGGTAAGGTGCGGATTAACAAGCATCAAAACCATACGAACTTGATGAAACCCGAACCTAGGGTTTCAAGAACCCTAAATTCGGATATACCCACTAAATCCGAATAAAAACGCATCAATGGAACGTAATAAGGAAATGGGACAACGAATTCATACCTTCCTTGACATCTATCTTGCGAAATCAGAGAATTAGGGCTAGGGTTTCGTTTATTAGAGAGAATCTAGTGAAAAGGAGATGAGAAAATGAGAGAACCGGGGAGGCCGCTCGTTTTTGTTTCTGTAAAGAACCAGGTCGTGGCGCAACCTGTAAAGGTTGCGGCGCAATTGAACATTCAATCGCGGCGCAATAGGTTAACATCGCGGTGCAATCTTACCTTTGACCCGAATTTTGACTTCTTTGACCAGCAGGTTTGACCATAATATAAATAATTAATTTTTTTTATTTTTTTTTAAAATAAAAGGACAAATAATCAAGATAAAGAAAAACAATTAGCATACAATTACAAAGCTTATTTATTAACGAATCTTAAGCTTGACTCAACCCCAAATTTTATCGTTGAGTGGGGTGAAAGTTGAGGTCGACATCGTCATCAACCTCTAATGGTCCATCAAAATAATGCTTAATCCTATGACCATTAACCTTGAAAAACTCGCCTTTTGCATTCACTAACTCACCTGTTCCATATGGAAACGCTTGTTTTACAACAAATGGTCCTGACCATTTTGATCTAAGTTTACCCGGAAAGATTTTGAACCTCGAGTTAAAGAGAAGCACACGATCACCCTCCTTGAACTCCTTGGAGTTTTTCAGTCGGTTATCATGCCACTTTTTGGTTTTCTCTTTATAAATGAGTGAGTTTTCATATACATCTTGTCTCAACTCATCCAACTCGTTCAATTGACTCAAACAGAGGCGACCCGCTTCATGAAGACCAAGATTGCATGTTTTAAGAGCTCAAAATGCTTTATGCTCAATCTCAACGGGGAGATGACATGCTTTCCCATATACAAGACGGAAGGGAGTGGTCCCAATAGGTGTCTTATATGCTGTTCGGAAGGCCCAAAGTGCATCATCCAATTTGGTGGACCACTCTTTCGGGTTTGCACCTACGGTTTTCTCTAGGATACACTTCAAAGCACGGTTTGTATTTTCGACTTGCCCACTAGTTTGTGAGTGATAAGGTGTTGAAACTCGATGGGTTACCCCATATCGTTTCAATGCCTTTTCTAGTTGGGCATTACAAAAATGTGTACCTCGGTCACTAATTAATGCCTTAGGGGTACCAAACCGGGCAAATACACATTTCAAGAAGTTCATAACTACTCTCGTTAGTTGGGAGAGCTTGTGCTTCTGCCCATTTAGACACGTAATCGACTGCAACGAGTATGTAGAGATTAGCGTGAGACTTAGGAAATGGACCCATGAAGTCAATGCCCCATATGTCAAAAACCTCACAAACCTGAATAATGTTTTGAGGCATTTCATCACGTTGTGAGATTTTTCTGGCCCTTTGGCAAGAATCGCACGATTTAACGAGGGCATGGGCATCCTTGAAGACTGAAGGCCAATAAAAATCGGCCTCAGAGACCTTTTTACCCGTGATTTGAGGTCCATAATGCCCACCCGTTGGACCGAGATGACAATGAAGTAAAATCTTCCTAGCTTCATTTCCGAACACACATCTACGAATCATATTATCCGGACAACTTCTGAAGAGATGTAGATCCTCCCAAAAATAGTATTTGAGGTCGCTAAAGAATTTTTTCTTTTGTTGATGCGACATACCCTTTTGGAGGACACCACCGGCTAAATAGTTCGCGATGTCCGCAAACCATGGAACTTCATCACTCTCGACTTTCATGAGAGACTCATCAGGAAAGTCATCATCAATAGTAGATTCATTGAGAACCTCTAACTCGGGGTTCTCAAGTCGAGAGAGATGATCAGCAGCAAGATATTCAGCACCCTTTTTATCCCGGATCTCAATATCAAATTCTTGCAAAAGTAAGATCCAACGAATCAAACGGGGTTTGGCATCTTGTTTTGAGAACAAGTACCTAAGGGCGGAATGATCGGTATAGACAACCGTCTTAGCTAGCACAAGATAGGGACGGAATTTATCAAACGCAAAGACAATGGCAAGGAGTTCTTTTTCAGTGGTGGTGTAGTTAAGTTGGGCTCCTTGTAGGGTCTTACTAGCATAATAGATGGGTTGGAATCGTTTGTCGATTCGTTGACCCAAGACGGCGCCTATAGCATAATCACTAGCATCACACATGAGCTCAAAGGGGAGGGACCAATTGGGAGCAATCATAATGGGTGCATTAGTGAGCTTTGCTTTGAGGAGGTTGAAGGCTTGCAAACACTCATCCCTGAAGACAAATGGTGCATCCTTCTCAAAGAGTTTGTTCATCGGGGTGGCGACTTTTGAGAAGTCTTTAATGAAGCGTCGGTAGAAACCGGCATGCCCGAGAAAACTCCTCACTCCTTTGACATTGGAGGGAGGTGGAAGTTTAGGAATCACATATATCTTAGCTCTATCCACTTCTATACCTACACTTGAAATCTTATGCCCGAGAACAATGCCTTCTCGAACCATGAAATGGCATTTTTCCCAATTGAGCACAAGATTGGCTTTCTCACACCTAACAAGCATTTTCTCAAGGTTGAGAAGACATATATCAAAGGTGCTACCGAAGACGGAAAAGTCATCCATAAACACCTCCATACAATCTTCTATCATATCATGAAATATCGCCATCATGCACCTTTGGAAGGTAGCAGGGGCGTTACAGAGACCAAACGGCATGCGTCTGTATGAGAAAGTTCCATAAGGGCACGTGAAGGTGGTTTTCTCTTGGTCTTCGGGTTTTATGGGAATCTGAAAGTAACCTGAGAAACCATCTAAGAAACAGTAGTAACTATTTCCTGCCAACCTTTCCAACATCTGGTCGATAAAGGGTAATGGGAAGTGGTCTTTCCTAGTGGCATCATTAAGTTTCCTGTAATCAATACATACCCGCCAACCCGTGACCATACGCGTGGGAATGAGTTCGTTATTCTCATTGGTGATAACAGTGATACCCCTCTTCTTGGGTACTACTTGGACTGGACTCACCCACGGACTATCAGAAATGGGATAAATCAACCCTGCATCAAGAAGCTTAATCACTTTAACTAGCATGTTTCCATAATACCCTTAGGGTATTTAAAAACATCTATTTAATGCCTTACTCATTCTTGTTGGCTTCAAATCTCCTAGGTCCAGTTTAACAAACAATGAATAAGGCATTAAATTGATACTAGCACCTAGATCCGTTAATGCACGCATAGAACTAAGACTACCAACATAGCAAGGGATAGTAAAACTTCCCGGATCAGATAACTTTTCAGGTAGCTTGTTTAATAAGACCGCCTAGCATGTAGCATTCATGGTCACAGCTGAAAGCTCCTCCATCTTCCGCCTGTTGGTGAGTAAGTCTTTCAAAAACTTAGCATACTTTGGCATACCTGAAATCACATCAATAAACGGAAGATCAACATTAATTTGCTTAAACATATCCAAAAACTTGGATTGTTCAGCCGTAAGCTTCTCCTTCTTTAACTGGTTCGGGTAAGGAATGGGTGGTTGGTACGGCTTCACTAATGGTTTGACCGGGACCTTGCTTTGTGGGCTTTTGGTGTTCCCTTGGTCTTCATCAACCACCGGTATCGGTTCCTTATCCTTCTCTTTAGCAAGTACCTATTTCAAATGAGCATAATCATCATGAACGTTAGGCATAACAGGTGGCTCGAGCACCTTTCCACTCCTAGTGGTGATTGCCTACGCTTGCTCATTACGGGGGTTCGTCTTTGTGTCACTTGGTAAGGTACCAGGCTGCCTTGCAGCCAACATCTTCGAGATGTTTCCCACTTCTTGCTCTAAATTTTGAATAGAAGCTTGTTGATTCCTTAATGATTGAGAAGTGGCTTCATTTGTTTGACTTTGGGCAGCAACAAACTTGTTAACCAGATCTTCCAAATTTAAAGTCTTGACCTGGACCTGTTGTGGTTGCTGTTGGTTCGGAACTTGAACTTGTTGGTAATAACCGGGACCTTCTTGTTGATAGGGCGTGTTATAGTTTCTATTGAAGTTATTCCTCTGAAAGTTATTTGGTCTTTGATTCAAGAAAGAAACGTTCTCCAACTGATCCATCGGTTTATCCGCATCACAATCCTTGGTCAGATGCATACCTCCACAAGTCTCACATCCAACTTTGATGGCATGAATGTCCTTTGTCATCTTCTCTATATGTCTCCCAACTGTTGCCATCTGAGCAGTTAAAGCGGTAATACCCTCATTTGCTTCGACACTAGCCACTTTGGATGCTCTTGATTTCTCCTTCTTTTGATGCCACTCGTGAGTGTGATCGGCCAAATCAGCAATAATAGTGTGAGCTTGAGCAGCTGTCTTCTTCATGATCGAACCTCCTGCTGCAGTATCGATAGCCTTTCTAGTATCCAAATCGGCTCCCTAATAGAAAATCTGCACCTTTTCAAAGGTGTTCAACCCATGTTGAGGACAACTCCGGAGCATTTTCCCAAACCTATTCCATGCTTCATATAGGGTTTCAGTAGGATTCTGTTCAAATTGAGAAATTTCCCCCTGTAGCTCAGCAGCTTTGGAAGCAGGAAAAAATATCTGAAGAAACCTGTCAACCATGCCTTGCCAAGTAGTGATCTCCCCTTCTAGCAAGGAATCCAACCAATCCTTAGCCTCTCCCGTGAGAGTCCAAGGAAAAGCTCTTAAGTAGATCACTTCATTCTCGATAGCTTGCAAATTGAAAAGTGAACAAATACCCAAGAATTTCCTCATGTGATCATTTGGATCTTCCTTCTCAGTTCCACTAAATTGGCATTGGTTATTGATCATATGCAAAAATTGCCCCTTGATCTCAAACTCATCATTGATTGCGGGCTAAGTAATAGCTAAACCTTGGCCATCTCGGGTGGCCTTCATCCTAGTCTCCATGGTTTGAGTTTCTGGGTCAGCCATGTTGACTTTAGGTTCGTCTTCCTCCTCTGTAAACGGTTCTAACTGAAAGGTGGTAGGTGTGATGTTAATCCGTGCTAATCTCCTAAACTCTCTTTCTAGATCAAAAAATGGTTCAAGAAGTGGTGACTTCTTGGAGGAACGGGTCATGCACTACCTATAACCTGTCTAGACAAAACCGACAAACAGATTAAAAGCACCGATAGTATAAAATAAAATAAATAAAATAAAAATAACTAAATTACTAGAATAAACTAAAAACTTAAAATAACGCACTGTTCCCCGGCAGCGGCGCCAAAAACTTGTGTCACACCCCCAATTTCATGCTTTGCGGAAGCGATTATTTTTGGGTGTGACTAATCAAATATCAAGCACAAAGATTAAGCAAACGACTCTAAATGAGACGTTTTTGAAAATACATTACATTACAAAAGTAGTATAAGGTTTTAAGTCATAAGTATAAATCATTAGTGAGTTCGCAAAATGAATCTGAAGATTTTAAATACATAATCACAGTACAAAAGATAATGCAAGTAAAATCTTCATAAGTGTGTATGCATGCGACTCGTACTAGCTTAGCATATAAGTAGATCCTGGTGGGCCATCCTACTGTGGCTGCGTACCTGAGAATGCATTACTAAAACGCGTCAACCAAAAGGTTGGTGAATCTCACAGGTTTGTAGTATATAGTAATAGAAAGTCTAGCATAGTTCAATAAGTAGAAATAATTACACCAATTGTAATTATGTAAGCAGTAAAAATTACACCACGGTAATTAAGTAAGTAATATCAATTACACAACGGTAATTCAGTAAGTAAGTATCAATTACACAACGGTAATTCAATAAGTAAAGATCAATTACACAATGGTAATTCGGTAGTAAGTATCAATTACACAACGGTAATTCGGTAGCAAGTATCAATTACACAACGGTAATTTAGTAAGCAAGTATCAATTACACAACGGTAATTTAGTAAGTAAGCATCAATTACGCCAAGGTAATTAGGTAAGTAAGGTCAGTGTATCTTGCCATGAGCCATCATAGTCGAAGCTTAACCGTAATTTTGCCCCTCGTGAGTGCAACCCAAAATCACTCATATGAAACGAGTAGAAAACACCTGTTTATACGAGTAACGGTTCGTGGTGGCGCTACCGCCCCAGGTGGGGATTGTCAGTCCCATATGGATCCATATACTAAAACTCGCGCTTATCTGATAATTAACTACTATGATTTTAGAGGCCTTCATTGGATTAAATGGAAACTCATGCAATTTGATATACAGGTAAGTAGTAATTCAGTATCGTAGTAGAACAACAAGTTTGTAAGTTCGTACAGTAGCAAAGTAGTAAATCGGTAATGTAGTAAAATAGTGGCTCACTTCATTTGTAAAGTAGCAAGGTATCAGTATCGTAGTAAAACAGTGAGTCACTAAGTTTGTACAGTAGTAAAGTAGTTCATCGGTAAAATAGTAAGTTCATGGAGTAGTAACTCCGTAAAATAATAAACCCCAAGGGTCGCCAAGTCGTAATCAGTAAGTTTGTAGTTCAGTAAGTACAAGTACGTAATCAATACATTTATACATGTTTTCAAGTACAACAAGTAATGCATCTCCCCCAAAACAGTAAAATGGTAAAAAAGGGCTGCGAGACTCACCTGAAGAGCAAGCAATCCTAAAGTACGTGAGTTGTTCCAATGGTAATCTCCTAATGTCCTAAACATGTGAGATTATAACGAGTAAGTGGATGTTTAACTAAACCATCCGTATAAGTGTTTGTGTTTGAGTTTGTGAAAAGGTATACGACTCGTTGGTGACGGTTTGTAATAATAAGTTCAAACTATTATTATTATACATGATTTGTTGTACTTATAAAAGTATAGGTGTTTCTGTGTAAGTCGTATCGTATAAGTTTAGTTGTTACTCAAGTTCGTCACATCCGTTACATTTTATTTCATGAGTTACGAAATTTGGTACGGGTCCGAAAACTGAAATATGCCATTTTCGACCCCTAGACGACCCCGAAAGGCCTAAAACCGTCTAGGCTATGGTACATAGCCTTGATCATTGGGCCGTTTTCAAGTGACCGTGTGACTTTTAGCCCAAACCGTTTATGATAAATTTTTCATTGAGAAGATACCCTGAAATCACTTGTGAAATTCTTCGGCATTTTTACAAAAACTGTTCTGTTTGAGTATTCCAGTCGTTCGGCTATAAAGGTTCAGCCGTTCGGCTAAGGAAGACCTAGCCGTTCGGCTATGGGAGTCCAGCCGTTCGG
This sequence comes from Pseudognaphalium luteoalbum, assembly GCA_963422505.1. Taxonomy (NCBI): domain Eukaryota; kingdom Viridiplantae; phylum Streptophyta; class Magnoliopsida; order Asterales; family Asteraceae; genus Pseudognaphalium; species Pseudognaphalium luteoalbum. Next base: position 22,520,907 of record OY730195.1, on the reverse strand, counting down.
CTATGGAGGACCTAGCCGTTCGGGTATCAAACTGCAAAACCGTTCGGCTCAACAACAACTAGCCGTTCGGCTCAGTTGTGTGAGCCGTTTGGCTCTTTAAAGCTAGCCGATCGACTAGCCTAGGCTAACCGATCGGGTTAGTTTCCTGCTCGGGTTCTGCTCTGTTTTTAGTCCGAATCAACACTAGGTTTTTGCTATGGTTCAAGCTATAATCGTTTATCTATGTTGAATAACAACATTATGCAAGTTATATACGTATTGTAAGCACCAAATTAAAGGAAGTTTGTGAGTGTTCTTACAATTTTAAGATGGAACCATGAGATGATGATGATGAGCTCGAATGATGATGATGAACAAGATGATGATGATTATGATTCTGGTTCTTGATGTTGTTGTTGTTGTTCTTGGAAGAGAAAAGAGAGAGAGCCGAGAGATTGAGAGGAAGAAGAAAATGAAAAGAAAGTGAGGGGTGTGTTTGATCGGCTTTAGCTTCATGAAGGAGCTGACCAACTTCAATTATTGGAGTTGGTTGGCTCCCATTCGTAGTATAAAGTACCCGTATTTTTGTACCCGATCATAAAGTAGTATAATGTTTTCAAATGATAAATTTCTTATAATATAATCGTTTATATTTTTAATCGAAGTATTTTATAAAAACACTTTTGATAGGCTATAAAATTATGTCTTTGTTTTACTTTGAACTTACGGATAGTTTTCTGTGTTCAAAATGTATTTAGATTTCTAACGGAGTAAATAATTATTATTCTTGACAGTAATACTTTATTTGAAAATGTTTTTCATCAACATCCGTATTTAAGATTACGCGTTCTTTCATAGTTGTTTGTACGTGATTAAATAATCGTTATATTATATATATATATATATATATATATATATAAATACATATATAATATCCAATACTTTCGTATTATCGTGTACTAAGTACTAAGGTTTAAAGTTTAAATTGGCCGCTAATTTTGGCCCTTTTTAACCGGGTGTCACAACTTGATGTGCTAAAATCAGGTTATAAAATATGATATGAAAATTACTGATTATCTAGACTAAAACACAACTAGGCAAGTGTACCCAATCGCACAATAGTATAGTAAAGGTAAATTCCGGTTAAGTTCATCTCCACAGGGAACAATGTATGAGTATTTTAAGTAATTAATTTATCTAATAATTAAACTAACAAAGCAAGTAAAGATTGGGATTTTTGTGTCTTTTAACGACAGACAGTCAAATAGAGTTTAATAAAATAATTTAACTAATAAAATCAAGTAAAAGATAGTTGTACTCAATTAGAGAAAAGATACTTGTTTAGACCTTTTGACATCTAGTTTATTGGATATTTTGAATTAAGAACTGAATCAGATTTAGTCCACCTAGAAAACACAATCCGGATTACAAGTTGTCACTTTACAATCACCTAGTCAAGATTATACAATTCAAGTGTCCTTGAAATTTAAAACTTCTTAACTAAATGCTATGACACCCGATGTGATTGCACCTTCTCAATGGAAATTTTTCGGTGGTAAAAATTGTAATAAAAATCATCAAATATCGAAATGTCGTTTAATAAGGAAATTTTTTGAGCCGTTTTGGGTTGTCATAACGTGATGTTATGTTGCAGGGCTCCGGCTATTCAAAGAAGCGAAAATCCTTCAAGTGAACATGTACGTTGTAGTGCTTTCCAAAACATACCATTTGATTCCTGAAATTTTTTAAAAATCATGTGAGATTTCTTCCATTTACAGGCAACGATTGAATATCTAGGCTATAATGGCAGTCGGTGTGATTGAGGGAACTTTCATGTCACTTGGTCTCTCAAGATCTGAGTAAGAGTCAACTACATTATTTTATCACTGTTATTATTGAATAGTATTCTGGACGTTTAATTAGTATTTAAATCTTAAATGCAGATGGGACTTCAGTTTCTATAATGGGAGTTGTAGTTGAGCACCGAAATGGTCACACAGACATAATCTACCTTTAATTATGCCGAGACTGGCTACCATGGTTTATAATTTATACTATACATAATTTCATACATGCATACATATATACAGATAGCTACTCCACCTTTATTGACTCATTGTTTTCAGGGGAATGAGTCGAAGAAATTTGTTTTTGACAATAACGGAGAAGGGAAGATGATGGGACTTATGGTAATTGTGGATAAAACTTTCACCCTTTTTCATAGGCATACTAATACGTAATACTAATACATATATATACATGGATGTATCAAAACTAAGTTTTTTGTTGTTGTTTCATTTTGAACAGTTATTCTGTTCCACTCTCCGATCCATAGCAAATTTAATGCAGGGTACATAGTGCACCCCCTGGGTATATATAAGCGGTTTAGAGATCCCTGTAGTTCAAAACCCGTGTAGTGGTAATGCTATGCTCCGGCTTCATGCAGCACGTGGTACGATATCCTTGGAGATGACAACCAAGGGACCATCACCTGATGAGCTTATTGTAAGAATCTTCTCTCATTTTCTGTAAAATAGACAGATGTGACAAAATGGGTAGGTCGGACAGATTGACTAGCAAGTCGAAAGATGTTTGATCAAGATTGTTTTCTATTTAGTACGGGTAGGGTTGGTTGGCTGACTAGCAATCACGTTTTTTTCTCTCTCAATTAATTTTTTTTTATATAAATATGCACTGTACTTAAGGCTGTTCACAGTTCGGATAAAACCGGATTATCCAATTGGATATCTCGGATCGGACCATATGATTTGGATAATTGGATTTTTGGATCGGCTCGGATTATAACCAAACTTATTATTTTGGATCACGGATTGGTTTTGGTTAGTAAGTTACAAACCGGATTATCCAAAAAAACCAGATAACAAATAAATATTTATTTTTCAAACATTATATGTATACGTGGACATGCAAAATAGTTTACTAACTTATTAATATTCTATAAATCTCCAAATATAATAGGTAGTTTATAGTTTACAAAATTGATTACTTATATATGTAGGTAATTTATAGTTACGTTTTGCATTTTACTATTATATTACAAACACATGTATATGTACCGGGAGGTTCAAATGAGAACCATCCATTCTGTATAAGTTTATTAGACCTAAGCCAACGGTCCTTCGGTTTTACCCGTCGGTTTGGCCGACGCAACCGACGCCGTTGGCACGGGGCTTCGGTTGTTCGGCGTCGGTTGATAGCGTCGGAATACCGAAGAGAAATGAGGATGATGGGGCCCTGCGTCGGTGGTGTTTTTGGTGTCAAACGGCACAAAAAGCCGTTGGATTTAAAAAAAAAACAATTATTTTTACACACTATATATACATACCCACAAACAACACATTTTTATACCAATTTCACTCAACAATATATACAATATATACACACATCTTTCAACACAATTTAAACCCATTTCCACTTCACAATATATATCCCTCTTTAAAACTCATTTTTCCATCTACTTTCTTTCCACAATATATACAATATATATATCTCTTTTAACCAATTTTTCATCTAACAAAAAAGGTAAACTTGAAAATTATAATGTCGTCATCCAATTCCGACAACGATGATTTGAGTTCCGTTATGGCCGTCCGCAATCCGATCGCTAGGATAAATAATCTCGACGCACATGATTCGGTTTCGGATTCGGATTCGGATTCGGACGAGAATACCGAATTTACATTTCGTATTCCTCGAGCTCCAAGACGTTATTTACCTAGAGATCGGTTGGGCGCCGGGCAACGTTTATATCAAGATTACTTTGCCGAGCAACCGACATTCCCTCTAGATTATTTTCGGCGTCGGTTTCGGATGAGTCGCCCATTGTTTATCCGTATCTGTCAAGGTATATTATCGTACCCTCATATGCCATTACCCTCTTACTTTAATTATTTTCGTCAACGTCGAGACGTAACCGGATTGCCTGGTTTTAATGTTTTCCAAAAAGTCACATCTGCCTTACGCCAATTGGCATACGGTTGTGCCGCCGACGCATTTGATGAATATTTACATATGGGTCAACAAACATCCTACGATTGTTTGGACAACTTTTGTAAATGTATTTTCCATCTATATTCGAACGAGTATTTAAGAAGGCCAACACTCCACGATGTTCAACGTTTACATCAACGACATGCGGAGTTACATGGTTTTCCGGGTATGCTGGGAAGTATCGATTGCATGCACTGGGCATGGCAAGGTCAATACACTCGAGGTGATCACGGTTATCCAACAATCATGCTCGAAGCCGTTGCCTCTTACGATTTGTGGATTTGGCATGCTTTCTTTGGCCCTGCAGGATCGAGCAACGACCTCAACGTTCTTAATGAATCTGATTTATTCCAAGACTTACTACAAGATAGGGCTCCTGAAGTTGTGTTCAATATTGCCGGTCAACAATTCAACAAAGGATATTATCTCGGCGATGGAATATATCCAGAATGGGCGACGATTGTGAAGTCGTTTAAGCATCCGATATCAGAAGCCGAGACGAGGTTTAAGAGATACCAAGAATCTGCAAGGAAAGATGTGGAACGGGCATTCGGAGTGCTTCAAGGCCGTTGGGGAATCATCAAAAATCCTGCTAGACCATACAGTGTCAACAAAATTCGTCGAATCATGTATTGTTGTGTAATTTTACACAACATGATAACCGAAGACAATGGACGAAATATGTGTCCACTTGAGGAAGACTATACGGCAAATCCATAAAATATGCCTCAACGATCGTGGGAAGAAAGGGTTGAAACGCACTTACGTATGGATAAGGAATTACGCGACCGTGTCGTGCATCATCGACTCCGCGAAGCGTTAATCGCACACATTTCCACTCTCCCACTAAATTTCCGTACGCGTTAGCTACATGTATTTTTTAATTTAATAAATGTATTTTTTTTTCAATAATTGTATTTTTTTTATTCACATTTGTAATATTTTAATTTTATTTAATGTAATGTTTTATTTTTATTTTAATGTAATGTTTTTAGTTTTAATAAAAATGTTTTATTTAAGTTTGTATTTTAAATAAATAAAGAAATTAGTGTGTGGGTCCCAAAAAAGAGAAGTGATGTTAACTAATGTTTTACTGTTGGCAGGGTAGTGTCAGTTTGTGTCAGTTTTGGAAAAAGCTGATGTGGCGCTGATGTGGCACCAACTCATGCGTCAGTTGATGTTCACGATTGGGAGGGGTCTTATAATATCTAACATATTTTTAGTAGATATTGTGAATATTTATGTATGTGTTTGGATATCCAAAAATCAAACCGATCCATCCAAATAGTAAGTCGGATGGATTGGTTCGGTTTTTGAATTTGTTTGGACGGATCGGATTCATATTTTCGAAACCATAATCCATTTGGATTCATGTATATGGATCGGTTTTGAACCGATCCATCCATTTGAACACCCCTAACTGTACTATCATACAAGAAAACATATGTTACTGTAGTAAGGTTTTTTATTTAATAATTAAAATTCAAATGGTATTACACAAATTGAATACACTGACCCGTTTTTTATTTAGCTAACTCAATGAGGTAGCCAAGTTCATATGATTAGTATTTAGGGTGGACAATAGACCAACCGAATGGTTTAACGCCTTAACGTTTGGAGTATATCCACGTAGTAGTTTTGCAACCGAATCTGAAAGATGTTTTTTGTAATGCAGATTAAGATTTTGAAACACAAGAAGCAGTTGTGACTTGTGCACAAATTGTGAAGAGCTCAAATGGAGACCTCATAAATGATTCGACAGCACCTGCTGCGATTCCGCCCATAAGGGCCTCTGAGACATACACGTAGTACCAAAGCGAGCTCCAACCCCAAATATTCTTACCAAAGCCAGCCACCTAAAATCATTGTACAAACCTGCAATAATTTATGATAAAGTAAAATCATGTAATGAAAAAATGAGTTAACCCGTTAGTGCCATATACCTATATGTATTCTGAAAATAGATCCACATTTGAAGTAAAACTTACGAGCCAAAACAGTTATGTATGGTTTATTTGGACAACTATTATTTCCTCAATGAAAAGAAATTACATTAAAAAAGTATATGGGTCAACATTGGCACCTCTACACCTTGGGAAGACCGATCAATAAACCAAAGTTCCTGAGATTGGTTATATTGTTTCATTATTTGCCAGGTAACTTATTAAGGGACCAATGTACTAAGTTATTTCAATCGCTCTTTGATGAACAATCTACTGGCAATTGCCATTGCTGCAATTTGCAATCATTGTGTTGGCGATGGTAAATATTCTTTCTAACATTAGCAAGGAGTATCTATCTCTTATCCCATTATTCACTAGTTCTTATAACCTATTTACATCTATTAATTACTTTTGGAACTTATTGTTGCAGGTACTGATAATATTGGGAGGAAGTTTGAACAAAAGAAGATTTAAGAAAGAATTACTTGATTTAAGGGCAATAATGAGGAACACAACAGAGAGAAAAAAAAAACCCGAATCTAAGTAGTAACATGAAAAGAAAAGAAAACGAAAACCGACGTTGAATCTTCATGAGAAATATGAAGATAATTTGTTGTTATATACTCCGTCTATAAAAAGAAAACAGGTAAGAAATTACCTTTTGTTGTCTTGAGTGGGTTTCTTCACTCCTACAAAAACTCAACACCTACATAACACACAAATTAAAACACAATCGATCAATATAAACAAAAGACAAAGTACAAGCAGAAAATCAAAATCCATAGAGAAAGGGCAAATTAAACTCAAGAAGATTAACCAACAACAATGTCTAGAAATTCAAGGTTAAAGATAAATGATACATTTTCCTCCCTACTTTTCTTCCCCTAGTTCCATTAACAAATAAGGACCAATGCCGTTCACATCTCCAACTATCTAACCTTTTGTCGAGCCTTGATCATCTGTTCTGGTCATGTGAAGCTTAAAATTAAAGGGAAAAATAAAAATGGTTGAAGAAAGAGATGGTGAGGATGGAAAAATCTCTCTACTTTAGTGAGGGCGAAATGAAAATGTAAAAAGAAGATAGCTAGGTTGAGATGGTTTTTAATGTCAAATGGTAAATAGTGTCTTACTATTTACTATTTACTGCTGAGGTGGCTTTTTTAGAAGAAGATACAGTAATTCATGGCTTCCTTATATATAATAGGAAGATATATATAAAAATACAATGAATACACAAAAAAACTAGGCGTGCATAAAACCAAGAAAAAGAGAGAAGAAAAGAGGTTTTGGTGGGGCCCATATATTATTGATTTTGTCTTCAATAATTCTTTCAATATTTGTTGTATGTATTTATGAATATGTTTTAAACCTCTTATTTTATTTTATGATCGTAAATAAGTATATGTGAAAACATAAATAACCAAACCATTTAAGAATCGCTCGCGTTGTCACGGGTCTTTTATCTAGTTATAAATCAAATCAAATACACCATATATGTTCGTAGTGATACTCAAATCGAGGAAAAATACCGTCAGTTTGTTATCTAGTCTGATTACCTTCGTGTGCTTCCATTTGTATTATCTGGACGTCCAAGCAGTATAGTAAATTTCTAAAGTTTTGCCCTAAATTTCTCTTTAGTATGTTTTGAAATATTTGCCTTTCAAAATTTTGGGATGGATGGGAGGGATTTTTTGCCGCACAATTCTTTTCAATACCCAATTAGCGATATTATATATGGAGTATATGACATCTTTATATCATATTACTATATGTATGTATAATGTATATGTATATATGTATATGTATATATACTTTTATACTTATATATAATTTAATCTCCATAGTTACACTTTCTTCCCCCAATAATTACATGTGAAATTAAATAAATATATAAATAAGTAAATACTAAATATTTTTAGTATAGTAATAATTATAATAATTAATCATTATAATAATCAACGATTAAATCTACAAAATAAAACAATTAAAAGGGGGAAAAAAAAAAGGAAACAATCCTACCGGATCAATCAGAAAAATAAGGGAGGCCCAAAAAAATAAATTAATATAAATTTAAAATAACTAAATTTTTATATATTGCAAAATTTTGTTCAACTTTTTAATTAAAATTAAGATTTACACTATAATTAAAAAGGGGGGGAAATATAAAAGATTCTACATTTACTAATCCCATCGCATGTGAAGATATGGATGGAGTGAACTTGTGTGAGTCGATGTCAACTGGCGATGGGAATTGCAATATGTAGGTTGGAGGTACATTTGTTTTTATGTTTGTGACATTGCTAATTTACAGTAAGTTGATTCTAATTCGTTTGTTTCTTGAATGTGGGGTAAGTTAGGTTGGTTTAAAAAAGGTTGTAATTTGAAGTGATTGTTTTATTGTTTTATTGCATACTCATGTTCAAAATTCCAAAGGTTTTGTACAAACAATGGCTATAAAAACGAATTATTTGGCATATGAAAATAGATTTCACACAACACAGTTGATATATATATATTTTTTTATCTTAAAAGTTCAAATTTTTAATTGAAATTTCTAGAAAATTAAATCATAAAACCTGCGTTGTCGTGGGTCCTTCACCTAGTATGTATATATACTTTTATACTTATTAGTATACTTATACATATACTTTTATTTATAAATATACGGAGTATATATTATTATTATCTTACATTTACAACATGCGTCTCAATTTAATGGTGGCATATGTGATATTGGTAATGTCGGCATCCCATGACTTCCTAGAGGTCATGGGTTCGATTCCTGCCATGAGTATTATTTATCATAA